>OY292522.1:11402068-11607618 GCA_958496365.1 Subacronicta megacephala
GGCCCCCGGCGCGGCCCGAGGCGCCGCCCGACCACAAGACCGTGACGGTGGGCTCGCAGACCACCATCACGCTGCACTCGCCCGAGTCGCTCACCGTCACCAACCCGCAGCGCCCGCCGCGCGCGCAGCCCGACATTTAGACGTCGTAACCGGCCTCAGTTCATGTACGAACCACGTGTGGCTCAGCGGGAGTCCTAGCGAGGTAAGGCCGGCCGTGATGGAATTATTTCTGCGCCTCTTCCGAGGTACCACGTTATTTGCTCAACGCGGATTAGTGCGATCGATCCGTTATCTATGAGCTCAAAAAGTATTAAATATTCGCGAGCGACGCGGTGATCTATCAAATTATTATTTTTATACAGAAAATACCAGGGGAACTCTTAGGGATGACGCGAAGTTCGTGTGAACCAGTGATACTTTTAACTGTTCAGTAGAGTGTTGCTCCTGTAACCGGACATTTATGTATATTTTTGTATATAAATGGAGAGGTATACAAAGGCTACGATGTAAAAATATCATACGACTATAAACCAGAACGTTCATACCTACTCTAGAGGTAATTGTAAAGTAACTGCATTGTTTTACTCGAATCTCCATAGCTGTAATTTTTATATAGTTATTTTTAACGTATTTAATGTAACGTAAGTGGAATGTCGAGGTGCCATTATACCGATTTGTATTCCTGTTCCTTTAATCGTTAATTCTTCATTTTCACTGCATCGTGATAATACATAAATTTATCATAAGTATATTTGATAATTTTATTAGTAATGGGCTCAAATACCAACATATTTTCAAAAAGAATGCATTTAGTCTTCCTATGGCAATTAATGTACTTTTGTATTAAATTTTTTTGTTTATCCTATGTTAAGTAGAATGTAATGTGAAATTTTACAATATTGCCAAATGATCAAAATGTTATTAGACTGAAACTTTCATCTTGCTATGATGACGTTTTGTAAACTCATTCCTTGTATTATTTGTAACTGTATGAGTCGTCAAGGAGTACAGACGCTGTGTTGACTGGTGTACACTATTAACAAACTTGCATATCACACACCGCTCCCCTGCCTATAACGCAAACATTATTTTGTCGTACAGATGAATTGATCTCTTTGATAGATTATGAGATTATGTTAACAATCATATTGCGTAGTATTATTACTTTCCGTCGTGCAAGCCAAAGAGCATGATGTATTTTTTATTGTTTCTATACATTATAATGTTAAGAATCGGTCTTATAAGTATACCATATTAATGCCATTTTATTAGTGAATGTCGAAACAATACGCAAGTTCTTGTAACTGTACTATAATACTGTATATTTGTATGTATGTAAACTGAGGGTAATGTTCTGTTGTAGAATGACTTGACCAATCGTGTAACCGACGGATGACATTATATTCGTCAATAGTAGTACTCAATGGCATTATTTCTCCTAAGTATAAGCTAGATTACCGTAATAGATTATTTAAATGACAATGTGAATATTTTTAATTAACAAGATGAATGTTACAACATGTGATTTCAAAATAATAAAAAAAACAATAAATTTTACATGAAATTTGTGCTTTTATTACAATTTTATTATTTCAGTAATATGTAAATTACTCCTGTACATCGAGCGATCTAACACGAGGTCAGCATGATTTTTAAACGAATGGTTATCTAAACAAGCCCTAAGAGCTCTGTCACATGCTGTGTTGCGGTTTTATAACTGGGAATCTTCGCCGGTATGTCGCATGTAATAGGAGGCGGGCCTAATAAACACAAATAAATATGAGCTAAATTAACTTTTTTCTTCGAAAAAATGATTTGAAACCATCATTCATTTTGCCATCATATCTACCTTCACACAATCCATCCATCTTTTCTTTGATCTCCCTCTACCCCTCCATCCATCCACATTCATACTCATAACTCTTTTGGTTACATGCGTTTCATCCCTCCTCATCATATGCCCATACCAAGACAAACGATTCCCTTTTAACTTTTCTGTCATTGGCGCCACTTTCAAACATCCTCTAATAAATTTATTCCTTATTTTATTCACCCTAGTAACTCCACACATCCACCTCAACATTCTCATCTCCGCTACATGTATTCTTCTTTCATACGTGAAAACTAGAGGGGCGTTGTTGGCATGTATTGCGGGTTGTCACGACGAGGGGGGAGGAGCTCAAAGAATAAAAAATGGTGCACGTAGTATGGGTACGTTCCCTTAAATCAGTTGAATCAGCACCACTGGTTATACCGGATACTTTTATCGTGGGTTTCGAGTGCGGAGTGTGATTCTCCATAATTATTTCCTCCGATCGATCGATGTTTGTATCTGATATATTCGTAAGGCAGGTTGTGTTAGAAAAACCAATATAACATTATATTGAATAGTCTAATAAAGGATATATCTGTATATACAAGGTACAAAAGTATCATAGCTAGACAATAAACAGGTAAGTGTACAAGTAGGTTTGGGAGAATAATGTCAATAAATTTTATAGTAAACACAGAATAATAGATGTTCCTTCGAATACATTGCAAGAAAATATTTTGGTGTTATAACATAATGAATATTATAGATATGTTGTGCTGGCCTAAGCTATGCAGGCGCTATATTTTGGATTATCGCACTAGGGGCAACTGTCCTCCCCTTTCTAATAAAGCGACATATGGTGCGGTGCTAAAGCCACACTTTTTACAAATGACAAGGTCGCGAATTTGCAATGAAGACTTACTCATACGATATTGTAAAGTTATCGTTATCATTAGCGGATTTCCTCTAAACTCGTATAAATCCATATAAAAAAAATACCAGTGCAAAATAATCCTATAGCCAATGTTGACCTTTCATCTATCAAGGTTCTTATCACCAGTCGTGAACTTCCTCTACTATTGCTATCAGTAACATTAATAAGACACTGTCCAAAGACAGTTATCTAACAATAAGAAACATCTTTGATACATTAAAAAAGGTAGGATTATAGCGAAATAATATAAAAAAAACGTACAGCATAGAATACAATAATGCGACATTGGAATTAAGAATATGGTTTGGTTTATTTATAGAATAAGAAATAAAAAAATTGCGTGTGTCGTTTAAAAACATCGAATATTACTTAGACTTTTAGGCGGTGTCTTAACGATCTTAAACTAAGAGTTCATTAACTATAATAAAATTTCGGAATATCTATAAACTATTAATAAAACATATAAAAGCATTAAGGCAATTATACAACTAATTACCTAAACTTATTTCCTAAAATATCTGTGTGGTCTACATAGCTTATCTTATCGTAGCAAAGTAATTCATATTTTACTATTGCCATATAAATCATGCATAACACATTGGGTACTACATTGCATATGATAAACATTTAACCAATATTGAACTGTGTTTCTTTAATTTATGTACTTACTTATTTATAGGTATGTTCTCAATAAGTTCTCAAATAATAAAACATTACGTAGGTATGTCGAAAATATTAGCTTAAAAGTAGAGAATAATAATAAATTTCATATGATAAAATCGGGAATAATGTACCAGTCTCATTGTAGCCTAAATATTTTAGATATAACTTAATTTATTTTTCTTGTTGTTAGTGGAAATAAATATATTTGTAAATAGGTATAGTCTAAACATAATAATGATGAACGTTAACTTTGTTTATGCCGTAACAATACTCGTAATATTGGAATTTGTCTATAGAGCGACATTTTTATTTAAATATAAATTAGTAGCTAACATCCTAAATCGTTCTGTCTTTCGTCATTTATACAGAGTCATTATAAATGCAACGCCATTTGTTCTTGTTTGTATACTTCATGATAAGCATTACGTATCAGAACATATGGGAAACAAGATTCTAATAAGTCCATCGTCAGGAATGGAGACTCCTGCACAATCAGGTCCAGGAGGAGGTAAACTGACTCTCGATTCTTTATGGCTTCTTTGTCGGTCTCTTGACCAAGTCGAAGCAATGATGAAGACGCTAAAGCTAAAAACTCCTTCATACGATCTTCTATATCGCCCTGTCCACAAATAGTAAACAGTGCCCCAAAAATGTGATTTATTGCAGGCGCCATACAATGGATATTATTGGCGTGGCCTTCTAGGGAAGGTCTGTAGAAAGAACCTTCACTACGAGCAAGTCTAGGCAAGGAAACTGCAACGAAAACCATCAACAGACATACAATAAGATGTTCCTCTTCTTCTACATCGGTTTTATTTTGGCGCAAAGCTGTTGCTAATGTCGGGTCAACCTTACAAGCTAAACCAGCAGCTGAACACATTTCCGATATAACACGCATCGGGTCTCCACTTGGCAATTGCTGTTGGAAGTCTTTAATTGAACTAATTAAGAATGGAATGCGGCGCTCCAAAACATCTAAAAGTGACTCCTGGGCAATTTGCCTGAAACTTAAAATGACGCCGATTATAGTCATCCTTTGCAGAACATTGTCGACATGTTGCAATCTTTTGAACTGTTCTCGCATTATTTCGGGTTTATCAAAGTTTGTTCTAAGCATCTGCAAAACTTCCTTGTTTTGTACTACCAATTTTTTCAGCTCCTGCACTTGACTCGCAATATGCCACATCAGGGTTTCGCTCAGTAATTTCATACCATACGGACCAATAAGTTCAGCCAGAGCTCTAAGCTCATTAATGTCTGAATATTCTTCAGCATTGAAAGGGATAGCGCCTTCCGCGGTTAAGCTTACAAATGCTTTTTGATTCATAGAAAAGCAGATACTTCCAGCACTAACTCTCCTAAGTAAAATTTCTGAATACCACTGAGTGTAAAGGGAGGCTATTGTTTTTTCACCATGGCTATCTGTGTTTTGTGTTTGTTGCAAAAGGCAATTATTGAAAACTCTTGTAATATCAATGTGTACATAATTTTCAACAGTTTGCAGGACATTCATGTAAGCTCGTACACTGACTAGCAACTCTGATGGTTTAGCAATTTCGCTTGTATCCTGATTAAACATAACCATCCCAACTAATGCTTTAGAAAATCTAGTTTCCAAATGCTGGTGTAAATATTCCCGCGGTGCAAATGTATACTCCCATACATTGACAGTGGCACAATAATTGATGGCATAGCATAGCTCTGTTAAGGCCATGTGTAACTTGTCCATAGTAGTAAGTTCTTCTCTATTCTTCCTATAACTTTCGGCCCCCGGCTGTACAATTGCGATTGTGTTCTTTTTGTTCTTGTCCTTCTTCTTTCTGTTAGCCAGGTGCGCGATAGTTTGCGCACAATGTTTTGGAAGTAACTTATCGCTCATTGTACACTGTTCATCGCAAATTGTAGTGATGATATTTTTTGCCTCTTTTGCCATTTCATCCAAAAATATATTTACAACAGAAAGGCTCCTTTCTCGAATGTGGTGTCTCTCTTCTGGGCATAACTCATGAGTACAGTTTTGGAAATGGCTGCATATCAATGGGAATGCAATTATGTAACGATTTTGTGCCGGAAACTCTAAGCACATGTGGAATTGACTTTCAAAGATTTTGCTGTAGAAGCAAAAGAGGGATAAGTCAGAAGTTTCGACCATGATCTCATCAAGATTATCAACCATTTTTGTATGAAAGACCATTTTATCAATAAACTGAGCCAATTCCCTTTGATCTACAAGATTAAATGCAGCTTTGGCAACAGAAGTATATGTCTGCAACCTAAACCAGTCTAGGCGAAATGCTCGAAAATCAAACAGCTCATTATCTTCAACCTGTTTAACACTTAAATTAGCAGCAGTGCTGCATAGTGATGACAGTATATTATTCTCATCATCAGGATTAACTTGTAAATTCTGTATCATCAAATTCAAAGCAACAGCATCAAAGCCTGACAAATACTGAACGTAATATCTTTGCATGACCTGACTGTACTTTCTCACTAGGGCCCTCAACTCCTCCATATGGAATAATAGTTCTGGCAGCTGACGGTCCACAAGATCTTCTGCTGCCTTGCCTTTCACTTTTTGTGGAGGATTGTCATTGTGACGCAATAGCCAAAACACTTCATCTCTTGCATAGCAGAGACCAATGAAAATTAACAGTGCCTTAGGGCCTAACAAGCCTGGCTGATCTGTTAATATTAGGCCCAGTTCCTTCAAGGCAGTTCTCAAGAACTTCCTTCTTTCTCTATGTTTGTAACCAGCCTTTTGGACTGCATGATGGTAACAATCCTTTACTTCTGAAATTCGTTTGCCATATCCCTTTATGCCATCGAAGAAACTCTGGATGTAACTGTGAATATAAATGACTTCATCACGAAATAGAGCTACAACCCAGCCTGACTCTAAAGCACTGACCCACATTTTCATTGCATGCTCTTGTTGCAGCATTTGATGGCAAATGGCAAAACCAAATATCACCCATCTCTCCAAACTCTCTAGAGACACATATTCACATGACATGGTGTTTGTTTCTGAAGGTTTCAGCAATTGAGCTGGGTTGCTAACTAAGCTTAACTTTTGTTCTGATCTCCAATGTTCAGCTGTGAGGTTCCTTGCGGGGTATACATGCCAAAGAGAATTGAGTGCACTGGATAGCACCTTCTGACGTGGTAAAAATTCTTCTGAAAGTTTTTTCAGAGGAGCATCATAATCTAAAATCATTTGACCCAATCGAGGGAAACTTGGATCGATTTGGTTGTTAACCATTTCATGAGCAGCATTGAATAAACCTAGTACTGCTTTACGGTCCTCTACTCGTGACAGTAAAATCATTAATGAGATATATGTGGTGATCAGATCTAGGTAGTTTTTAGTTAACTCAAAGTTAAGGGTCAAATCCAATGTGACTTGACAGGAGTCCAAAATATTGAGTAGTTCACAAACATTATCTTTGAAATCTAAAAGATCTACAAATGTGTAGTAATACAAAGAAAGTGATTTAATGATTTCATTTCTGATGTTAGTAATTGCCTGAAGACCCTTCACATCAATGTTTGGAAATCTTCTCACAATGTTTTTAATAGAAGATTCTAAAGTCTTGTCAGACAGGAAACCTGGTTTAGATTTAGCATCTCCACATGCTTTCTTGATGTTGTAGATTCTAGTCAGCATTCCAATACCTCTGTCATTGAGTATGATGAGCTTCTCAGCCAGCTTTTGCTGACTGATATGGACAGATCTTGACAAAGTTGACATTTTCTAAAAAGAAAGATAACAAATTCAATAATTATTTATAAATCCTTTCCTATAGATTTAACTATTTGATATATGGGTAACTTGCAAAAGTATGATTGTATTAATTACTACAAAAAACTGTATTGGATCAAGCAAACATACCAAATTATAATCATAGGTTTGGAGTAATACATACTAGCAATTACCCACAGTGATGGCAGTAATTTTCTTGTTTTACTTTGTTTTGGCATACAGTACTTTTGCTACAAATGGCAACAATAGTAAAGTACAGTTTGTTCGAAATAAGTAAGCCGATCGGAAGTTGTCTGCAAGTGGTTTAGAAGTCGTAAATTTTAATAGAAAAAGTCGGTGTAAAGATAATTAGAGTCCTGTATGTTTCACAATTCTAATTATTTTGTTTACTCATTTCGATATTTATGTATAAAAACAATAAATTAAACGATTTTACCACCATGGTAGTTCGGAACGGCTAACTTCCGGTCGGCTTACTTATTTCGAACAAACTGTAAACTGTATACATTAAAAAAAATAAATGGAAATTGAATGGAAAAGTATCAAATTTACATTACTACTGTACATGGTATACAATAAACTAAATACTATGTCAAACAAACACTAAATAAGCATTACATCACTGTTCCTAGAAGGTCAATTGTTATTGAAAGAGGTACTAGCTGTTATCAAGTCAATTAGTTATTGTATGAAGCTCTAGTTTGTCTCAATGAACACTCTGTAATACAAAAACCTCAAATATTGTAATTACAAACAATTATTTTTAGTTAAACACTCATCAAACTGTTGGAAAGAATTATATTTTCCCAATAAGACTGCTTGCTATGCAAAATAACATCAAGCAGTGGTTACAGATAAAGTACATCGTTCATAGACATAGTGTACAGGTGTACCCTAAATTAAACAATTACGAAATACGGCTTATACGTCAATTGCCTATAATGCCGCATATCCAATTGGTGTTATCATATCCTCCCTGATTGCACAAATAGAAAATAGCACCTCCAACATATCATTTAAAGTTTCTATTATACAGGATAATAGTTAAGACTGTAGGTACATATTCTCAATACATTAAACGAATGCAAAGTTCCGCGAGAGTACCACCTCTGTGATAAAAATATGTTCGAATTATAGTTACCTTAATCAATGTGCTAGTTCATGTACTAACTTCAATGTTTCATGATATTCAAGAAACTAAATCTGTTATTGAAAATTCATTGTATACCAATTTGGTCTGCACATTTAAAAGTTTTTATCAATTATCAAATAAAAGGGAGTGCCAGAAACGCTATCACCTCAGATTTACACAGCACAGTTTGACATTAAGTTTTATTTTGAAAGGTTGGTATTATTTCATGGATACCAAAATGAACCTCCTCTACCTAGAAACAAAGTCTTTTTAGATTCTGTAGCAGTTTAAGTCCGCACTTGGATTACCATAACATAAATGAATATGATACATAAATTCCCAGAAAACTGAACAAACTGCAACATACAACAAGACTTTACAGCAAATGGGCTTCATTACCAATTGGGGAGTTCAAGTATTTATGAAAACGAGATTAGTAAAACAGACTTTTCTTTCACATGCTCCCCAAATCGTCACTTTCAGACCGCTACCGGCTGGTTGTGCCTCTTCTTGAACGAAGTCCTTGATCCGCCTGATAGTCATTCATACACAGTTTATTTATTTAGCGACTTTTGATATTGTGCCACTGCTCACTAACTGCTAGCCACTCATTTTCGCAAGTAGTAACACTATTAGCGAGACGTCACTCAATATCTGTCATTTCATTTCTTCAGTCAAGTCAATTCAATCGGCATCGGGAAAATTTTGTTTCTTGTTGGTTGTTTCTCCAATCAAATAACTATGTAATCTCATCTACGTTGCTAATAATTTTTTATTCTTGGAAGTATCCTGATCTACGATTGTTGTTATTTTATGTTCAAAAGTGCAAATATATCCTAAACCATGCCGCGGATTATGATAAAAGGTGGTGTTTGGCGCAACACTGAGGTTTGTAATATTACAATTAAAATCCTTTCTTTATCTTTTTTAACCTTTCGAGATGTTCATCTTGAATGTTTTCATAATCAATTGTCATTACCAAATTCGTAGGATGAAATCCTCAAAGCGGCTGTTATGAAATATGGGAAGAACCAGTGGTCCCGAATTGCGTCGCTACTGCATAGAAAGTCTGCAAAACAATGCAAAGCGCGTTGGTACGAGTGGCTCGACCCGAGTATCAAGAAGACAGAATGGTCGCGCGAGGAGGACGAGAAGTTGCTACATCTCGCAAAACTGATGCCCACACAGTGGAGAACCATTGCGCCCATTATCGGACGCACAGCTGCGCAATGTCTGGAGAGATACGAGTATTTGTTGTAAGTATTAGTGAAGAGAGATTATTAGTGCCATCATAAACCCTTTACTGTCCCAGTACTGGCACCAGGGTATTCTATCCAAAGTAAGAGTTCGAGCTATTAATAGTCCACCACACTAGCCAACAAAATATTTTCCTTCAAAGCAAATTATGAATGAATTAATGTGGTTTTGTGTATATATGTGGTTGCTATAGGCTAGCAGGGTAAACTATAACTGAATCACTTTTGTTTTGAGAGAAAACCCAAGAGCAACAGTCGGACAATGTAATGGGTTGATGATGATATGCTAATAATTAATTCAATATGGGACCTACAACCTGGTAGTATAATGTTCATATCACAATTGGCTATCACTGTTCTTAAGCAAAGAGAGATTTCCTCAATGGCATTAGAGATCTGCGCACCTGCATTAAACCACAATAGCTTGACTCTTCCACAATCAATCAGATCACAGCTTAACATCAGGCAAACTCGCGGTCAAGCGTAGGCCTATCATGAATAAAAAAAAAAAACATTCTAAAAGGAGACCCATGTCGAGCAGTATAACAGTAAGTGTGTTAGTTCAAATCAAGGATAAAATCAAGGATATTTTCAGCTTCCTAAACAAGTGGTTAAAGAAGCTGAAAATATCCTTGACTTATCATCATCTACTGTTACTAGTCTCTAATCTAATGAAATTATTTCCAGATACAGTTTGTTCGAAATAACTGTGCTCATCTGAAGTTGAGCAGTTGTAAACTTTAATAGAAAGAGTTGGTGCAAAGACAAATGGGGTCTTATCTATTTCCCATTTGTGATTATTTCCTAAACTAATTCCTTAATTAAGCAATGGTGCCTGTGTGGCAGTTCAGAGCGGCTGACTTCAGACAAGCTCAATTATTTCAAACAAACTGTACCAAATTTATATATTTTCATGTTTTCATGGCCTGGATTAATTTGTCTATGAGGACAATCCATGTTCAGTGAAGACCTTTCCATTGCAATCCTCTCTATAAAATCAATATTGCTAAATCAAAAAAATCTTTTGAAGTAGTATTATGGTTGTCGTTAATATCAACTAGCTATTTTGTATTGTAGAGTATTTGTTATTTCTATTATGTTAATATAATGTTGCTTGTTATCTCTTATAAAATTAATAAAAATGATGCAGAGATCAAGCCCAGAAAAAGGAGGAAGGGGAGGATATGGGTGATGATCCTCGCAAGCTGAAACCTGGTGAAATAGATCCCAACCCTGAGACTAAACCTGCTAGACCCGATCCAAAGGACATGGATGAAGATGGTGAGTTTTGTTATCCAGTTACACTGCCTTGTTGGTCTAGTGGTCCCAATCGCGACTGCTACACTAGAGGTCTTGGGTTCGATCCCCAGGTCGAGCAAAGTGTTATTGAGTTTTTCTATGAAATTCTCAGTAGCAGCTCGGAGTCTGGATTTGTGCCTGGTGAATGGCAATAGGCTCGCCCCCTATTACATGGGACCCAAACATACCGGCGAACTGTGGGTGTACATTAAGTACACCTCTGCCTAACCCTTCGGGGAATACAGGCGTGATGGTATGTAGATTAATGTAAAGGTTACAATAAATAGCACTCAAATAGCTTTACTTATTCCTTTGCAGTATTTTTACTAAGGATATTAGGATATTAGGATTATATATCTAGGTAAGAGGTTATGTCTTGTATGTTTGTTAATATCTAGACTGGTAGCTCAAGAAGCGTAACATTTTGCATAGAACTTCCTTATAAATAGGTATAATGTTGGTAAACACTATGAGGGAAAAATTCCACGAGATTGGAAAAATACTTACAAATGTAGCTTCACTAAACAGAACTGGAGATGCTGTCAGAAGCTCGTGCGCGTCTTGCCAATACCCAGGGCAAGAAGGCCAAAAGGAAGGCTCGTGAAAAGCAGTTAGAGGAGGCGCGACGACTCGCCGCCTTGCAGAAGAGGAGGGAACTTAGTGCTGCTGGCATTGCTGTCCCAATTAGGTATGATATAAAATTTTAAAGCCCTGAAATAATGTACTATTGCCATTGTTTGAAAATAATGGCCATGGTACGTTAACTATAAAAAATAACTTGATAGGTAAAAAACAAATTAAATTTCATTCATATGTCATATTCTAAACACAATGGAATAAAAACGCCTATAAATTTCAAATTGTTTGTGTGATTTTAAATCTAGGCGCAAGAAGAAGCGCGGCGTCGATTACAACTCTGAGATACCATTTGAGAAGAAACCTGCCTCAGGGTTCTATGACACATCCACTGAAGTGGTGGACCCCATGGCACCAGACTTCTCGCGACTCCGCCAGCAGCATTTGGATGGAGAGCTGCATTCAGAAAAGGAAGAGGTAAGACCAACTTAGCATACAAAACTTCATCAACAAAACTAGTTGTGAAAACAGTAGGCAATTAATAGACAATATTTTTTTTATTAAAGAACCTATTCTTTATCAACTAGGTATGCTGTGGATACAACATTGGCAATACAATACCCTAATCATCATGATAATGGTTGTTATTTTTATTTACAGAGAGATAGGCGTAAGGACAAAAATAAGTTGAAACAGCGCAAGGAGAATGACGTGCCACAGGCGATGTTACAAGGCGATCAGCCAGCACGGAAGCGCAGCAAGCTTGTGCTGCCTGAGCCACAAGTTACTGATCAGGTGAGGTATTATTAATACTTAAGAGGCATAATAGGGACATGAATAAGAAATATTAATATGGTATGTGAAGTAATCTCAATTTGTTATTTACCCAGTAGATATGTACTTATTTTTATTTTATTTAAAATATCCTGTTCTTTATTTAGGTTTTATTTTATGCTGTGTTGTGTTGGAAATCGATTAGTATGAAAACTTGTTTTTTCCATTAATCATAGCGTTATATTGATTATTACTTAGATAAATAAAATGAGCTATTAAGGCAAAGCTACAATGTTTCATTATGTTACCAATGTAGAAGGCCTTTTATTTATTAGAATACAATCTTTTGTGGTTGTTTATTGTTCCAAATAAGTACAATAGAAACAGATGCGTGCTGGCCTTAAAACATCTTACGGCCATAAGTGAGGAGTTAAGCAGTATATTGTAAATTTTGGTTGCGTGTGTGTTGTGCAGGAGTTACAGCAAGTAGTGAAGTTGGGTCGTGCGTCGGAGGCGGCGCGGGAGTCAGCGGGCGGCGCGGGCGCGGCCACGGACGCGCTGCTGGCCGAGTACGCGCTCACCCCCGCCGCGCCCGCCGCACTGCGCACGCCCGCGCACAACCAGGACAGGTACAATACTCATCATAACACTGCTTTATAACCAAAGAGTATAATAATATATAGGGAAAAGAGAGCCCTCTCGCACCTATTCTTGCCAATACATTTCGAAGCGCCATCTGAAAGTTGCCCCCGACAATTATATTCGTGACTATAGATAGGTATATATATTATATGTATGTATGTATTATACTATAATGAAGTTTTAGTTTACTTAAGTTATCTTAAGTTTCCTTGGTTGCAGTTTAGTTTTAGAATTAATATTATAGTGGGAAGATATTGTTTTCTGCAAATATATTCAATACACGACAAGAGTCCACCATAATATTAATTCTAAAGCAAAGTGCGTCCGCGCAATAAACAACAACCACCATGTCCACCATTTTGTAAATATGACATTTGTCACATGATTAATTTATCAGTTCAGGGTTGCCATTTGGGTGATAGAAATTTGCCCAGTCTTTGTACATATTTTCGTCAACATTGGATTTCCAAAGATTTTCTTTTCAGATCCAAAATCTTTTAACACCCAAGCATCACTTGCAATTGTGAAATTATGAAGATTTATTCAATTCGATATATAATTATATTAATTATCTTTATATAAAGATTCGATAACCCCAAAATACGTTCCAAGAGCTAAAACTTTTTACCACGAATTGGGAAAGAGCCGGTATATATGACAACTCTACATCAGTAGACCTTGCCAGATCAGAAATATGGTGTCACTTCTTTGTAATAAGAAAATATTCACATATTTAATCTAAGCATATTATGCTCGCAAATATTTAAATGTTATGGATGTAATTAATGATTAATTTAATTTAATTATTTATATTATTACTCTAGTAATACTGAACTGTCGGTCGCCTATCCTGACATCTGTTGGCATTTTTGTCAACTTTTTACTATCAACTCTTCGGGGGCATCTGGCAGATGGCTGTTCTATCTTTGCAAATTGATGAATGTATGAAACTGTCCCCCCGCTGTTTATAACCCTTGGTTCCCACTGACGATAAAACACTCCCTCCCTCTCACTCTTTGATAGATAGAGTAAGATAGATTGCAACATGTTTTGTCGTCAGTGGAAACGCGGGGAACATACAAACAAATACTTTTTACGGATTTTGTCGCGTTGTTTTGATATATCAACATACCTTATATCAACAAGAACATACCTGAACTTTCCGTGACAATAGAATATTATAAACATTCAACCTTGGGCGCCAAATTATTTTTTTGGTTTTCCGCAAATTGTTCGGCTGTAACACATTCTAGCTACAAGTAGGTAGTAGAAATTGCGACATCAATATTAACTCCTACACTTAGTGCCAAAGCTGAACCTTTACCCTTAATAGATTCGAAACTGCCAGCGATTCAATATGTCAAATTAATTCTATTTACCTCAATTAGTATAATACTATTAGTATACTTATATACCATTTATAAAATTAACCAGATTATAATTATTATTTCCACTAGTTTCCACTCTAGTTTCGGATTCCTTCAGCTAATTTAATACAGAATAATATTTATATCTTCTACAGAATTCTGATGGAGGCTCAAAATGTAATGGCGTTGACTCACGTGGACACTCCTCTGAAGGGTGGTCTTAATACTCCACTTCATCAGACAGACTTTTCTGGTGCTCTGCCACAATCACAAGCCGTTGCCACGCCCAATACCGTGCTCATCACTCCCTTCAGGTAAGCTTTAAAATGTGAAAATCATACTGCATACTACCATACTATAGCCTAATCCTAAGCCTCTCATTCTGAGAGCTGGGCACGGGTCTCCGTGCCCAGCAGCAGTGGGACAATATATAGGTTGATGATGACTGCATGCGATATATCTCGAAATCTTTCAAATACTATTTCGTTGTTTACAAACATTGTGTGGTTCATGATAAAATCTTTTTTAATGGTAACATATTTTATTGTTTAAATATTATCATCATATAGCTTTATAAATTGTTTAGCATAGTATAGACACAATGCAAAATCTATTGTTTTGGCCTCATGAGACCACTATGGGCGACAGTGAAGATAGAGATACATTTATTCCCTTTTGTCGTAGGCAGGAGGCAGGAGTTATTACTGTTTTCAGACAAACATAGTGAAATAAAATAACCTGCGCAAATTAATAATACTTCTGAGTTTGTGAAGGAACACAAGAAGCAACTGTGGTTCAAATATTTCTTTAAGTTATATTGCTTCCTACCCAACTAAACCTATCAAAATTTTATATCAGGTCGTCCCGCAGTGAAGTGTCGACGCCAGGTAGCTTCAACACGCCTAGTCAAGTAGCAACACAGCCAGGACTGACTGTATGTATAAGAACAGTAATTAATGCACATATATTATATAGTAACAGTCTTCTAATTGATGTCATGTATTACAGACTCCGGGACTTCGTGATAAGTTGAGCATCAATCCAGAAGATAGACTAAGTACCGGAGACACGCCTCAAGTTGCGAATCAATTACAAAAACAGGTACTGTTAATTGTGTCATCTTTTTTAGCACCCATTCAAATAATTTGCACCTATAAAATACCAAAAAAATATATTTCAAGATAATTTTTAGTACTGTTTCGCTGGCATGTCTACATGCTGGCATGAATGGGTTAGCAAGACCGAGGATGTACTACCCAATTCATCAATAAGTTCCTTTCCTTCCCCTCCCTTTTCCTGAAATAGGCTCGGCATCGCATCTGCCACTCCTTTGGTATTACAGATGTCAATGGGCGGCGATGACTACTTACCATCACGCAGCACGCCTGCTCGTTAGCCGAGATATCCCATAAAAAACAAATTATAATAAAAAAAAAACATTTCCATAGCAAAAAACCTCGGTACGCAACGCTCTGTCGTCGCTTCCAACCCCACGTAATGATTATGAGATCGTGGTGCCGGATCAAGACGACGAGCCGATAGAGAGTGCCAGCTCCATCTCACACATCGAAGACCAAGCCGACGCTGATGCCAGGCTGCTCCAGGAACAAGAGGAATTACGTAAGTATTGATAGATAAGTTTCATTATTTAATATGGTACACTGTGCCCTAAATTTTCTTGAAACAAATGATCTTACAAGGATTGTATTATGTGGGTCTCATAATAACTCTGGGGTAACCGACTTCAGACATCTGGCAATCAATTAGAGTGATAATAAAGTTAGTTCAAATGTGTAATTCTAAGCTAGATCGTGGTCTGACTGAATTAACTTACCCTGAGGGAGTACTGGAAGGTCTATTTGTGTCATACTTAGAGAACTATATGATAAAAACTTAAAATACTTCAAATATAAAATCTTACATACCTTTAGTTTTTCGTTACATTATAAGATGCTTTCAAATAATTATGCTAAATATTTCTTATTTACTCTCTGAAAATGAAACTGTTATATGTATATGTCAGGTGCGGAAGCTATGAAGCTCCGGTCGACGGCGGTGCAGCGCGGCTGCGTGCGGCCGGGCGAGGTGAACGTGAGCGTGGTGCGCGGCGGCGGCGGGCCCGCGCTCACCCCGCTGCAGCACGCGGAGGAACTGCTCAAGCAGGAGATGGTCACCATGCTGCACTACGACTCGCTGCGGGACCCACCGCCAGGTATGACAGTGCACATTACAGTTTGTTCGAAATAAGTAAGCCGATCGGAAGTTAGCCGTTCCGAACTACCGCGGTGATAAAATCGTTTAATTAAGTGTTTTAATACATATCGAAATTAGTCAACGAAATAATTAGAAATGTGAAACATATACGACTCTAATTATCTTTACACCGACTCTTTCTATTAAAATTTACCACTTCTAAACCACTTGCAGACAACTTCCGATCGCTTACTTATTTCGAACAAACTGTCGTTTTTTGGTATAAGGCTAAAGCGTCAGCCTTGGCCGCGAAATTCAATTTTTTCTTTGTTTTTCGAAAATTATTCGGCTATAACACATTCTAGGTACATGGGAGTAGAAATTGCGACATAAACAATAACTTATTCACGATTGAGTAGTATAGCTTTTTCTTAAAACTCGTTATCGTCGAAGATTTTGGTGTGGAATAGTACTGGTTTCTAACCTTAAGCCATTGAGATAAAACTACTTTTTACGGATATTATCGCTTTATATCGATATTATTTAATTACCGACGTTTCGGATCTGTTCCAGCGTCGGGAATTGACTAATATCTGTATAACGCGATAAAATCCGTAAATAAAGTCGAATTGAGAACCTCCTCCTTTTTGAAGTCTGTTGAAAAGTAATTTTGTTTCAATTGGAAGATTGTTTTATGAAAGTATCATCTGTACAGGTATAGACAAGAAGCGGGCAGTACAATTACAAGCTTCGCACTTGGCGTATTTAGAACAACATCCTTACGAGGAGTTCTCAACTGAAGACTTGGAAGCTGCCAAACTGGAGATGAAGAAGGAAATGGAAGTGGTGAAGGTGGGCATGGGGCACGGTGACCTGAGCATGGACGCTTACACGCAAGTGTGGGAGGAATGTCTTGCCCAGGTAAGTGAAAAACTAAGCTTTGTACACTACAAAATCTGCTGAAGTACATACACACGCCTTTTTCCTACAGGGGTAGGCAGAAACTATGGACTGCCACTTGCTACGACTCTTGCATATCTCTTTCGCTTCTTCCACATTCATACATCTTTTCATACACTCGCCGGTTGCGAGTACTACGCACCTGACCTTTTTGGAGAACCTCGCCGATAAGATCGGTGTACGTCCTTCTAGGGCGACCTCTACCGACGCTGCCACTAACATTCGCCTTTATTTTCATTCATCCTCTCAATATGCCAAAACCATCTCCTGAAGTATTATTACCAAGTTAAAACTTTCTGATGTCAATTACAGGTACTCTTCTTGCCTGGCCAAAACAGGTACACTCGTGCCAACTTAGCGAGCAAAAAAGATAGATTGGAGTCGGCAGAGAAGCGATTAGAACAAAACAGAAGTCACATGGCAAAAGAAGCCAAGAAATGTTCCAAAATGGAGAAAAAACTTAGGGTTTTGACAGGTATAGCTAATGACGTTTACAATTACAATGACATTGCTTCATTAATGTCTACTACTGTGTTATAACTATGTTATTTATAGGTGGTTATCAAAGTCGTGCAGCATCGCTGATAAAGCAATTTCAAGAATTACAAGATCAAATAGAGCAGGCGAATTTAGAGTTATCTACATTTAAATTCCTTGCCGAACAAGAAAAAGCAGCCATTCCACGTAGGATAGAGGTATGTTACATCTTGTTACTTTAATAGAATATATATAATTCTCACGAGCAGCCTTTTGTATTAATTATTTTATTGTCTTATAGTCATTGACTGAGGACGTCAATCGTCAAACGGACAGAGAAAAGCATCTGCAGAAGAGATACTCGGAACTTCAAGCAGAATTGGAGGATCTTCACAAAGGAAAGCAGCCTAAAGAAGTTGATACAAAGACATCTGAGGAGTGAAATATCTTGTAGTGTATATGTTTGAAGAAAAATAGTCAATCGTTTGGTAGATAAATACAGTTCTTTTTACAAGAGGTGGGCTAACATGGGGCGCGATATAATTTTTGCCGTCGTATCATCTCGTGCGTAGTCATTTTCACTGTGGCGAGAAAGGCATTGTATATGTCAGAGGGTGTGACTTATAGACAAGGACACAGCCATATTCGATGTTTAGTCCAGCTAATCGCTAACGTGTTTCCAGCGTGTTTAGGCGCATTGATCCATCACCTTAAACAAATCTTTCAAAATGCGCTTTTACATACATGATTTATGGCTACTTAGGCCCAAGCTTTGCTAAGACTGTAAGTATATTTTATTAGGATACTAAACTACTACTAAACTGTCGACGAAATCGGAATTAAAAATGTAATTTGTAAGTGACAAAATGTTTTTATTTCACATTTATATATACAACATGATGAAATTGGTGTAAAGTAATAGAAAATTATTAATTACATAACCATTACTAAATTGTAATACAAGTTGCACTTAGAATTCAAATCAAAATCATTTATGCTACATCATTACTATAATTTATATCACAGGTAGGTAAATAATCCAGGCCGGCTGGATACTAAATTGTCCTTATAACTTCATACGAAGACATACTGACTTATTACTAAAACGCAAGCAATCACTTTCAGTTATTATTTACACAACTAGATTATTCTCACAATTGAATCACGCGCACGAACAAAGTGTTTTTGAAATGGCATATCCTCATCATAGAGATATCTTTTATTCTACAAGTCGCAGACGGACTTGTCGAAACCCACTGTTTTGTTTGAAATTGCCATAACGAGAGAGCAGTGCTGCCAGCAGCGGTGAGTTAGTTGACGAGGTATTCAACCACACAGGTTCATAAGTACATACCTCACCCACTATCGTCATCAGAATCACTATCTATTTGTCTCCTCTTAGGTTTATTTTTCCGTTTCAAATCAACATCTGGACTATCATCTTGTGTACATATTCTCCTGAACTTTTTCTTGGCTCTCCTTTCTTTTTCTAACATCATTTCTGCCAACTCGAGCTCTGATACTTCGTGTGCTTGTGTTAAACCAATGTTAGAGTCGATACAAAAGCTGTCCTGTGAGAGGAAAAGTATGATTTAGTACCAACTCTGAAATATGTACCGATTTTATTGTATTAGTGTATTTTTTTGTGCTGTAAGGGCTCGTACGTTTATACAAAACAATGATAACCTACCATTTCATATGCATCTTCCTCAACAAATTGCGATAGCACTTCTGCCTTATTGTACTTCTTGGGCAATTCCGGAATTTTAAAACCTCCACCTCTAACAGGACTCCTAGAATAAAAAAAAATAGGCTCAAATGCCGTGACAATATCTAAAGGCATAGCTAGTTTGGCGATTTTAAGTTTTTCCTCACATTTCAGGATATTGACTTACTTGATAGATTTAAGGTAGACTGCCTGTATGTCCTCGTTATGAGTGACATTGTCGTCATCGCATATAAAGTCAATAATACTGCCGATACTATCGTCTGACAGCTCGTCACCGCTGTGACCGTCGTCCTCAGAAAGTTCAGCTTCCATGTCCAAGAATTCGTTGCCTTTCTTTTTTTTCTAAAAATCAAAGTTACAACATCGTCACAGATCATCATCATCATCAACCCATTACATTGTCTCACTGCTGGGCACGGGTCTCCTCTCAGTACGAGAGGGATTAGGCTATAGTCCGCCACGCTAGCCTGCTGCGGGTTGGCAGACTTCACACGCCGTCAAGAAAATCTCTCAGGCGTGCAGGTTTCCTCACGATGTTTTCCTTCACAGTTTAAGCGCGTGATAATTAATTATTAATACGTGCATGACTTCTAAAAGTCAGAGGTGCCTTGGATTCGAACTCGAGACCTTTGACTTGGCAGTCCAATGGTCATATCACTAGGCTATCACTACACTATCGTCGCAGATACTATATTATATCTTAGAGCTACTTCATGGTGTAGATACATCTACACCATGAAATCTCGACGACCAGCAACGAAATAATAACTACAGCGAAAATATGAGTGTATAACGCGTGCCAATAAAGAAGTTATATGAAATAGCTGCTAACCGGCTACGCCGTGCTACGCCGGAGAGAGATGGAAGTTGTGGCATAAAACTTATTGGCACGCGTTTTACCCGTTCATTATAAAAGTGGGTAGTATTCGTTTAGTATGTACAGTCGCTAGCACATCAAGTTATAACAAAACTCAAATTTCTCCAAATGATTTTAAACCTTAAAATGCTGATGATTAGGTTAAAAATCAACTGAGAGAATTTGACATTTTGTGGTAACCTGATGTGCTGACGACCGTACAACCAACATTCGCGGTTGATATTAGATTTAAGCTCTTCATAAAAGTTGAAAGTGGTCAGTTCCCGGATTTCCAGGTTATTTAGGACGCTTAGTTCGCAGTACCATGTACAGATAATTATGTACTTAGTTAAAGGAAGTGTTAATTATGTACTTTAAACGCATTCTGGAGAAATAACGGATTTAAAAAAAAAGAAATAGTGGATAGTGTACAAGAAATTTGGCACCGTAGAAGGTAAAAAGTTTAAATGTGCAACTTACTTTCCGAACCTTGTGATTAGTTGTAGATCCGTATTTATTACTATTCATTGAGGGCTCTATGGGTCTTCTATGACTTGTCTTCTCGTCACCAACAAAATCATCGTCGCTATCATCACACGCCAGTTTCCGTTTCTGTGATAGTTCAGGTTTGATGGGACTTTTTTTGAAGATTGTACTAAATTTACTTTTAACTATTTCGAGTTTATTATCACGTCTGAACATTTGCAGCATGCTCAGATTATTCTTCTTAACACAAACGTCGTCTTTATCATCATCATCATCTTTTAGAAACTGCGGATTTTCATTTTCCTTTTGTGATGACAAAAATGGTTGCGATACAACGCAATTTAAAACAGTTCTATCTTTTTGTGTGATATTGTTTCTATTCTTTGTCATAACGGCTACTATTTTTTCTTGTAAGGACATATGATTGTCTAATTTTGGTTTTTTATTGAAATACGGTGATGCGGTTATTACGTCACTATCATCTGTGTCTCGTTTCCTTTTGATGCCTAATGGGCTGATGTTGGTGTTGTTTAAATTCCCAGTTTTATTAACTTCTTGTGGGTCATATATTTGCGTGCTATCAGAATCACTATCGCTATCAAGAATGATAAGGCTTTCGCTTTTTTTATTTTGGGATGTAGATGGCAGGGATCTGTTAAAACTATTTGAATGATTAAATGTTGTTTTTTTTCTTTCAGCTTGTGTTAGAAGAATTGGTGAGACACTTCTTTCTTTCCTTGGTTGCACAGTTTGAGATATATTCGATTTTAGTACAGACCCATTATTATCAGTTTTGTTGATCATTTCCACCAGTTGCGTAATCGTCATGAGGCTTTTATTACTCGTATCTATTAAACTATTTTTTAATAAACTTTCCGCCTTTTCATCTGGACCAACAATTAAGTTATTATTGTTTGTTGGTGTGAGTAACAACTGCTTTCTACAGTTACTGGGTGTTGAACTATGCGGTAAATGTTTTTTAGTGCTTAGTTGAAATTTGCGCGGTTGACTGCAAAGTATTGGCGAACTTGGCACATCCTTGGGATTCTGTCTACCAGATAAAATGGACGGACTTAATGGATATTCTGCGAGCGGAGATCTATTGGGATTAATATTTTGTGTATTATTATATCTTGTTTTCTTTTGTACTGGTTCAGGTGGCGTATTATCAATAACATCGTCAGCAAATATGTCGTCAATGCTATCCAAACCAAAGAAATCCAGAGCTTCTTTAGCTTCCTTCGGCTCTTCGTCTTTTACTGTGCTTTCTTTATCTATAGCTTCCTCTGGGTTGCTATCAGCAAATATATCAGCAATGTCACCAATATCAAAATTATCCGAAACGACAGAAACATTCTGTTTCTTAGTTCCGACTTCAATCGGACTTTCATAATCTTGGGATAGAAATTCTGTTTCCAAATCGAAATTGTTACTGATGTCAGAATTACTTTCGTTTGGTTTTTTGGCACATTTTAATATCGTTTCCGTTTCAAAATCGTCGATAAGATTTAAATCCGGCAATTTAGGTCCTTTTAGAGATTCTAGCACCGCTACTGGTACCTTACTTTCTTTCTTTATAGTTGGTATAAGAGTGCAATCACATATGTTTTGACACACAAAACATTTTTTTGTAGCATTAGTGTTTTCTAAACTCAAGTCAACGAGTAAGCTTATCAAACGCGTGGGTAAGCTGTCATCATTTTGAATACCTAAGTCGTTGATAAACTTTGTATAGTTTTTGGTAGATTTAGTAGAGGTACAAAAGAGGGATCTTATGTCGCCATCTTTTTTATCAAGTGGTTTTGTGAGGGGCACTTTTTGTTTTTTCTTAGGTTGTTTTGATTTTGCAGGAGACGTGACGACGACGGGTTGTGTAGAAAGTTGTTGACTGAAGAAGCCTGTAACACATTTTTTTAGTACCTAATAACTGAATCCTTTAATAATAAACATTGTATTTGCTGTTATAATATACACAGTTTTCGCGAAAAGCTTACTTACATGGATTTTGCGTAGATGGTGGCATATCGAATCTCTTAGCGTCACTGTATTGTAGAAGTTCTGCTAATATTTTTGAATCTTTTGAATTATCTATATTCACAGTTTTCTGCAGTGTCCGCTGCCACTCTAGCCATTTAGATAGTTTCAGTCCGCTGTCCTCTTCCGCGTGTAGGTTCTTTATTGTTTCTAAAAGTTGCGAAATAATTTTCATGTCCATACTAATATTATGACGTGAAAGTGACTCTGTCTGTTAATCTTTTCTACCCTACACAGTGGAACAGATTTTGCTTAAGATGGGCAAGGTAGTTTAAGAACATAGACATCATGTGGGAGGACATAGCCCTAAAAAATAAAATACTCCATTTCCTAAAAATGTTATTTTGTCTTATACTTATATTCATTACCTTTGTTCATCGCCCAATACTCCCGCGGTTTGGCAAGTAGTGTAGTTTCATGATAGCCTTCAGGAAATAACTCCTTAAATTCGTTTTCACTTATCAGGTTTGTGCTCTCCACTTCTTTATTTGAAGAACTGGAACTGCTTGTTGATGCTCTTCCTAACAGCATTGTTCTAAGATCTTTGTGGCCCTAAACAAACATGAAAAATTTCCCTTGAATGCAGCCTGAACTGCCTCATTAGTCTTGGTATTTTTAGGTCCCATGCTATTTTTTTTTTATTTATTTAATTTATAGTTAATTAAAACGGCACAGGTCCAATTACATTAATTAACATAGAATTATTAAAAGTAAAATAAAATAAGCATTCAAATAATATAAATACAAAAATATACAAATTAATTATTATTTAAGTAAATGGTTATGGTGATAAATTAAACACATCACAAACTAACATGAACTAGCATGTAATAGTGGACACTCTCGCATATTGTCTCTCACAGAACACCAGACAAGCACGCATTACTTTCTTCCATTCATCAGCAAACACATCACATTCAGGGTCGGCAGTCAGGAGGGGTTTAGCATCCTTAGGGTTCGACATACTGGGGATTCGGCTCTAGCAACAGATCTAGATAGCGGTAGTGCGAACAGTTTATGACGGCGGCTTTGACGGTGCCCAAGGTATTTGTCGGGCACAAATAGGCGGCAGAAAAGTCCGTGGAGTTCAGGGCAGTCAATACGACCGCTTAGGGTTTTACAGGCAATCACGAGCTGATCAAAGCCCCTTCTTACCTCCAATGAGTTGAAGCCCAATACCCCTAGGAGATAATTCGTTGGGTACAAGAATGGAAAGAAATAGTAGAGCCTTTGATACAAAAATCTCAGGAAGGTTTTCTGAACTTTCTCAAGCATCAGTGTCTGAGACGCAGTATGCGGATGCCAGACACAGGCGCTGGACTCGAGTTTACTCCGAACCAAAGTGGTATAAAGAAGTTTAATAATACTGGGATTGCGAAAGTCACGAGCGTTCCTCAAGACAAATCCCAGACGCCTGAAGGATTCCTTTGTAAGGGCAGACACGTGGTCTCTAAATGTCAGACTGCGGTCGAAAACCACTCCTAAGTCCTTAACGCTGGTGACACGAGTGATCACTGTACCCCCCAAATTATAATCGTATTTTATTGGTCTCAACCCTCGACCATAAGTCATAACGCTGCATTTACCAATATTAAACAACAACTTGTTCGTAATGCTCCACGCATAGACGGTGTCAATATCTTTTTGTAGGAGTTCGCAATCCTCCTCTGTCCTGATCTGCGCAGCTAGTTTTAGATCATCGGCATATAGTAAACATTTAGCGAATCGAATCTTACAGATTAGGTCATTGATCATGATCAGAAACAGAGGCGGCCCTAATACGGATCCCTGACTCACGCCCGAGCGAGTGTAATAAGACTTCGACTCAAAGCAGCCATGCCGGACGAACTGTTTGCGATCCCGTAGGTATAACATAGGACTGACGAATAGTGGGTGTACATTAGTACACCTCTGCCTTACCCTTCGGGCGATAGCCCTATGATGATATTAAGTTTGATGCCAGGGCCCAGGCTCACCAAGTAACGAATAGTTTGATTTAAAGGTTTAAAAATTCAGTCGCTCCTTCAAATCGAATTCTAATCACATCTTTCTTTGTTGCCTACTAGAAGTGTCAATTACAAGATAGATAAAAGGTGTAACAACCGTGACAGCATCACCAAGAGACGACATAACAGCTATCCTCAGCTTAGGTTTAGGTTCTAAGTTTGAAGTCTGCTTTATTATAAGAAGCTTAAGCTGATATCTAAACAAAATTGTAAGACAAAAGTGCAAATATAGGTGCTTTTTATCATCAGTTTTTCTTACCTTTTTCGACTTTTCGATCCCCTCCTTATCCTTGTCCTTAGGGTCGGGTTTCTTTTCTACCGTAATGAACATCTTCCGGCACTCTGGCATGAAGTCACGCGGCATCATCCTCGGGTTTAGTTTGTACAGATTGTTTTCAACCTCTTTCGATTGGAGAACTTTTTTATTGAGTCCGTCTCTTTGCCGCATACAGTCCAATAACGTCTACGATTAAAATTTTTTTTAGTATTTTCCGCAATCGACACGCGTATGAAGAAATATACAGAAGATGTAAAAGAACACTTCCCTTTTCCCTGGCCATATTTAATTAATCATTTGAAAAAGTAGTTTGTTTTACCATAAATTAAATACTCATGTTTCTTACCTGATGTTCCCGGCCTTCGGTGACAAGAATGAACACTTGTCCCCCGCGCTCGCGACCAGTACGTCCGCACCTAATAGAAAATAAACAGATTTGAACTGGCTATTATCCATTCATACGCTTAGTATAAATAAGCGAAGCGAAAGTGACTATCCGCTTGTCTGTTACCTTTTTATACTAAAACCGCTGAACCGGTTTAGATAAAATATGGCAATTGGCATAGAGATACTTTGAGACTCTGGAAAGGAAATTCTACCTTTTGTATAAAAAATTCCTTTGTGATGGAAAAGAAATCGCCAGCAAGAGCTAGTTAAAATAATTAACTTAAATATCAATACTCAATATCTTCATTATCTTAATTACCAAATGAGATCTAAAGGAATAGTTCAAACGCATGGCTGATGTACAGTCACCATCAAATATATCGGAACAGACTGTTCATAATTATCAGAGCAACTAGAGAAATTAAACCATATCTCAGCGACACAAAGGATGTTTTAAAATGAACACGGCAGCTGTCATTCTGACATGTATTTTATCCCATTGAGATATAGTTTAAATTCCCTAGTTGTTCATATAATTATGAACAATCTGTTCGCTCCGATATATTTAACGGTGACTGTACATCATCCAGGCGGCCCGCAACTGTTTGAACAAGTTCTTGTTGATCAGGTGTTTGTATTATTCCTTTATTGCTATATGCTTGCTATGCTTTATTACTATATTGATAATAGTAATATTATATTAGTTTAATATTATATTTGATGGTGACTGTACGAATTCTCTGTAAGATATTATTTCACCCCTAAAGACTCACCTCTGAACGAGTCGTATAGGCGACTTGGTAGATATGTCGAAGCAGAGGATGAGGTCGACTGAGCCGACGTCCAGCCCCTCTTCGGCCACACAGGTCGCCACCAAAACGTTACACAGACCTTCGCGGAAACTACGCATCACTCGTAGTTGCTGCTTTTGGGACACAACCGTTTTACCGTCTTTGCCTAGAATACAAGTTTACAATTCTTACAGTTTTTTTCATAACAACATACCATCACGCCTGTATTCCCCGAAGGGCAGACGTGTACTAATGTACACCCACACTTCACTGGTATGTTTGGGTCCCATGTAATAGGGGGCGAGCCTATTGCTGAACCGGGCACAAATCCAGATTCCGAGCTGCTAGGTACTGGGAATTTTATAGAAAAACCCAATAACACTGCTCTACCTGGGGATTGAACCCAGTACCTCTAGCATAGTAATCGTGCTAAGGACCACTAGACTAATGAGGCAGTCAGCCTTATTCATAAAAGTTTATAATGTGTTTTGTCTTCTGTTCCCCGTTACAAAATATCACGTGTCAAAACAAGACAAAACATTATAGTTTTAAGAGGCTTATAAGACGTTCTAATTCCATCACACACACGAAAGCACTACTTAAAACTAGGGTTTTACTAAGACCAATCATAATAATAAGACTACTCCATTCCAAACATTTACTTACGTCTGTAACAATGTTATAGACTATGAATTTTTAGATTTCTCAGAAATTATAAGTTGGGAAATGCAAAACATCTATAAAAAAATACCGACCCCGGTTACCAAAACAATAGATTCTGCATTGTCTGTAATGTACAGTATTTGAAGGGCTAAGGGAACAATGACGACTCATACTCCCGCCCCATTGTCTTTCTATCAGTCAGCATCAAGAATTGAATTTTATAGCTCAGTCTTCTCAAGTTACGAGTGATCTTACCTGAGGCTCCTTGTCCCACGAACATCTGCGGCTTGATGAGCGGTCGGCACTGCAGCAACAAGCAGTGCACTAGATTCACACTCTCGCGGTACTCACAGAATACTGGAACATATATTTTTCAATTTAAAGCGGCAGTAGCCTGATGTGAAAGGCGTCGGACTTGCGATCATATAGTTCCGATTCGAAACCAAATTGCACTACCGACGTGAACCCACTCGTAATACAAGCATTTAGTTTGGTACGAGGGGCTAAAAAGAATAGTAGTAATGTGTGATCTACATTGCTAGTAAGCTTTTTTAAAAAAATATTATTTAGGAAATATTGCCTACACCTGTAGGTCATACAAATATTTCTCCTGAAGGGATTACCCCTTCTTGCCTTGTAAATACCCCAACATAACACATGTAGACAGATTACATTAAATATTTGTAAAAAAATAATTGTTAAATTACCGATTGCTCTCGTATCTTGTTTATTTTGTTGTGCTTTGATAAAATGATTCGTTATTATTTCTTTTAGTTTATCAAACTTTGGATGTCCGAAGCATAAGTCTTTAGGCATCTGTAACGAAATAAATAATCAGTAAGGGTAGTAAAATATATTATATTCCGTAATAGGTTTTTCTAGGGAGGAAATTCTTTGAGTGGTAGAAGAGCTCCCGGGCTGACTAGCTAGCGACCACCCTAAACGTCGGAGTCTGACGTAAAACACCTTGGTGTTTCGACTTTTATGCATCAGAGCCAGTTTTTCCTCCGTTGCTGCGGCTCCGCCAATCTACAGTCCGTAGGAGTTCTTAAAGCTATCGCGCAGCACGATCGGCGATGAATAATCACCATCAGGTGGCTCGTCAGCTCAGTATAAAAAGTAAAGGTATAAGTATAAGCCAAGACAGGACGCGTTACCTAACGAGTTACTAAATTCTCTAAATGCAACAGTTCCTTACTTCTAAACGCTCATTAGTTAGACAAGATACATTATCTTAAATCCGATTAATGTGTTTATTTAATAAAAAAATAAAGAAATTATAAGCCTTATTATACTAGGAACATGTTACACTAACAATAATATAAAAGTAAACACGGTCCATTTAAGTGTTGTTAACCGAGTTAACATTATTAAAACTGAAATGTCATACGTAAACGACAAATTAATCAGTATAATATACGATAATCACCTCTGGTATAGTTCCATCGGGAAGGATACTTCTATCCAGCGATAGTGGATTGATACCCATATCGTCTCGCAGCCTCTCCAACAACGCCGTGAGTCTGTCGTCTGATTGTATCCACGACTTCTCTGGGTGTTCGTCGAAAAAGTTCAGGAACACTCTGGAGCCGTGCTGAATTAGCAATTCTAAGCCGTGGTACAAGGCGATTAGAACTGTGAAGTCCTTCATTATGTAGTTGTGTTGTGGGTGCCTGTAAGTGTATACATAGTTAAACAGGGTGTCTATGAAAATGTAGCTAAAGTTTGTTCGAAACAACTACGCGCGTCTGAAGTTAGCTGTTCGACACTGCCGCACAGCCAAAATAGATGTGTTTTCACTACATAGTATAAAACAAAGTCGCTTCCCGCTGTCTGTCTGTCCCTATGTATGCTTAGACCTTCAAAACTTCGCAACGGATTTGATGCAGTTATAATACATACATATTATAGTACAGAAAAGTCGAGAAAACGCGCAGGCCGTGTGCGGGAAGCTAGTTATATTATATATAAAATCGAATTGGTAAAGAAAATAATCACGAATGCTAAACATTATACGACTTCCAATGTCTTTACACCGACTCTTTATATTAAAATTTACCACTTGCGGACAACTTCACACGCGCACAGTTATTTCGAACACACTATGGTATAGTAATCAGCAGGGGTACGGTCGCCAGCACACCAGGTTACCAAAAAATTAAAAATTTTCTCAGTCGATTTTGAACTTAATCATCATCACTACAAGGTTTAAAATTATTTTAGAGAGATTTGTCAGTTTAGTATAACCTGATGTTGGCGACTGTACAATAATCGGCTAAATTAACATAATATTTTATGGAAAATACAACAATTCTCACCTGGACCCACGGTCTCTACTCTGGTACTCTTTGTAGAGCATCACGATTCGACCCTTAGATAAGTTTCCCAAATTTTGTGGCAGTATATTCATTTGTTTTAATCTCCTGGCATATCCATCTAAAATCTGTTAAACAACAAGTATATTGTTATCCATAGGCCTGACTATAAAAGAGACATATGGGAGAATTCTCACTTTTTTGGGTGTTTTTGTTACCTACCCCGCGTTTCCACAAATGATAAAACACACACAAAAACCGTAAACAGCTACCTATCCCACTCACTCTTTGACAGTTAGATAGAGTGAAATAGATGTTTGCACCATGTTTTGTCGTCAGTGGAAACGTGGGGTAAGTAATTCATATTTCGGACCCATAGATACATGTTATACTCGTATATTATACTTAATTTATACTTAAATAGGTAGTATGCACGGGTACATACATGAATTTTTAGTATAAGCTCACCTCTCATTATAGGTAAAGTCTTAACGATGCGAGATCAGTCTATAGAAATGAATATTCTTTATTACACCCAAACATGTACTGGATTTGTATATTTTGGTGTGTAGCTGTGTGTACATCCGCAGCAATTTTCTAATGAGATATATAGTTATGATTTATAAAAAGCGCTTTTTAGCTGAGTTGAGTGTCTATATTCTTTTCCAAATGTTCAAAGTTCAAATATTGAATTGGAGCATTAGTTTAGGTGGTACCTACTAATCTAGCAAACACACAAGCGTAATCGTACATGACCTTGGATAGTATTGCGCGTCTATTATTTAAGTGATGCATAATGCCAACGTACCTACTTGGCAAGATAACACTGTAATTATAATATTACTACAATTGCATCATTCTTATAACAGTTTTTCTTTTTGTATTAAACAATAATTATTACAGAACAAAGTATGTAACATATTGTATTTAAGGCGGATGGTCCTTAGACGCGAAATGAAAAATATTTTTACACATTCTAGGTTCTTAGCAGTAGAAATTGCGACGTCAACTATAACTTATTTACAACTGAGTATTAAAACTTTTGGTTATAAATATATATACAATTGAGGATTCTGCCAAAATTAACACTGGTGTTTCAGTCTCATGCAGGTGAGCGAACTGGGAATCGAACCGAATCGAATCGAACACTAGATTATTAAGGCAGAAAGAATATTATATCGACGTCCAGTAGTATGCATACTGTTTCGTACGGCGAGTGTGGAGCGCCAAATGCCAAATTCCTCCCTCAGTTCCCTTTTTCTCCTTCCCCTCCCTCTTCCTTGGCTCGGCAACGCATCTGCAACTACTTTGGGTGGCGATGGCTACTGGCTACCATCGGGTGGCTCGCCTGTTCGTTTGTCAAGTTATTCCATAAAAAAAACAGTTCCTAGTTCCCACCTCAATATATTGGTGCCTCAGTTGAGTCAGCTGCATACCCAGATTGACAACGACGGTGTTGATCTTCCGCGCGTGACTGTACGGCGCCACGTCAATGCAGTTCTCTGTCCTCAGCTCCAGATGAGCTATGTGCAGGTTTTTCACTACCTACAATCAACAAACAAAATACAATAATCCTTTTTTTTTAATAAAGCTTACTAGCAATGTGGGTCCTACATTACTAGTATTCTTGCTAGCCCCTCGTGCTAAACTAAATGCTTGTGTTACGAGTGGGTTCATGTCGGTAGTGCAATGGATGGGTTTTGAACCAGCAACCACATAATTGCAAGTCCGATGCCTTAGACGGACTGGCTACCGCCGCTTTTAAAATAATAATAAATTCACATACTATCATCAACTCTGGCTAATCTTTCGGGGAATACACGCGTTAACTACAAAGTAAATTAATATAGATATTTAATAAAGAAGTAAGATTTGTAATTTTGTTTGTTGTATGGAAAATCTTTACTTAATAACTAATTTCTGCAACCACTGACGTGATTTCGCTGTGCTGATATAGGCTGTATTATGTTTATATGATAACAGGGCCAGATATAGGCAGCCAGCCGGTCGTGGCAAATGTCACGTATCATAAATAAACGAATAAATAAATCCCATGACCTATAGGGCAAGAAAAGGCAATCGCGGTTTTTAATCGTAATGAGTCCGACATACCCTGCCGCCTCCTCAGGCGGCCAACGATCCATGATGATTTTCCGTACTTACTATACAAATAGGAGTTTCTAGGTAATACGCATCCTGGATAATCCAGCCATATGTGATTTATGTTTTATTGTTATCACAACTACATAAATAAATCTATTGTAGTTATAATAATTATTTAAGTCCCCGCTTTAATTTTATTGATTATTTCACATAGTTTTATTATACGCGTATGTAAAGTACAATGGCCAAATTGTTCATATAAGGAAAAAATAATTTAAAATACAATATTTTTTGAGATAAACAGACTATACATATACAATAACAGGGAAGATGACATCCTACACTAGATACTGACGTAATGCAATACTGTACACATACATTGATAACATCCTCCACTTTACTTCCTGGAGTAGCTGACAAAGCCAACACTCTGTAAGTCCTGTGACCAATATCATCTAAGGTTGATATAATTTGGCAGTATGCATAGTTCCCTCTCGCTCTATGCGCCTCATCAACGACCAGACATCGCACTTTGTCACAGGGACAAATACCTGACTTCATATCATTGTATATAACTTGAGGAGTGGCAAAGAACACTCTCTTATTCTGCCAATGTTGCTTCCTTGTACTGACTTGCATGTGACCTGAAAATACATACCTACTTAGTGCGTGCCATGAATTTGTATATGCAAATTATATTAAAACAATACAGACATTAAAATATGAAAAGTGTTATGACAGTGTAATCAATATATTTATAATTATACTAGTATAATAAAATGGTCCTTGTTTGTTCATAGGAGATATTTATGAAAAATTTATATGGTGTTCATCAAGAGCAATAGAAGCCACCATAATTTTATTATCATAACGATTTTTGTTTGTCTATGTATGCACATCTAGCGAAAACAATTGCACGAAATTGGACCCATGTTATAGTAAGTAATAACAAATGGTAAGTAAAACAAATGAGGTCCGAGTGAAAACATGGGCTACAGCTAGTTCCATAAAATATAATTACAGAACAAAAAAGTGTGTGCATTGGATAATAATAACTTATGATACTCAATCTGTATTTAACACTTAACTATTTTACACTAGGCCCATTTTTAGTGGGCTGTCAGATCTGCTATTGATTACAATGCAATTGAGAGAGTGGCGAACTGTAGTAAGCAAAATGCAAGCTAGCAGCAGACTGAGGGATTATATTTAGGCAAAGGTGTGGCCACAATGCTTATCTGTAATCCCTGAAGAGTTATGCTTTGTAGTTCCTGGTATTTTTTGTATATTTACCTGTCATTTCAATTGTGTCATTCGGGGGTATCGCTATAATATTGTAGCAAGCTTCAATTTGCTGGGCAACTAGTGGCCGTGTTGGTGCAGTGAACACTATTTTACCAAGGGGATACCAGCGGTAAAAGTTGTACATAATTACAGCTGCTATAAATGTTTTACCCAGTCCAGTGGGCAAGCTTACCTGTGACAGAAAAAAAAAATTGTTTACCAAGGAGACTAGGACATAATAACTAATTACATTTAATAAAAGCAGTTGGGACTAGAATTAGATTAGACTAGAAAAGATTACAAGCTTCTTTGAGAACAAAATTGCAAGTGCAAGTATTATAGGTACTTCAGTTACATATTTTTTATCTTATATTTATAGAATGAAATGAAATGGTTACCCATTCACACAATGACCATGACAGCTTACTTTTCGCATTACTTAGCAACAAGCCCTTTTTGAATTTATGGTATACAAATATGAAAAATATGAATATAGCTTGAATGCACATTATTTTTAAAAACATGACATGGCTCAAATCATAGCCATCATATAAAATAATTGTAGTTGCAGTTGCATAATGATAATTATGTTTTTTAAAATAAACCTCACCAAGGTGTTCTTCAGTATGGCAGCCCTTATCACATTAAACTGGTAGTCTCTTACAGGATAGTTTGTGGGGTAGATCCATGTCTTTCCTGTCAGCTTATCATACCCACTAATCTCTTCATCACAGCATAGAGCACTGAAAGGTACTAACAAGTTAATTGGGTAGGAATGAGTGACAGGTGGAGAATTCTCTGTTTCAGAGATCGAGACATAAAAAATCATGATCATCGAACATTTATGATCAAAATCATAACAAAGAACATGTAATTCAGCTGGAACAATAGGCAGAAAGTTATTCAGGTATGGCACTGACTTCTTATGATAATAATTATTTAAAAAAAAAATAACGTTTTTAGAAGACTAAGAATAAAACGATGAAGCTTTGTGGATAAATACCATGCTTCAATATGTTTTGCTCCTAAAAATTGAAATAAACTCACCTAACATTCAAAGCGCTCCTGTTTGCAGAATCGTTTATTTTACTCTCAGTAAACTTGGATGTTTGCTTGAAGGAATTATCAAAATTGGCCAAAAATGAAGAGTCGTCGAATATTTCGTCATCTTCAAATCCATCATTTTGTTTTGATTTACTTGTGGAAGGCAAGTTGTTCATAATAAATCTTCATAATACCTAACTTTTGCACTAATTTTTAGTCAACCAATTGAATGAAAACAATTATCAGCGATTCACATAGCTCAACTTTTATAACGAAAAATTACTTCATAGCCTGAAACTAACTCAAAAACAGATAAATAAACAATAGTTAGATAAAAAAAGACCAAGTGTGGGAAAATATTCGCGCTCGCGCTTTCAGCAATTTGATTGATCGATTTTGACTTTGACAACAAGTTTTAGTTTGATTGACATTTGAAGTTTGAAGAGTCATATCTGTCACTGGTTACGTGCTGTCTTTATAGCTGACAGTGACACTAGACCACAGTCATGACAAATAACTCAGCAAATTGACTCCAATGGCCGCGTTCCACTTGGCGATCACAACGATCACGCTCACGACCGCAGTTTTTCTCGTTCCACAGCGTTGCTGTCGTAAACTCAAGTGGAACGGAGTTCTGGATTTCCTTAATGATCTCTTCGACCCACCTTTTTAGATGGGTCGTCGTGGGCGTCGCGTGGACGTAAGTCATGACGTCATGAGTGACGTTTTCGCCGCGACCGCAACGACCGCGGTCGCCATGTGAAACGGCTAAAGGAGCGTTTTGATCGTTGTGATTGCCAAGTGGAACGCGGCCAATCGCGTCTATGGTTGGTGTCAAAACTGTCAAACTGAAATTGACAAGATGTCAAAATCAGGTGAAGAACGATTTGCAACGAATGTTTGAATGTTATTGATTATTATTTTCCAGTTTAGTATTTTGTAAATATTATCACAGATACACAGAATTATCGAGAAATTTTAATTGTACTGATAAGTATTGAAGAATGGAATTAGAAGATGGTTTTGATGATTTACTTGCTCAGATCAGTGAACCCTCATCCCCAAAGAAACCTAAAATTGATTCCGAAAGTCTGCAACAAGTACAACCTGGTAAGAAAAGGTTTTACTGTAACTTGTAACTAATATACAATATGACTGCCTCATTAGTCTAATGGTCCTAAGCGCTGCGACTGCTACGCTAGAGGTCTTGGGTTCGATTCCCAGGTCGAGCAGTGTTATTGGGTTTTTCTATTTTTTATATTACATGGGACCTAAACATACCGGCGAAATGTGGGTGTACATTAGTACACCTCTGCCTAACCCTTTGGGGAATACAGGCGTGATGGTATGTTATGTTATTGTAATATAACTACAATATTATCGGTTTATTTTTAAATGGCAAATTTTTTACAACTAATTTGAGACCCACTTTTATAAACTCATACATATACGCTGTACTGTACATTTACAAAAAAAATGATGTATACTATACACTGGGCACTTCTAAGTAATACTGGCTATAACAGCTAGTTAAAATAATTTGTTGCAGGGACATCAAAAGAGCCTGTCTCTAAACCTGCATCATCTAAAACACACTGTGTCTTGGTAAATCAAAAACAGGTACTTATTAAAAAATATTTTACTCATGTTTTGTTAAAAAAAAACATAGCAAACCAAAGAATGTTTATGAAAGTAAGTTTCCAATTTTAAAAACATAGTATTATATTTATTTATAGAGGGGCAATCCAGTACTCAAATTCATCACCAGTGTTCCGTGGGAGTATGATGATATAATCCCTGACTATGAAGTGGGGAAAACCATATGTTTACTATTCCTTTCACTCCGCTACCACAATATGAACCCAGATTATATTAACAACAGGATAAAAGAACTCGGAAAGAAGTATGAACTTAGAGTGCTTTTGGTTCAGGTAAATTTTATGAAACATTCTAAGAATATTCTATCACATTATGTTAACTATGAATAGGTACCATAATCCATCTGTAGTCTTTACATTACTAAAAATTTTTGGCATTTCAAATTTTGAATCATGAATAAAAAACATCTGAGCGTGTTTTAAATATTAAAAATAGGTTTGCTCTTAACTTTAATGTGCCTGCTCACCTTACAGTTTAATAGATTCAGGTTCTACATACTCAGAAATTTAGTTGGAGCTGAAAGTTACTGTCAAATAATATTAAATTCAAACCAATACAGTTCAGTTTTAGTTTATTTATAAGAATTATCTCCATCTGCAGAAAATATTTGGAGAAGGTTAATAGATTTTGTATTTTAGGTTGATCTCAAAGATCCTCATACAATATTGAAGAACTTAACAAGAATATGTCTATTGACAGACTTAACCCTTATGCTTGCATGGAATCCAGAAGAAGCAGCCAAGATAATAGAAAACTATAAAATATATGAGAATAAACCTCCTGACAGGATCATGGAAAAGGTTGAAAATGATCCTCATCAGAAGGTAAATTATTGTATTTAAATCTAAATATTATAGATGTGATACTAACTGTGTCTGTCTATTTGTATGTTCAATAATTAATTATTCATGCCTTAACTAGTAAACCAATTTTGATATAGAGAAGGATTGGTTCTATAGAGACATTATGCTCTTTTGTCTCAAAAGTCCTTCAGTATGCAAGTGAAACCACAGGGAACATGGAGTAGTTTATAAAATTAATAATTTAGAATATTACAATATGGCAAAGAAGCGGCGGTAGCCTAATGGCTAGGGCGTCGGACTTGCGATCATGTGGTTGCCGGTTCGGAACTCACCTATTGCACTACAGATGTGAACCCATTTCTAATACAAGCATTTAAATTAGTACAAGGGGTTCAAAAATGTCAGCTACCCTCATTGCTAGTAAGCTTTTTATAAAAATAAAAAAACTAATCGTTATTCATTTGTTTCAACTGTGAGAGATTTTAATACGGGCTAGATGCATGGGTAGAGCATTAACCAGCCAGTGGTGCGTTTAAGAGTCTTTTGGACCATGGTTTGGCATAGCGAGCGAGCTTTCATCAATTATCCGCAAGTCCACGTCGTAGCGCGAATTTTGCGTGCAATTTACATGGCCATACGAATCCGGCGCTCTATTTAAATTTAGGCGCTGCATTTTCTATGAATAGAGTAAAAGTTCTGAATATTTAAAACTTGCGTGAATACCTATTTCTATATACAAGCGACTTTGCGAAAGCGGCACAATGGCTTCAGGTTCGGGTGGGTCAAAAAGTTCAATAAATATAGGCACTCGACGGTCGGCTACAAATTAAAGAAAAAATAATATATAAAAATTTTCCTTTTACTTTAAATAGTAGAATATTTTATTACTGTCGTCGTTGCAGGACCGCTAACATCGAACGTTCTTTCTTATAACACCCCTCCTTTACCCTCGTGGTCCCCGGCCCTCATTTTATGTGCTTAACTTATGATATTTTTTATAGATATTCACATAAAAGACTGCTAAAAAATAATAAGCGAAAGCAATAACATGAATAAAACAGTACAATAATTGTTTAAAAAACTATAAATAAGTTAAGCGAATATCGCTAATTTTACGCATATAGGGATTGAATTTCTGAAAATGTCTCATTTGTGTGAAGAACGTGAATTTCAGTTGCGACTCAAATACAATCTTGTCAGTGCAACTCGTATCCATATAAAATTGGACATTATAGTCACTACTTTGACTGTAGGATAGTATAGTTTAATAATTTGTATGATAAACTGATATTGTTTTTTCTAGGTGGTTAATGCGTTAACTACAATAAAACCTGTAAATAAAACAGACGCGATGACACTTATATCGATATTTGGCACCTTAGAGAATATAATAAAAGCTTCCGAAAACAGGCTTTCTGACTGTCCGGGGTTCGGATCCACGAAAGCAAAAAAGTTATTCAAAGCCCTGCATGAACCTTTTTTAAAACGGGCACATAATAATAGTAATCAAAATAAAAACGAATTTGAAGGAGATTTAAGTATAGAGGACATTGAAAAATTAGAAAATGATGTAGAAAAACAAGAAGATGAAGCGAAACACGAGAATACTGACGCGAAGCAAGGAACTAAAGAGGATAATCCGGTGGAAAGTTGATAAGCAGTACATTCGCCTTTCTTATTCTCCATAGCATAATATTATATATAGTATGAAACCAAAAGCAAGGCAAAGTATTTTAATAAGGAAGGTAGGTATTTTGAATCAGTGTTGTCTTGTATGTGTTAATATTGTTTTTTCGTTACTTTTTATTTTTAAATCTAATACAACACTGTACAAAATAAATTTAAAATCCGTTTATAGCCGTATCTCAAATAGAAATAAGTTAATAATTTTATTAAAATAAGTATTTTATTAAAACTTATACACCTTTTATTTTTGTTGTATCTTTGGTAGACTTCCCTTACCATCTCGTAATTTTGTTGGTCGAAAACATTAGCTTTAGCAGCATGCAACTTAGACAACAAACAGGTTTATAATATTCAAGTGCGGCTTGTAATTTTTTATCCTCATCTCATTTAAGAAGTTCTTATCCCATTACAGGAGAAAGGGTTTGTTTTTAAGAGTACCTTTTTTTGGTATCGTATATCGAGGGACGCTGGCCGTTGCGCGTTTGAACCGCGAGAGCGCGGTCGCCTGAGTTCGAGTTCAAAATAAAACAATCAACAGCGAACCGGCTCCGCTCGTGGTTGTACGCGCGGCGCGCTGTGCTTGCTTGCCGGTTACCGATACCGGCGAAATAAATAAACATTTGGCGGGAAAGTGTTCATTTAAAAATCGAATGTGAAACATAAAACGGTGTATTTTTTTTAAATACATTAGATCAAGGTACTTTTTAAGATTTTTGTGAAAACTTTTGTAATAAGTTCGTTTTGTACAGTTCGTGATTTGGACCCCAAATGATGGATTAAGCGGGACTAAAAGTTGAAATAAAATAAATAGTAGTGTTGTACTGACTGATCCGCGGGAACTGTCATTGTGATAATAATGTGGATTTTATGGTGAGTAAAACTTATTAAAAAAAAATGCAGTCTGGTCACCATAAATCAATAATGTTAAGTATTCCATAAGAAAATTGGTTTTGAAATTTATTATATCTACCGACAGCGTGTTTTTTATTCGGTGAAAAATAGATATCACAAACTAGGCAAATTTTGTTTTTAAAACTTCTATTTTTTTTCGTTGCGGTGAAACTGTTAAAATGATGTTGAAACTGTTAATCTTTTAAATTCGCTTCATATCAAAAAGTTTAAATAAGACGAGATTTCACGTTTCTAACAAAAGCTCAAGCCATTGTTACCGATGTACAGTCAGAATCACATAATTATATTGGAGCGAATAGACTGTTCATAATTTTATCGTCTACACTGCTTGGGAAATTAAACTTTATCTCAATGGTATAAAATACATGTCAGATTGACAACTACCGTGTACGGTGCTCATTCTAAATCATCGTTTATTAAGTTGAGATAAGGTTTAATTTCCTTAGTTGCTCAGATATTTTTTAAGTTTGCTGACTGTACTAAAATATTTTTTAGTCCGTGTTGTCTTGAATAATAATGAAATCTCGGTAGGTGTGCCTTTCTTGGTGTTATTCTATACTGTAATGTAACATTTAAAGCTATGCATCGTTTTCTGTTTTCTAGCCAAGTGTCAAAAACTATAGAGTAAAGCACTGCGTTTCTTTAATCAAGTTAGACGTGTGTCGGCGTCGCGGGCAGCTTCATCTTAGTTTAGGGTCGATTTTCAGCTGTGATTGAAGAAAAGTGATCAGTTACCTTCACTCTTGGGTTTGGTTTTTATTATCTCAAAGTAACCTGCCTCACTAAATAATTATTCCTTACTTAATACGTACTGAATTGGAATAGAAGACGACAATTACACTTTATGCTAATTTGTAGTAATTTCTTTGCATTCTGTTCTTCCGGCAGCACTATAAGTTGACAAAAAAATAATGAATTTAATTGGAATATTGCTTAACCTTTGTTTCTAACTCGGTCAATTAAACGTTTGGCCATGTTATAGTTTAATTTTGTCTATATCTTTCTTAATGGAGAAAGGATTTGCGACATAAATTGATACAAATCGCGTAGCACGTAATCTTGTATCTACGAGTACATGGATAGAGTCCAATGCGAGTTACTCAATGTTGAGCCACCTTGACAGTGCCGTAATTAGGCAGCCTTAAATATAAAATCATTATTTTCCTCACGATATCAGACATAAGAAAATTATGAAATCAAGCTAGAGTTTGTTCGAAATAAGTAAGCCGATCGGAAGTTAGCCGTTCCGAACTGCCGCGGTGATAAAATCGTTTAATTAAGTGTTTTAAAACATAAATATTGGAATTAGTAAACAAAATAATTAGAAATGTGAAACATATACGACTCTAATTATCTTTACATCGGCTCTTTCTATTAAAATTTACCACTTCTAAACCACTTGCAGACAACTTCCGATCGGCTTACTTATTTCGAACAAACTGTATGTTCCGATTTTAACGAGGCTGCTATATTATATTTAAGACACACACATACCTACGTATCTATCTGTCTTATAAGTAATATATGTATCTTTTCAGTTTTGTAATCATAAGTTTCTTGCAATAAGCTTGGGATGGAGGATACATTAAGAAGAATATAAATTGTAAAGGGAACTTTTCAAAGCCCTTTTTATGTAGATACAATGGAATAAGGATACATTCGAAAACCAATCTTATAAGCGAATCATCGAATAACTGATCTTATGTCTACGAAAAATAAGTAATAAGTTTTATCTCCTAATTTATTAAAATTAAAAAAAAAATGACACTTAGATATTTCGTAGTATTTGAATATCAGATTTAACACACTGAAGAACATAATAAGCCATCACGATTGTTTCCTAATATTATCATTCGAATGATTTAAAACCACGTCTACGCCTTAAATTATATATTTAAAAATAGTTGCCTACTATCACAACTACTGTTGCTAACTTATAATTACGTCTGCGATGCAGCAATTTTGTAACGTATACAAAAAATAATGGCGTGGCTCAAACAGCTATGACTGCCGGTTTCAAGATCCCACTTATTTAAAACTGCGACTAAAGAACAGGTGAATGCGGCACGTGCCTCAAGCCAGGTGGAGAAGCAATTTTTTTTAATGTCTGTATAATTAACTACGTCTATGCAGATAAATAAGCTTATCATATCTTATTGGAGAAGCGTAGTAAAAACACTGTTTTTTATCATAGTTTTTAAACAAGATTGGTATTTTGATGATTTTTACTTTAAAAGCTTCTTAGAACAGGTTCGTTTGATTAATATTTAAATTGAGCTACCGTCTGGGAAATCCATACCTACACAGTATAACAAGCACGCGGACTGGCCCCCGTTAACTAAATAATATGGTCATAGGCAATTCTGTCATTGCGTACTTAGATCCTACTAGGTATTTATTAACAGTTATATTCCACGATGCAATTATTTAATGCTTTTAAGCATGAAATAGTGCATGGTCGATTTAACCTACTTGTAACCAGTGACTGTCACGATATTGACATGTTAACTTGATAGAGATATGATGATTTCATATTAGTTTCAGTTGCGACTGTGTTGTTGCTGCACAACTTCACAATGAAAACTATAGTTTCCTTGGGGGATGTTTGACATGTACATATTGATTCTTAGGTATACGGTACCCATAGAGTCACTGGAAGTCACACTAAATGACATGTAAGTAGGGATTGACGCTTTATACGTGTGCATAGAAGTTTAGAAACGTGAAGAAATGTTGATTGGTTTTGTGTGCTCCTTTAATGCCTCTTTTAATGCCTCTTTTTGTGCCATATTCTTTTGTATGTAGATGTTAAAGATATCTCAAGATATCTTCACTGAGAAGGAACAATTTTAATAATATTTGTAGGAGTACTTCTGAGTGCGTTCCATTTAAACTTTGGTGAAGATAAGATCACTTAAAATTTAGAAATATTGTGACTAACACTAATTAACAAGGTGGAAAACCGCCTTCAAATTAATCTAAAAAAAAATATTTACCAAATAGTTTCGTAAGTCGTTGCTGAAACTATTTTGCACATAACTCAACTTTTATAGTTTTGAAGGCGGTTTTACTTTTTGTCATGATTGTATAAGACTTGCGTATATTAATCAGGGCTTAGGCTCGAGGCCACATCGTGATCATCTCAAGAGCTGTTCCTGTGACAAGTTTGTCTCTGACAGTGATCGTGATCGCTTTCATCGAGATATGGGCCTCAGCACGACCGGCTAATCTCAGTCAATCTACCATTGAACGTTGATACTCGTAAACAATAGACTGCGGGAACTATGACTTGTGAAACTATGACGAATCATTATGCGAATATGAATGTCCCAAGTTTGTAAATAGACTGGCTTATTTAAGTTTTAAGTTCTGGTAGAACGCAGTAGGCGGGCGTGGTGGACTATAGTCTAACACCTTTCATTCTTAGAGGAGATCCGTTTCAAAGAAGTGGATTTTAGATCAGACTGCTGAGATGATGATTAAAAGAGGAATGTGTTATGTAACAAGGATGCATGCCTATAATACGGAATGAATATGTAAAAGACAGTTCTGAAGTGATTCTAATGCCTGAAAGTTCATGTAGTAAAGTAACTGTCGCCTGTTTTATACATAGAATCAATTATAATTTTGGCAAAGAAAAAGTTTGGATCATGGAGAGAACTTAAGGATTACGATAGGATAGATTTAGGATGAAGACACCTTTTGTCTCAAGAAGTTCTGCTGCGAGTGAAACCACGGGCAACAGCTATTCATAATGATAAATAATAAAGTATTTAATAATATTTAAATTAAATTATGTTCGGCTGATAGCATACATAATCGCCAATAATAAAGTGTGACATCATTTTACTGAAGCTTTAGTTACATTTACCCACATGTGTTTTTATCTAGACAGATAAATTTTAAGTTAATTAGGTTGGTACTTACTATATGAAATATTTTTATTAGCTGTCGTAAGCTTGGTTCATAGTTTTGGCTATAACTCTTCTACCATTGGGTCTGGATATGCGGTCTGTAGCATTGTTTGATGTAGGTTTATGTTCTTTGCGATAATTTTATCTATTTTGTGCTCTTCTGCTGTTACAATGAGAGTTAATGCTCTCATGACAACTGGCGAAGATGTTGGGTTGCGGTTTCCGAGCGGCAGTCACGGGATGCTGAACACTGAACTTCACACTCATCGGGAAGATGACTTCTAACTCAAGGATAACGTTTAGGGCGTTACGCATATAGCTTTATTTGGGAATTGCTTGCTGGGACAATTTTACTCAGCCTTTCGAGATCACAGGGAAAAGACGAATGTGAACTGTTTGTCACATTGTGTCATTAATCTGAAGTCTTGACATGAATTGAATCTTTCTTTGTCATCACACTGACTATAGTCGGTACATTTGAGAAATGACACTCATTAATGGCTGATGCCGCGCGTTGACACTTCCCTTTTGAACGTGCAATAGGTATTTTACTTGTATAACGCCTCTATCGTCACGCCACTTAGGTACGCTACCTCGGCATTACAATATTCAATTTACTTATAGATGACTGTACTCTATGATCGTTGGTGGTCTCATAATGAACAAAGGAGCAACTTGTAATGTATACCTACTCGTATAATATGTAGGTATTAATTAGGCTTATTCTCTGTAGCCTTCTATTCTAGGTAAAGAATCTCAAATATTACCTTCGGTAATAACTTTAAAACAACATTAATGTTTAGTGTGTTTGGTTTTAAAGACACTTGAAGCAGTAAACTTTATCTAAATGAATAGGTAGGGCAATTAATGTTAGATTAAGAGAGCTATATTATTTAAACTGTAATAATTTCATTAATTGCTAAATTATGGAAGTTTGTCTTTAATTAGCTAAAAATAACTGGCTGATGTGATGATCGAGTCAATTCTGGAGTTGTTTACTGGTCTGCTGCTTTTTTATTAGTTACGGAGCCAAATGTGTTGATCGTATAGGAGAAATAGTGTCATAAAATAATAATAGTAATATTATGCATGGCGCGGCGCGGCGTTTTGACTCGTGCCATCTCGCGGGTCGGCGACTCGTCGCACGCGCAGCCTCCGCTCTTGCTCTTTTTGTGTAACGTATAATCAAGTTCGTGACGTTGGCATGTGTGCGTTCTTTTTAATGGTGTGCTGTAGCACACGTGTGCTTGGCTGAAAGAAATCTTTGACTGGGTGCTTCAACATCAACGTAAACTTTGAACGGATTTCGTTTGTGTTTCTTATGGAGCGGACCGAATACCTATTCAATTTTATAGCATTGCTAGACGTTCTAAAAATAGATGAATTGATTTTAACTGGATAGTAGGTAGGCGGTGCTATTGTTTTTGAAGTTGGAGCAATGGGGAAACATGTAGATGTAGTATTCCCTTCCATAAAGAGGAATTCCTACCTATGCAGGTTTTAATAGTATGAAGACATAGACTAAGAGGCAGATAATTTATTTTACTAAGTATCCTCTAATGCCAATGAGGTATTTTTAAGGTCCGAAAACAGCAACATAAAAGGTAACCAGCAGTACTTACCTTACAGTAGTAGATAAAATTGTTAGAATACTGCACAAACTTGTTTCTGGCACTGCCATTTGAACTCTCATACTCTCTGGGTTTAGGTCAAAGGAAGTCGCTCCACTTAAACCAGCATCTAGCTATGTCATGGTCGAAGCAACTAGAAGGAAAGATTAACAATAATATCTTACAACTTATACCCGTATGTATGTTGCGAGTGGCTACGACTAGTGAAGACAAAAAATGTGGAACATATTTTTGTGTTAAGTATTTTCTTTTGGCTTCAGGCTTCATTCCGACCGCAATGGCGAGTGGCGAGATAATTATCTATGAAGAATGTAGGCAACTCTTCTTGATTCATCTTGTACTATTCTTTAGGTATTGGATTGGAATGAGAAGAGATCAACTCGTAGTTTTAATTCTTAAAAAAACATTGAAAATAAACCACAGTGAAAAAAAGGCGTTCAAATGTAACAAGCTTTCAAGCTTGTATTTGTGGCCATACAATAGCAAAGAAGAAAAAAGCAGGACTACGCTGCTGAATGTGGAGTTGGCTTGTGGCTTGTGGAGTTCTGGAAAATAGTGTAGTATCTACTTATAAAAAAATATTTCCACTGCGATTTCATCTTTTTTTATGCGTGTTTGATGGACCCTATATTCTACATAATTGGATGTCCTGTGATGTCCTCCGTTGTGTTCAGGTTGTCCTTTTCCAAGTTCTGAAATTGGTCTAAGAACCAACTTATGGTTTAGGTTAAACAAATTATTTTATACTGTTATTAGTGTCTATAGGTTTTATATTCGGATCTACATATAATATTAAGGTATATATACCTATATTAGGACATAAGTACCTATCTTGTTTATGAATCTTTAACTGTAATGGTCATCAGGTGGTTATCAGCGTATCCAGTTACGTAGACGTACGACATATAAGATCTTTATTTGGTATACAGTAAAAGCATTTATCAAATATGGGCTATAACATTTTTACGATGTTACAAAGTTACGTGCATCTTGCTTTGATATATCTACCTTCTTTATGCTTCTTAGGCTACGAATAAATAATACTCTTTATTCGTAGTTCTTAGGTGCTCGAGTCGAAGGGAATGCTTTTAAGGTTATCACTCAAAATTATTTATTACTAATGGAACACCGAAAACTTGAAACAATCCCTCGCTTTCTTAAGTTTTTGTAATATGTTAGTGTATTTGTTCCCATGGTAATGTGCAACCACTTGTAAGTTTCTGATTTTTTTCAGCAATAGAGCGGAGTGAGCTTCGCTGATGCCGAATCACACGCTAAGTTAACCACTTGAGATTTGTTATAGAGATTAAAGTTAAGAATATTTTCCCAGAATTAGCAATTTTACAACTGTCGAGCGCTTGTCAGCTCGACTGATGTATAAGTGCGTTTATGACGGTTTGTGCTAAGTGTGATATGATGTGGGCATGTAGTTTCCGGAAAATTTCAAGGATTTATTCTACGATTAGGTACCTATATATATCGAATCAATTATAAACTAAAACCATACTTAAATAGATCCATCACCCTCTTAATCAAATATAAAAGAAACCTAATTGTGGTTATTTTAAAACCTAGGTTTTAGATATAACCGATATTTGAAAAAGGGCACCAGAACCATTGGTACTTATATAATAAATACAGTTTTGATAAATCTGCACATTTTGTTTTCTTATAGGTCTTACCTACAAGAAAAACCGATATATATCTCTTTTTATATTTTAAAATTATAGTAAACAAAGTAACCATCAATTATTTAACCATTTCTTTGGATAGAACCAGTCATCTGGTAAAAGGAGCGTGACTGCGCAATAACCCATAATTGCTTGATTGCTGACTAAAGTAACGTATTATTAAACTTTTAAAGAACATTTAGGTAGTGACAAAAAGAAAAACGCATCATCATACATGATTGAAGTCATATTTCTTTATTGAGAACGCTACGATTACAATTGAAAGTTTTAATTATAATTGCCTCAAATAAAAATTAATAGCTGTTGCAGAAACGTAGAGATTATTTTAAGTTTTTCGAAATGCAGTGCTAGAAAGTAATTGGTTTTGGTGAAAATAAGTGAAATGTCCTACAGCAAGATACTATATAAAAAGTGAATCTTGAGCGTATCTAACGCAGGAATGCGGCCTGCGGTCATCAGTCGGATCATTTTGGTAATTACAATCGTTATTACTTATTACCTACGTTGGGCGCGAGACCGTTCCTAACTCTTCCACATAAAAATATAATAATTTACGACATATTTCTGTAATAATTCAATTACTAGTGGTTATGATCTATTTATGGCATGAACATTTTTCTTGAACAGTCGCTTGCGTGACTTTTTGGTACAAGAAAAACCAAATGGAAGCATGTTGTGGTGTAAATATTTTCAGAACCGATGTTCAGACAACAATCAAATATGAGACAATCTCGGAAGTAGGTATATTTTATCAGAAAATCGCCTTTTCTGATATGTTTTTTTCTGATTTCTGATAATTCGGTCCACGATCGGCGAAAATAACTCACACAACATAATCACTGTGCTTTTTAGAAGTCTTTTTTAGTCTAGGTAAATATTTCTATCGGTACACCCAAATGACAAAACCTCTGTGATTGTTGTAGTTATTTTGTTTATAGCAAGCGACATTTTTGAACAGGCATACTTTAATGCCTATGTATCTTGGTTCGAATAACTTTTATAACTAGCTATTTATTCCAATATTGTTATAGATACTTGTATGAATAAATAGAGACTCTTAATCACTGCTAGTGTACCAACAAAGCTGGTTCAGACATACCACTTGAGATTAATTATTTTGGGTGCACCAATTATGCACGGTGTATCAGATCACTGGATGTACAGACGCAGCTATGGGGTTTTTAACCCTTTTGTAAGTTAGTTGATGGTTTTGTTTAATTACAATTAGTTAGATATAACTGACTCACGGATTCAAAATCGCTCTTAAGTTTTTAATTGATACAAATAATTTTTAGAAGCGTCGGTAGCCTAATGGCTAGGGCGTCGGACTGCGATCATATGGTTGCCGGTTCGAACCCCACCCATTGCACTACCGACGTGAACCCACTCGTAACACAAGCATTTAGCTTAGCACGAGGGGTTAACAAGAATACTAGTAATGTGTGACCCACATTGCTGGTAAGCTTTTATTTAAAAAAAAAAAAAAAAAAAATTGACGGTTCTTGGAGCTGATTTTTATCAGACTAACGTTTCAGTAATTTTATGTCTAAAATTTGTGTCTAATTCTGGGTCTGAGTGATGGCATTAAAATTACTTGTTCAAATAAAATCTAAAATGTTTATTAGCAGTTTAGCACCTGTTGACTTGAATTATTTTTAGTCGTTATTTTCTTCTTCTGTAACATGGACGTTGATAGAGAGCCTTCGATCTACTTGTTTATATGCTAAGAATAATGATTTTTTATTTTAAGAAAGGTTTATCACGCGCTAAGATAAAATAAAATTTGATTGTGAAACATTGTATAATCTGTTTTTCAGTTTAAACAACACTCCACGAAACTTTTAAATAAGTCAATAATACAGCTTTGTGTTTCAATATTAAAACTCCATATGTTTATGGCTACTGACTGTCTTGCACCGAGTTATTTCAACTTACTACAAACATTTATGCTCTAGAATCCGTAATAATGATCTCAGTTATTTGTAACAGATACTGTAAATAAAAAACGAGCCGGGAACGTGTCTTGCGCAACAAGCAAATGATATCCAGGAATTAACCCCGATTTTTGGTAAATTATCGATAGATCGGAAGTGTGGCATGTAACTGACTGAAATAGCTCAGCTTGCTTGCTTTAGTATTTAGAAACAACATGTAAACTCAACACGTACGCGTGCATTTGCATTACAAAATATATTGGCGCCTTTAACGGAACCAATACCATTACGTTGATTGGAAAGCAAATAGAGATGGATAATACATTCATGAAATGAAGCTTTCTGCTGTTGATGTACGTAATGTTTTGTGATATATTCAACTTCAGATTATTTTCAACGTGTCATTGTAAACAAGGGAAGGTTTACATTAGTAAATAATTTGGCGCTTAGATGCGTCTATCCAATGGTTCGTTATAAATAAATGTCTTCAGGATAGATTAGGAGGATTGATTAGTTGTTGTTTAATACATAAATGTTTAATTAAGAGTACCTACCTACCTAGTGATTGCTATATTTGGCAGAAATTCATAATATTGAATTCATGAATCTATGTTGCCATGAATCGTTCATAAATCATGTAGTTTGAAATAAACTGATTTACAGCAAGGCGTTTCGCGGAAGTCCACACATGTGCATGCGCCTGCGACGCACCGCGGGGCGCCGGCGCGGGCGCACGTCTTGTAATACTAATTTGACCAAGTTAGCGGCAAAAACAGATTTCTTATTTTCATTGTATAAATTGAAACAAGGAAAAGAACAAATGAGCGGCTAATAAATGAACAGACTAAATAGGGCATTTAAATTCAGTAGCGATTTATTTCGTTTTTAGAATGAACTTGGTTAAGATACGTTTTTATCACAGAACAGGTAAACTGTTCTGTGGTTTTGATGGTTTTGGGTTGTCGTGTAAAGTAACTTTTATACAACATACAAGGCATATAAAACAGCGGTGTCTGTTTAATAGCATACAACCATTAACGCCAAGTATGGCTATGCACCGAGGTATGGCAGTGAACTCCGTTTATTGGCATTTTTCTACTTTACAAGATCTTTGATGTTTTCCTGGCACATATTATTTTTAACTAGTAGGTAACGTAGAGCAAATTTTCTTTCAATGTCTAGCAACATCTCGAAAATTACTTTGTTAAATTATTTTGCAGTATTTTATTCGCTCACTTATCAGTGTGACCAATTATGAAAACCACCTGTTGAAGTGTGACGTCACCCCGTTCGCGTTAAAAATGTATTGTTTTGCATTGCTAATTGTATTTCTTTTTTGCTTAAATGATTTTGTACGGTCTGTCACGAACAATCAATCGATAATTAGCAAGCTTTGCAACCGTTTGCGTGCACTAAACAAAGGTTGACAGAACGGAACAACTCATTGTTGTCGGTGGTCGCACTAATAATGCTCGTGACCTGGAGCAGTGAAAGGAATCAGCTAATGAATCATTGTGTAATTAAATATGAAAACTAGCCTTATTAACCCCAATGTAACAATTATATGAATGAGAAATCAGAACACGATAGCGGACTCCGCCCAGCGATTGTCTTGTCTAGGCTGTGTGAACTTATCGTCACATGATTGTACATAGAATCTACTGTATCTGTATTTTTGCATTCTATACAGAAATAAATAGATGCATTTGTACCAATGGTAAATTAATATCTTATAATCATTTGAATTATTTTTACTAGGCCTACGCAGTTTTTACACTATAAAATACAAAATTCTTTGAAGGTAATATAAATGTATGCCTATATTTCCATACATAATTAAAATGTGAATAGTACCTATATTTACTTTAAAGATATTTAAGCCAATTCATGTATTTCTAGGTATATATATAAAGCCGTTAACATCACAAGTGCTAAAAAATTTATTGTTTACATTACAGACCCCACTTTATTTTTATCTTTTCAGATACAGAAATGTGGTCAGTGGATAAATGACTTTAGTGCGGTCTCTTATCAAAATGGCGACTTGGTGATAAGTAATGGCGCCAACCATGGTGACTCCCGCGCACGAACGTTACGCGCGCGAACCTGAACTCCGACCTCAACACTCTAGAGATGGATCTCGAGATTCGGGAATTTTCCACACCACTAAAGGATTGTGGAATGCACCGGGGCAGAACAATTGTTTTCTGAATAGTGCAGTACAGGTAAGTCAATTTATTTAATCTGTATCATCTACTATACTAATATTATAAATAGGTAAAGTTTGTGAGTTTGTGAGGTTGTAGGGGGGTAAACTATGGTAAGTCTTCTGAACAGATTTTGAAAAAAAAAACCAATAAAGCCACATTATTTGTGAGTGTCATAGGCTATATCGGCCAAATAAGTGGGCACGAGTCAGCTATGTTTTATATTCATAAGATCTAACTTATCAATAAAATATTGGCACTCTTCAATACACATCGTTAAAAAGTTAGTAGTTCCTATTCAGTTTTTCAGCATCGCAATAGCCTCTCAATTGAGAAGTAGGCTCCAACTAAGACGTTTCTAAGAAAATACATGTTTGTTAGTATAATATCTATGACCCCGGTCTGGCCTTCAGTCTTAAGATTATTAGCACAGGCAAAAATTCTTCGAAGGTTGAAGGTAAACAAGTAGCGACTTAAATGGGTGTCTGCGAAGTTCAATTGTTTGACTAACGTGGGTGGTGTGATGATATACGTATTGGCAGATGTCTTTTAAATTAAGTAGTTACTTAGTTACTTATGTCTTTAGTTATATATGCCTTTGCTTAAGCAGTAAGCTCGCGTCGTATTAGATAGGACCTCGCGTCCATCGTCGTGACGATGGACGCTATTAAATCTTCACCAGCTAATATTTTTTCTTACATAAATGATAAATCTATAGGTAAATGATAAAAATAAATGTATATATAAATCTTGTATTTCCAGCCAAGCTCGAAATATAGGGCGTTCAGTGAACGTAATAACAAACCTATGGTTGGAATATCAGAATTTTGTTCTCACGCACATCATTATTACGTACCTACTTATATATATTTGTATATTATACAAATATTTTAGTTTTAGACAAAGAAGATAGACCATAAATTCAATCCTCATTAAATTTCAAAATGAATCTAATAATTATATGAAGCAATACATATTTATGTTTTGGTGTTGGATACAGTCATAAAAATCTTTAACACTAACGTTTAAAATGTATGAATAACATAAACGTCAGTTCTTTCGTGGGCTTAAAAGATTTCATTTTTTAGTCGTCATAAATAATATTAAAAGATAAACGAGAAGCATTAGTAGGCTGTCATTGGCACGCCTTCGAGCATTATTCAAATTTCAACGAGTAAGTGGAGGCTTAATCCTCTATCTGGAATATTTAACAAAGCATTATTCGTTATCACGTTCAGACATTAGGAGCAGGGTTTGTAAATCTTAAGATAATTAATATTGGTGGGTGTTCTTACAGCGCATTTGCTTAAAAGCTCTCCTTTCTTGATTCATTAGTACCTATCATAGTTCATTACAAACATTTAATTCAGTCTAGTATATTCGACGTATTCCACATTGGGCACCCGTTTAAACGGCACCTGAGTGAATGGCACCTGAGGTATTCCACATACGGCACCTATGGATATTTTTGGCAGGTGCCATTAGTGGAATAATTTACTATTAAAAATTTTATTCCACCAATGGCACCTACGGATTAGTACGTACTAGTGTTGGGATGTTTATTATTTTTAGGATGTCAAAATAAAAAAATCGATTAAAATCAGTAGTAAGTTTAATACTTCGATCGAAGGTTTAATATAATAACATGATAATAAAACATTACATTATGAGTGAGGGTCCACACGATATAAACATAACACATTTTAATGATTACATGGTAACGCAGTGGATTGAATTTAATTATCCTGAGACATACTACTCTGTGATTAATAAAGCTATCAATAGAAATGGTAGCAAAAATCTGGCAAAGATTTTAAGGGTTCTTCAAGAAAATTGCAAGAATTACGCTGAAATCCGCGGAAAAATGGAAAAGTCAAAATCACAAAAATATGCAGAACGTAGGAACCAATTAATTAACAATATAGTAGAAGAGTACAAAAATGGGTTTATTTCTCTTGGTCACTGTATGGAAAAACTGCGTTTTTAATAAAATATCTATTGAACATTTTTAGCCACAAGTAAGTTATGCGCTGACCTTTAAAAAATATAATTGTGCCTATTTAAGTAAATATTATGTTATATCTTTAGACGTTTATAGTACATAATAAATAACTCAAGACTAATTTTACCGACTGTTAACTAAGATAAATACTAAACATCCCAACACTAGTACCTACTAATCCGTAGGTGCCATTGGTGGAATAAAATTTTAAATAATAAATTATTCCACTAATGGCACCTGCGAAAAATATCCATAGGTGCCGTATGTGGAATACCTCAGGTGCCATTCACTCAGGTGCCGTTTAAACGGGTGCCCAATGTGGAATACGTCGTATATTCTGCTTTACTTTAAGCAGTTTTTAGCTATTTTGGCCACAAATATCTGTAAAGTGTGGTTTCTTTATTCATATCACGAAAAAACTCCACAAGTGACGCTACGTTCGGATATAAAATACTGTTATTCCAAGATTGTATGGTCAAAGGTAAACATATCCAAATTATATTATAGGCAGACAATATGGTTTGGTGACACTCGTTAAAAGTAACGGCTTGTACTCATTTACACCGGTTCTCTTCATCAACCATACATCAAAAAAGAAACTTAACAGGCAGATTTTAAAGTTGGATTTTCAACATTACTAGATGATGATGATGACAGTGTTGGCTATTTCCATTAGGGGTCGTTTGTTGACGTGACTTCTGTACTAATAACGATAAAACCTGTTTTAAGGTTCTCGTGTACATCGGTTTGGTGACGTAAATGTTTTGGAGTTTCTGGTGGGTCTCACAAAGGCTACAATAAAAGATAAAAGACATAATTTAATTCGATACCTTTGTTTCTCTGGTAGATTTCAGACTTGCATCGCGAAGGTGTTAAGTTTATAATTTAAGTATATTTTGGCTAACTGTGAAACATAAAATTTAAATGGTTAAATTTAACCTGTTATATTTCGTGAAACAGATAATTATCGTGGGATACACTGTACTTTTTCTCAGCTATATCTGATAACTGAGTTATTGTTTTTCTATCTTTACAAATATTAAGGTAATTTCAGTCTAATCTTTACGCGTCACATTATTTTCGTGAAGAGAGAGATGTCAATGAAGCTGTTACTATTCATACAATAACCACTTATTACACATATAGTGTTACATTTCCCACATCGGTGTCGTCTTGAGACAGATTGGCTTGAGATACTTAGTTTATGAAAATGTTACGTCGTCTACCGGTAATAGGTTTTAAGCGCTCTCGTGGGAATAACATTGTAGCTTTAATTAATGAACTTTCAACTTTCTGTCTACGAATGATTTGAATGAACATTTCGATTACCTTATGCAAATAAAAAAAAAAAAGAAAATGACTTGCGTACTTACAAAACCAAATTAATGTTGTATAAATTACACGAACAAACAAATAATTACTAATACCTACTACTTTATTATAAATACGTGTATATTTGGTGAATTACATATAAAAAATACTTTCAAAACATGAATAAAGGAATCGCTAAGGCTAAAAAAACCAGCCTTATACACATCGACATACGAATAGTCGTATCCCTACCCTATTTAGGCTATGACTAACTTAGGCGAAATTCAGGATAAAATAAGGTAAAATAATAGAAATCATAACAAAAAAAGTTGTATTTATGCTAAGGCTTTTATAGAGCCTAATTGGACAATACTGTATGTCTCTATAATAATAATGACATTATCTCATTGTCTACATCAGCTATGAAGTCACGTTATTCATTGCCATTTTACATTCAAAACAAGATCAATGGTTAGAATCAACAAAAAGAAAAATTAGAATCTATCTGACGCATTACTCACGTTCCATCGCGGATCATGTTTGATAAATATGATCCAATTTACATAGACGTAATTACCACACGGAAAAGATGCGAGTATCTACAAAAAACTTATAACCATCAGCTCTGGGCGTAATGACGTGTACCAAGGGTGCCACATCAAACTCCCATTAAAATGCCTGTCTATACTACTTCGCGTGAAGTTTCCACGAAATGAGACGAATGATGTCATAGCTCTGAGCTATCGGCGAGAGAGCAATAGGTATATGTCATGTCATAATCTTATTTTGGACTCTTATTTAGATATGATATACACAGATAATTATTCCATCAGATATTCAGGAACTCCGTGGTAAATATAGGTTATGATTCTTGACTTTACATTGGCTTAAAAAACAAAGGAATGTAAATAAGTACTTAGACTATATTAATATTTTGAACCTATTTTAAAAGAGGAATTCCTTTACGCAGATTTACGAATCTCAGACTTTAGTTCCAATCAAACAGTTGTAGAAACATTTTATTATCTAGCATTCCAGCGGCAACATAAAAGCGTAACTAAAGAAATGCACCATGAATAGTTGGCACGAGCCAGGAATGCAAGAAAAAGTAAAATGTGGAAGGCAACACGGGATTTGCGCGTCAACCCAATGTGACGCGGATTCTGTCGACTCTAATATGATGGATAACACTTCGCAACTTGTTATTTCTAAGAAAATAAAACGTGAATCGAGACGAACCTAGGCAATTTGTGTTGTGAAAATTAATTTACAGAAATCAACGTTATGTAAAGTCATTAATTTATTGTAAAATACAACGATATGTATTTGATTTTGAGCTCTACCCATCATGGGGATATATCATTGTGGTTAAGAGTACCGCTAACTACTCAAGTTGAGTAGACTGATATTAATGCGAAGAGTATTAATAAAATGAAACAAAGATCGTGTGAACTTAGCCCGAAGATGTGATATTCTTTACGGGGCTTCTAATAGCCGTTGCGTTCCCATATAGGTTGAGATTTAATTGGAGCACGCGATCGACCTATCAATCTTTCTTCGTAATAGAATCAAAAATTACTTCATTGTCAAAATACTAATAATACCAGAAACTTTAAGATATTCTGGATGGAACAAATCGGGGCGATGAACTTCTGTGCCCTAATTAAGAGTTAAGATTATGTAGCACCGAGATGGAAACGGAAACAGATATCTTTGTTAACAGGAAAGAGGCTCAGCCTGTCGACATGTTTGGAAATATGTAATTAGGACATATTTAAGAATGTAGTGACCAAGATAAGTTTTGAATAAACAAAGTTATTTTAGTCTTGGTAACTGTATAGTTACATGAGACAGTATTGTCTCATTAGTGATGTGGTCGTGAACGCAAATGCGGAGTTAGAGATCCAGGGTTTTCGATGAAATTCTCAGTATGTAGTAGATGGGAGGTTGGATCTTATCCTTTTGGGAAAGTAGGCGGGATGGTTAATTATGCTATGTTTAGCTCATGGAGTCCGTTATTAGATGGGTAAAGTGCTGGTGCTTGAATGGTTCCTAAATTCCAAAGCTTCCGAACTCCTGTCGAGTCCATTATTTTCTTCGTACTTCATAAAGTAACTCGTATTTCAGTGATAAGCTATGGAGTGTACCATCACACAAGTTCGTTATATATTTGTGCACCTGTTCGTAGAAGCGTCAAGCAGATAAGACGGTGTTGGCCTTTCCTTTATTGTTAACTTGTCTTATCTCTTCCTTAATGCATCGACCCAAAATGTACGTTGTTACAGGTACTTACCAGCCTAAAGGTAAACTGAGTTTTAAGTTAAATACTTCAAAAATATATGAAGCAGAGATAGTGTAAAAAAAAGTATAATACACACAACGTAGGTCTATAAACCATAGGTATTACGAGTATTGTAGATGTTGATTAACACGTTTATGTGTTCCAATCAGAACCTTTGCACACAATATCAACTAGTTAATTTATTTACTACGTTGTGGAATAAACAAACTATGATTTCATTGTAAAGAAAATATAAGTATCGTTTATGTAAAGTGTCGTTATCGACGTCCCATTTCCTTTGGTTTTTAACAATGGTTTTACTACGGAAAAGCACTAGTCTGAAATCGGAGATTCGTTACGCAATGAAGTAACTATTTTATTGTTTCATAGACTATCTTTGTGTCTATTAGTATTTTATTTTATTTGTATGGGACTCGAGTTATTGCCCAGTTCAAAAAGATTAGGATAATATGTTTGTTTAATGATTGCTGTAGTTGTCAGGACAACATAGGTGTTTACTACACAATATAGATCATTCTGATTGGCACCCCAGCAGTCAATAATTGTCCTGCAAAATTTACTAGACTTTAAGTTTTAGTTATGTATAGTTATTTTTTTATTCAGCCAATTTACGGATAACAATGGTTCTTATTTCTAAACACGTAGTTATAGTATATCATGCCCAGTTTCGCAATCGCAATGCATCAATTAATATAATTTGCAATAATTTTGGTTGTTCTTCCCTACACTTACTGACTGCCTGCCACACTTCTGATGAAATAGCCAGATGGTATCATTTTATGAACGTACAGAACAGCGGCAGGAAATCCTCTGAGATCTGGAAGACACTGCTAATAATAATATTTTTTTCGGAAAGAGGTAGGTAACTTAAAAAAAAATTGATGTAAAATTCACGCAGTTGAAATACTGTTTTGTTTTATGATACTGAACTATATTGCAGGTCAATGCAGGTGTTTCTGTTCACCGGTGCTACCAGTACGCTTAATGAGAGTCCTTATCAACTACTGAAGGCTCTTACTAAGCCACCTGAGTCTGGTATTTTTTGTCATCACAAAAGACGATCACGTTTATATCTCAATAATTTGTTTTGAAATTTTCTTGCTTCTAAAGCACATGCCCTCGTTATTTTGTAAGTGCCGTAATATAATCGAAATACTCGTCACCATATTCAAAGCACGAGCCGATATTAAAAAAACATATAATCAAACTAACTTTAGTAATCTTACTTTTTCTTTCTCTTAGTTTTAGTGTAAGTGCAAGCGAGAAAGTAGGCTTTTGACAGTTCGGGCTCCTGTTATGGAATAAAGCGGGATCGTTCGTGCTGCCAGTTTTCTAAACAATCTCTTTGAACAGGTGCACGTGTGCTTACACAAGTTATTTTACTATCGACTATTCCACTCACGTCTCTGACTAGCTTGTATACTTACGGCGCCTTTTCTATACATATAGGTACCTATATGTTTTTGTCACAAGCTTACGTAGGTAATGGACGCTAATTGCTTTCTATTTACCTGTAATTGACGGTACAATTAGTTATCAACAACGATGCATTTAACCAGAAATGCCCATATGATAAATGCAGGTTTTTCCTTGCAGATTTGTGAAATAAATCTGTCATATTGTGGAACTTGGATTCAAAAAGTCGGAATTTAAACAATGTTTATAATAGTTGCTAAAATATATGTAAGTAGTTAATATAATATTTTGAAGGTTATAAACTCGTTGTTTTAATTCGTTGAACGTGTTCGGGCATTTCTTCTCGTGTTATTGATGTTCTAATTGACCGTCCTAGAAGTTGTTTTTTGATGGGGGAGAAATTTGACTTTATGTATTGATCTTATAATATATGCCAGGCAGGGCACACACAGCACAGCAGCCGCCATTGTTCGGATCCGTGTTCGGGTTCTTCTATTAGCCAAATTTTGTAACTAAGTACTAAAATGAAAATAATAATTTTAAAAAGCCCAATTTAAACGTTTTTGTTACGTTTACGATTCTCAAAAATAAGGCCCGGTAGTATGCTACCATAGTGCAGAAATAGTACATTTTATGCCTATTTTAGTTCAATTCTAATTTTGAACACGTCAAACATGAACGAAGTGACGTGGTGGAGTTGCCAACAATGAATATGAAATGAGAATGTGTGAACATGTGAAACATAATAAACATAAGCGTGATTTATTTATGTTGATGTCACTGGTGGGAATGTAGGAAAATGTTTAAGACATGAGATAAATGGAAAAATAGATATAAAGCTTCAGGTTTTGTTACAAACAAATTCAAAATATTTTTGAATTTATTAAGTACAGTGAAATTAAACCAAAATCTCATAGTAGTATTTTGTACAAATTGTACGTACATACCTACTTCGTGGATAATATTTAAAAGCCCGTAGTTTTAAATGGTCACCAATCTATGTCTACTATCAGATTTTATTTCGAGGTCTATCCGAAGACGATAATTTCAATTAAACAGCAACTGAGGATGGTGATAATCTTGGTTGAAAGAGTATACTTAGCACCGATCACTCTTCGATGGCAGCTAATTAATTTCATAGTCTCAATTTAGAAACAAGAAAAAAATATCGTATTTACACCTGTGTTTAGCTTCCACCTGCCGATATCTACAATAATTCACAAAAGTTTTTCACCTAGGTATTACGATACACGTGTCTATGTTGTAATTAAATGTCAGCATCGTAATTAGCATCTATGATGTTGTGTATAGAGGAAATATGTTTAGTTATGTAAAGATGACGTGCTACGGGAATTATGAACCTATGTTATTGACTGCCAATAATCACAATAATAGTGGCAGTAATAATAGTATCACTGCGACCGCGGATATAGATCCGCAAATAAATAATATTGACTACCGATAGGCTGAAGTCGATTCTTTAAATTTCATGGTTCTCATAACATCTTTAAGCTTTTTAATTCGAATCTACGCTTATTGTATACAATCTGATAGAATACCTTCATATATACACTAACTCCTTTTTCCCATAGGGGTAGGCAGAAACCACAGAACGCCATTTGCTAAGATGCTTTATTCTTGCATACTTCTTTTGCTTCGTCCACATTCATACAACTTGTCATACACATCGCCGGTTGCGGGTACTACGCACTTGTCCTTTCAATTACTATCTAATATACCAAATTTTAACAATCTGATGACAACTTAAATGGTAAAAATCCATAGCCAGTCTCCCGAATACAAAATGTTTGCATCACAGGGTCACCTTAAGGATTTTTTCACCGACGCACCTGCCGACATTCCGTCGTGTGCCAAGACTCCCGGCGCTTCAGACATTTCCGTCTCACCGCCGAGTTTTTCACTCTTCCACTAACAATTAATATTGATGACGGATCATGCAATGAACAGTTTACTTTACTGTTATTTATATTGGATGTCCCAATGATACCTAATACAACCTGATTTCTGATCTGAGAAGGTAAACGGAGATCTGAAACGGTTCTGCTACAGTAGATGCTTTAAATTACTTCTCGTGATACGGCTAGATCGAACCCTATAAACATAATTTGTACATTAGAAAATTGGCCGTCGTTGTTTTTAAGCGTTCCGTCAGTAACTAGCGGTGAAACAATGAGAGGCGCGATGTGGGCGCCGAAGACGGTAGCGTCACGGGTCGCCGCCTCCGGAAGGAACCGTGGCGTGGGAACCAACCACAACACTACGGTCTACGATACACTCCCTATTACACACCTGCATAATGTTTTGATAATTAGAGCACACCTATTACTGGTGTTATTCTGACGTATCAAAACAATCATAGATCTTATTAGACTTGACGCAATAACTGTACCAGATATACAGAGATCTTTCATGTAGGACTTTCAAAATATATAAATATTTTAAACACGATTCATTTTAATTTTTCTTTAATAGGTCTTGATCTTACTCTGTAACTTATAACTACACCTATCGTAGCAAATAACGCACCGGCCAAAAATGCATAAGTTACACCTAGGTACTGATTTATAAAACCGCCCATTATCGGCGTCAAAATACCAGCTATTGATCTAACACTATTTAATGCCCCTATAAGTGTTCCCCTATTACCAGTCCCACTTCTACTTCGTACCAATTCCAAATTAACTATTCTTGCAAGTGCAAAAGATATTGCTTTAGGAATTAAAATAGCTATATAAATGTAAACACTAGGCACCAACGTTAACCCTATCAATGACAATGCCATGACCAAAAATATGTGAAAGATGCGTTGACTGTAGTCTTTGTCATTAATATACAATTTGTTTACAACAACAATAGAGTTATTACTTATTGATCCGACGATTCCTTGAAAACCTATAATATAGCCGAGATTGACCGGGGAGACGCCGTGTTGAGTCGTCAGCAATAACCCAAAATTACTGTAGTATAATCCCACAGTAAGTGACATGAGGAGTTTGTATAAAAATATATCCCAACAATTGGCCCAATCCACAATGTAGAACTTATCGACAGATTGTTTGATTGTGTCACTAATGGAATCGAATAATTTGAGTTCCTTAGACACGAAATTCGATTGTCCATTTTTCTCATTTGAAATTTCTGGTAACGAATTGATAAGACCTGTAACAAAGAATGCATTGACAACAAGGAAATTAATCGAATAAATTTTATCTTCTTCTTCATCAAACTACGTCGTCGTAGCGAGTTGATAAGTAGATAAATGACGTTATCTTAAGTAATTTAATACAGTCATGACTACTAATAATCTAACTGTCAAGAACATTTAGAAATTTTGTGAATATTAAGAATCTATGGTTACGCGTGTAATTTTAATATTCTTTTCGGTATGTGTGTGTTCGTTATTCTTCTCACCCACACCTTGACCGATTTTGATGAATATTATATCTTTATACATATGGACTCTTGGTGGTTCTTCAATGTATAGTTAAACTCGATAGGTAGTGCTGTCGACATTCTTTGAGGTGCATAAATATAATAGTTGAATAAAAAACGCAACGTACCTGTATTTAATACAAATATTGCTGATATAATTGCACACACAATAGTAAAACCACTTTTAGGATAAGCTTACATGATATGCCCACTTACAACAGGCCCCACAGCTAACCCGAGTGACCCTAATGATATCATTCTGGCATACAGAACTACAACTTTATTTGGATCGTCTATGTAGTCCGGTGCCAAGGCTCTTGTTAATAATTGGGTTTGTTTGAATGTTCCTGAAACAATAATATGTTTATCATTACAGAATTTTCTTAGAGAGATTTTTAATTATGTATAATGTGTATCTATCAACATAGTTAACTTTCTTTACAGATCATATTTTATCGCCTCCGGCTTTCTTTATACGAGTAGGTATATACATACCATCTTATTCATAAAATCATAAAAGTCTAATAAGCCTCTTAAAACTATAATGTTTTGTCTTGTTTTAACTCATAATATTTTATGCCAGGGAAAAGAAGACAAAACACTAAAGGCAAAGCTTTTGGAAATTTCTTGGCTGTTTTATATTTTTATGAAGAAGACGTTTAGTCTATTTAAGACCTTTATCGTGTGCCATCTAAATTTATGAAAGACAAAAAAAAACTGAACGGTTCTCACCTAAAAATCCTCTCAGGCTTAAGAACATAATTATAGAGGAAGTAAATCCTAAACAGAAGTAAGACAACGAGCAAATAGTTAGACATAATGTTAGTATTGATTTTCTGCCAATTACATCACTCAGGCTTCCCTGAAAATAAAACATTAAAATTGTTATTCTTAGGATATAATTGTTTCTATAGGCTATTTTACTTCGTTGTTGACATAATGCTTTACTCACAACAATAGGTGATGATATCATTTGACATCCAGAAAACACGGCACCCACTAGTCCGATCTGAATATGATTGAATCCTAACCCTTTTGCGTGGATGTCGAGATGTGGTAATATCAGAGCTACTGACATCGTATCCTGAAATAAGAGGAATTAAAAAAATAATTATACTTGCTTAGCCATTGAAAGATTGCCATACATACAATGGAGGATTTGGATTGTAAGAATAGGTAAAAATGAGATTTTTAACCACATTTAAAAGACCAGATTTCCTTAATTTATTAATTACTCAACCGATCTACTATATTTTTTAATGTTATTTAAGTCACCCTGTATAAATAAACTTAAGTTTTGGTTTATGATTGCTTACAATTATTACTCTAGTTCATCTACTATATAAAAATAAGTCGGGTTTTCCTTCCTGACGCTATAACTCCAGAACGCACGAACCGATTTCCACGGTTTTGCATTCGTTGGAAAGGTCTCGGGATCCGTGAGGTTTATAGCAAAAAAAAGTCCGAAAAAAAAAACACGGGCGAAGCCGTGGGCGGAAAGCTAGTACTTTATATTAAAACAATAATACATGTTAATATTTCTCACGAAGTATTTATTTTTCATAAAAAGTAATACATATAATATATACATATATTGTAGTTGTTACTATATATAGTGACAACCAGAGCCTTAAAGCGTTTACATTTACTACTTGAATTGCATACTTCATCTTGGACCATGTAGGTACTTCCTATTAGGTAAGACTAAACGCAATCTATTCAATATAAAAAAATGAACTCAAACTCACCATGAATCCTACAAGTAGAAGTATCGCTGCCGGTGAAGCCATCGTTTTTAATAATAACAAAAAAATATTCACGAATAAATCAAAAATAGTCTAAGATACCACAGTAACGATACTAGTAACACTTGAAAACTAATATTTTCCATTAGTTAGGTACCCAACACTATTTTCAAATACACAACAATAATTATCACATTTCACAATATATCATTCATAGTTACTGCAGACCTAAACGTTGACTGTGAACACATTTTCGATATCGGTAGTTACGTATCATCATGATAAAACAAAACGCGTATCTATCACACGTTAAGTCACTGGCGTTATTTAAGGTGAATAATTTATGGATGACAAGTAGTATCTAGAGCACTGTTTTGATGATTAAATTGTAATTAAGAATGTTTATTTGTGTATCCTAATCAAAGTTAGCTTGGCTAGGAAATCCTCTTCGAATGTATATCGCAGGAAATATTTTGCAGAAGTGACTCCGAATCGTCACAGTCTATCCTCATAAAGGTATATTGTTTTGTATTTTACGATGTAGGTAGTAAAGTTACATGCGCATTAATTTAGAAGCAATTATGATTTTATTGTGTTTTACTGGGTGCACATAATTTTTACACCAAAAAATATGTCATTGTAATTACATTGTCAGATTCAATTTCGTTGATTTCATAAATATCGCGTAACGATGACTAACATTTTCTATTTACTGTTAGTTGTTAGCCAGATCCTTTGTTCGATAGGTACTAAAGATTCTAATAATATAAGATTAATACTTAAAGATAAAGACTTATCACATAAATCCTGAAACTGTGAATTAATGAATGTGCCAAAGATCTACTTGGATAAATTGAATTATACATAGCATTTAGGTCATTTTTTCCAAACACAAACGTACAAGTTTAGTCATAACTTTTCAATGTGCGGTTTCTTACAGATCCCACGGTTGGGTATTTGAATTGCTTACATATTGTAGGTCATTTTTATTGCATTTCTAATGAGCTGTTCGGAGTGCAACCGTCACGGTTCACGATTTAATTGTTTTTTTTTGTTACAATGTCTTCAATGTGGTTAACAATTATGCATATTTAGTATTCAATAATTTGATGGTTAGAAAATTTTTGATTAAGTTTTAGTGGTAAACTTTCATGTTAGATGGATGTAGAAGTTCTTCATGAACGAATTGTATAAACCTGCCTACCAATTACTATTTTAACCTTTTGCCTTTGGTCTTACCAAAGGCCAAGAAGTACATATTATACTTAGGTAAGTATTATACAGTTTATAATAAAATATCAATAAATGGTACTCGTACTAGTGATATTATTATACCTGTAATAATATCTACATTAAAACAAAAATAGAGCCATCCGAGGCATTCGAGACCCAATTCTGGCGGCAATTTTACTCATCATTTTCATCATCGTGTGTGTCCGGAAACGGTATCAGAACTAAAGCCCGTAATGTTTGACTTCCGATAATTTTAGTTGCCCTATCTTGAAAGAATAAGACGGAAATATGCTTAATCTCAAAATAATTAGAAAATAACGCAACAGTGGTAGTTTTATTGTGACCATTACTCTTTTAATGAATTGTGAGAAAGCTGTGTGGGTCACGATCAGGAATAAAATCGTTATCCGCGTTTTTATGAATGTTAAGTGAATTTAAAGTTTTGATATGAAAAGATGATGTAACCATACTCGACTAGAAATTGAGATATCCTGAGATAAAAACTTCTGCACTTGTAAGTACTGTACTCTCGACACGATAAGAAGAAGAATGATATAACCTTCTTGTCAAACATGTCATAACAAACAACACACGCTCGTTTAGGAAGCGTTAGCGTAGCTCGCTTGTTGAGAGGTATGTGTCCTGTTTTAATCTATGAGCTATAAGCATATAGCATGAGTTATGATCTTCTTTGTCGATTGAACACACGGTCAACTCAGGCCGACCGGCCGATCAGGCCTACAGGTCAACCTCAACAAGCAATTCCAGTTTAAGCTGATCTCACGTTGTGTAGACTTACCATACAGTAAGAGGCCAGCTGGATATGTTTAACTGGATGTGTAGCCGTGCGTAGTCTTAGGTAAATCAGTTTAGTTCAATTGGTGGCGGTGCTAATATCTGAGTATTAGTGCCGCGTAGAATCGTCAATAGAAGCGTTACGGAAGATTTGTTAATGCACCCCATCGACCCCACGTTTGGCCCCTGTCTAGGCCCCATTAATCGGTCTATTGATCACTTAGATACACTTCCATCCCAATAGAGTTTGTCGTACGCTACAATGCTTCATTGCATTTTAAGTTCTTCCCATTGTCCTTTCAGTTACAGATATTTATTTAAGTAGATTAGGTTAATCCTGAGTTGTAAGTACTTACTTATTTAATGGAAAAGAAAAAAAATCTAAACAATTAGAACAGTATATAGAGACAACATATTTAGATCCTATAGAAAAGAGGCAATCTTATTCCCGTTAATCGGGCTCGAAACCTTAAAACTTTGCTTGACAAAAAATCTAAGTTTATTTTCACTTTTATAACAGAGATCGTTCCTAGAATTCGTAGTAGTAGACAGTAGGTATCAATTTTTTAAAGAAACTTTTCCTTTTTGTCCCTTCAAAGGTAGTTCTTTGTTAAGTTATTGTAAATGGAATCGTGACAAAGCGGTTAGGTTGTATAACCAACTGCAGATTAAAATGACGTAACTGTGCGCCGGCGCAGTACATAACATTGGCACAGTTCGGCTGCGATCACTGAACCGCGACCCCACGACCCGCGACTTTTGATGACTCACCCTTCCTGACCGTCTTCAAGGATATGCCTCCTGTGACCAATTCACAGTAAAAAACCACCATTGTTCGAATATAGACCATTGTGCAACGAACGACGTCGTAACTCAAGCGTTTTAACTTTTTAGTGGCGTTTGTTGCCTAAAATTTTGGGAACCCCTCAATTTAAGACAGCGCTGTGTTGCGAAGTTTATAGTACAAAAAAAATCTGGCACAAAATTTAGTAAGTCTCAGATATCGATTGAATTTAAATTATTATCGAGTATAATAAAAACAGGTGTGCCATCGTTAAACTGGCTTCTAATTTCTTACGACGACCCAAATAGGAATAACATATCCACTACCGTTACTCAACGAGTCACTATCTGCAAACATGTGCAGAATTTTGTATATTTTCTCCGTTATCAACCGTATAAAATAATGCTATTAACGGAATCAAGTAGTCGCATATCGGTCTATCTAAAAACGGCGGGTTAATCTCATCATCAGAACAGTGAGGGTCCGCCTTAGACGAGCCAAGACGTGTGGGAAACCCAGCCAAGCTTGACCGACGGGCTATGCTTCGGGTAACGATCTAATTACAACACTTGACAGGTGGTCGGTCAAAGGTTGAACACATATATAGAGCCAGAACCTTGAATTACAGGTAATTTCTTGCACTGTAATAAGGAAGCGAAGGAACCAGTGTTAATAGGAAGTCTGTATAAGGATGTGACTGGAAAGGACATGAACTATGCAATTTTATTGTTCTACAAGTCAGAAGTCGGACCATTTGAGTGAAAAGTTTTATGGATAGTTAGGATAGGAATCTACCTATATCTATTTTTTTTATTCACACGAGCTTTCTATCATTTTAGATTCTGTGTATAATTAAATCGTAAAATAATAAGTAAATGTCGATAACGACAACACAAACGATGTATATGTTCATTGAGCTGTAGAATTTATACTTGTTCAATACATTGTATAAGTAGGTAGCTGCTTATGTGAACTTGGTCTTGGAAAAAACAATTTATGCAATCTTAATCCAATAAAGATGTTCCGTCCTTTGTTCTATCCAGAATTAAATGGCGAAGAAGCAATTTATTTCCAATATACTCAGTTTGAAATTGAAAGTCCCATAGAACAATTGTATCAATTTATGGAAGTGAGATAACTGTGGGACCGCGGTCGATTCAAGCTTCCCGCTTGTTCTGAAAACTATTTCAATGTTGTGGTCACAATGTTTACAAACATTTTATCACTAATATAAAAAGTCCAATGTAAATAGAAATTTTATATCTCAGAGAAATCCCGGTTGAAGTTCTTGTAATTACTACTATATATTATTACTAATACTTGTATTTGCTGAGGCAGGTCTGGTTAGATTAGGAGGCGACCTAACATAGTTGGAAAACTGCTAGAACGATGATACGAGTAATACGACTCCTTTTGTTTTCCTTATAATGTTTTACCCATGACGGAACGGAGAAGGTATATGCGTTTAGGGTGAGAGCGTGCTTGTCTATAGTTTATTCGCAAAAATTTATTTGCCGAAATAAATTTAAATTGTAGAAAAAATATTTTATGACGGTGATATAATAATTCTTTAATAAAACAGAAGAACATAAAAACAAAGTTCACACATTACAATGAAATTTCCAGTGTTTTCTTGTGATTGTATTGACGTCGCCACCATATCGGTAACAGTTTCCTAATACGTAGACTTTACGTAGTATCGGTTGGATCATTCGGACTCCCACGGGTAGGCGCCTGCGCACCCGGCCACGCGCTGAATACGATGCGTGATCGCCGTGAGAAATTATATGCCAGTCGCGGTTGGTGGATTTCTTATTTATATTTTATTGCTACATAAGTACAAAAAGAATATAATCGTATTAACGACCACATGTTGTTTAACACTAACATCGATGACTGTGCTATATACAATTCAGTTTGTTGCTTTACTGTAGGCACAGTATCAATACCATCTCTGCTCTATGTGACCTATCAAACTTGATTGGGACCAGTTTTCAGGTCATCTTAACATCATATAAAACAAAGTCGCTCCCGCTGTTTGTACGCTTAGATATCTTAAACAACGCAACTGGTTTCAATGTAGTTTTTAGCAATAGATGAGGGTGATTCAAGATGAAGGTTTATATAATATCTATGTAGAGAAGAGAAAAGCAGAGAAACAACAAACAACGCGCGTGAAGTCGTGGGCGGAAAGCTAGTTAGTAAGTATTTTTGTCCCGTAATGTATAGGTAAATCATACACAGATAAATTTTGTACATGTCATTATTAAAATTGCACGTCCCAACTTCCTCGAAGGTCAACAGAGCCACTGTCAAACAGGGAGGTCCCCCTCCCTTTTTGACAGTCGCTCTGTTGACAGACCGATACAGCAATATTTGTTGATAATGGGTCTAAGGAAAAGGCCCACGTGGCGTGTCGTTGTAATGCAAATTCTAACCGGCCAGTTCCACAACAAAAGTAATTTATTCTTGTGAGAGTTAATGAACTTTATAAACTTAAAGCAGTAAGTACTTACAGTTTGTTAAACTGCAATGATCAGTAATCATTTTTGATTGTCTATGTGTATAATTATATTATTATTAGACAGTTCGATAATCGAACATAATTATTATAATAAAAGCATCATCAGGAATAAGATCATTTCAGTTAAACGAATCACAAAATAGAATAATAATAGACATTTGGAAAAGTCCTTGAAATAATAGCACATACGTAAAATATATTTAGTTTTTCATAATAAAATTATAATTTAAGCATAATAGACGAATAATAAAATGCAAATGAGCTATTTGAACGACTATTATTTGGACGTTAACCTGTTCTCGCTCGGCTATAAACTTAAGATTGGAAACTATAAAAGTCGCTGAAGTTCGAAGAGCCATTTGTAAATCTGACCGAGTTGAGTAGAGTGGTCATATAAAAATGCCGGTTTCTAAGCTAGAGTAGGCCATGTCTGTGGGTCGGTTAGATTTTAAATTTTAGGAAATATCCATAAGCCACCGCCAGGAACCGGTCGTAGATTTAGTGAAACCTCGTGCGATATTGTGGACGATCCAGTTTCTAGCTCATCTCTCATGTAAATTGATACTATACAGATAGGCTGTAGTTTGTGTACTTGCAGAGAATACCAAGAATTAAAATTTTTTGTATAGGTCTTATTTTTTTATTACTTCCTTATATACAGATATCACAGCAGATATTCACCTACTAATTTTATTGTGAATCGATCGGGATTGGTCGGCTGGGTTTATATTTGTAGTTCAGGTTGAAAAGTCTCCGATCGCTGCCGGGAAATAAAACTTTTTATCTTACTGAATGTCTTTAAAAAACACTCTTAACATGACCGGGTTGTAAGCTCCAAAATCCGGGGTAAGTCACGCTTTTTGTCCTACTTGCCAAATTTTAGAGATAGGCAACCCTATGTTTTAATAACATTTTACATAATATTGGCAATATAAACAGTTTGTGGGCGTAACAAACTGTTGAGTGAGTACTTAGCTACTTGAAGTGTTGCGGGTTTTGTGAACGGCGGTGTCGTGGGAATCGCGTGCAGTTTTAAACCTAGCACCCGCATGTATCGCAACCCAACTCTAGTGCTTGAGACGCTTCTGGAAAGTTTACTAATCTGGGAAATATTTACTGCCAGAACAATGGTGAAGGCAAAGACAGTTTACCTATTAGAAACTTATTGTCAACATCATAATTATGATCCATTGTTTAAATGCTATATAATGTGCTATAGTCTTTCTCATTATAGTATGTGTCATAACAAGACATACTATTATACGCGGATACAGAAAAGATCTATGCGCCTATTCAAAATCTTAACGCAATACGTTGGATTATAAAAGGTTGCTCTTTTATTGCAATAGGCGCTTCGAAGTCGATCTCGTTCTGCGCTTGTGCATTTCAGTGTGTGCTATAGAAAATAATAAATGATCTAGGTATTAAAAATAGTCGAATTATTCCGTCGCGAACTACTTATACCTACTATCAAATAATATTATAAAGTTTTTTGCTTACCTACCTACCTATTGGTTATGTTCTTATTATAGTAGGTATAAAAAGCTATAATATCTATTATGTGAATGTCCTGCTATATTTGGACGATTATTTAACGGTAAATATCTTTTTGAGCGAAGTGGTCATTTCCTCTAGCACAAAACTCGTTTTATCTTACTACGACCTACTACAAGATCAACAGTTTGTAGACTACGTTGCTCGCATCAAGGAACTTGAGTGCCTACAACCATTATCTTAGGAGCTATTTTGAGTTGTCAAAAATGAGGCTTTGTACGAGTAAAAGAGATAGGCATACGTTTGCGTAGTACTACTTCGAGATGAAACCGGTTAGGGTTGTTGTAATTTTACTATATTGAATATTAATAAAAAGCCATACCTAATACATGTTATAAGTTTTTTATAATATTAATCGAATAGTTAGTTGAGGATGGCAAACTATTCTATATTGAGATTAAAGAAACAAAGTCATAGAATTGATTGAAGTATTGATAAAGACACAATCGGTCCTCATATAGGTATGTACTCCTAAATAGCATAGCTTATACTATCAATAGAACGGCATCCTCGAGCATTTTTCCATCAGTCAGACACAAAGAATGGGTCATCTGAATTAATCTGATACCTATTCCGTTTGAGTTCTTGATAATCCCAAAGTTTTATATAGCTGATCGAATGCTCCGATTATCACTGTTAAGAAAGTCTGTGTGCCTGAGACTGCCTGTGAGATTTTCTTGAAGCCTGTAAAGTTTCGTGTGATGTTTGCCAAGCTGCACTAGACCAATGCCTTATCTTTCTGCCAATGAACAAAAACTGTCAGTAATGTATATAACCCTGTTATGTAAAAAACGTATCAAATATTCGAATGCCATTTTTAACCAAAGAAAAACGCACCAATATTCAAGTTACTAACAGTTTCTCTATACAACAATACAACACTGCGTTCAAAATCTTAATTATAAAGAAGCTCAAAGGATTAGATCCTAATCTGTGTTTTTTGTATGACGTTTCATGCTTCCAATTTCCATTAAGTTAATCGCCTTGTTCTTAATAAGATTTAGATTGCTTTTTTTCCAAGGGTTGTATGGAGCTCTATAAATTCTTTTACGTTTAATATTTTGTAGTCGATGTGGAATCGGTTGGTTGGTGTAGTGTAGTGGGTTTATCACCACGATTATCTTTTCGGTGGCTGTTTTTCTGAAAATAAGCTTAGTCTGTAATCCTGTACTCGATTCCAGGAAAGTATAATTGAAACTTTTGTATGAAATCCTCCATGGCAGCTTTGAGTTTGGAATTGTAAAAATATATTTTTATACTGTGATAATAGCGATAGTGTCGTTACCTATAATATAGGATACACTTTGGCGCAACCCTTACAATGTTACCATTTAGGCATAACTCGCCTCAAATGTCCTGACAACATATCTATATGTAAAATAGGGATATATAAAAAGGTCTAACGAACACAAAATCGAAACTATTACTTTAAATTTAAATTATACGCTCGAAAAAGACAAATTACAAACATATTATATCGTGGTCGTTAACACACAGCTAATTACACAGTCGGAGGAGGCTAGTTAAATGCCTTCATGTCATCATCTGTACGGCCCTGGATTTCTTATTAACGCAATCCCTTCTACATTCCTTGGTGCAAGGAATGTGGCATTATTATGGTTTAATAATCGTAGGGTTTCTTTGCGTCTTTACGCTTTACGAGGGCTGAGGAAAAAGGTAAAAGGCCAGTTGCAAAATTTGTGAAGTTTAATTAATAATTATCTTCCTAACTATGTTGGATTCAACTTCTAGTCTACCAAATGCGACTGAATAACAGTATTTTTTTAGCGACTGAGAGGAGACCTATGCCCAGCATTGGGACAATAAATAAGTTGACGATAATTATGATGAAGTTTGCATGTTATTACTGTCCTGCCCTAATTATAATGAAAATTATGTTTTGATGTAGGTTAGGTACTATACTTACTATAATAATTATGCTGTAACTTAATGTAATGTTCTATTCTACAAATTAGACTGTGGCCCATTGTCTATCTGTTCGACGAATCGTTAAGAACCTTAAGAGGAAACCAATAAACACTTCCACTCTAGTAATACAAGTTTTGTAACTCAACACGCTACTACACCCATAATTTGATGGATAAAAATAATAGTTTGATCCGTCGTCATGCCGACAATATTCTATTTCTCACCTAACTAGACGGTATATAATTGGGACAAACTGCCCACTACGCAATTACTATGGAATGGTATATAATACTCGTAGCAGACCCGTCGAGCCGCTTACTGTTTGGGTTGTGGAGCAATCTCTTAAACGTTTCGACTGTCTTTTTCTTTTTCTTGTTAAGGCAACGTAAGATCACTGATAGACAGCCATATTTTTTATTTGAATACTTTTTTCTCCTGTGTGGAAATATGAATACTCCCTGCCACAAACCACAAAAGGAGGAGGGTGGAAAGATGTTGAACTCTTAGCGTAAAACTACATTTTGGCCAGATATCCGAGGGATTGTTACTTCTATGTGAATAATATCACCTTGGGTATTCTAACATAACTACAACCATTAATTTCCTCTTTTTACCTCAAGATGTCTGTATTGATTTGAAATTGTTTATTCCAACGGAACTTGTTAGAGGTTATTCTATTGAGATTGAAACTTTGAATATGTACCGCTGCATAAGTAACTGTCCGCACGTGCGCAAAGACAAAGGGAACTTGAAACCTTTGTGCTTGGAACACCAAGAGCCAGTGTCATAGTACTGTACTAGTGTGGAGTTGCACCACTATCATTGAGCTGTATAGAATAGAATTCACATCATACAGCACTAACAAATTGACATTATTTACACTATTGACGTTGTTAACCGCGAAAATATGATTGAGGTCATGGACAAATAGGTGGATTTCATTCGCAATTCATGTTTCTTTTTGTTTCCTTTGAGTCCGTGCGGGAATTGAATAAGACTTCTGTACCTACTTAATTGATTACTCTAACATGTTGGGAATTACATCGATTTTGCACAGTAACTACGGGCTACGGCCCATTCATAAAGGTTAAGAGTAAGATGAATCGTAGACATGGACATGAACAGCCAGTTAGAGATCTTGTAGCCGAAGGACTCGTTCTAATAGATAACCAGTTTCATATTATATTATATCAAAGACAAATCCATCCCGTCATTGTTATCATACAACTTGATTTTTAAAGAAATTTTATACAGTACTCTACGCATAATAAATTCATTAGTCACACACGCAACGAAGAGACAATAACCAGGAACTTGAAATGTGCTAAACAACTGATAAGGTGTTACGACAGATTACGTATAGCACGCAAGGTGTTCTTTATTGGCGATGAAGTTTTTATTTTTTATGATACCTTTTAATCCCTCATCCCGCTGTGCAGTCGAAATGTGCCCCCGCACGTTCAAACCTTTTTTCCTTCGCCCACCTGCTCCTAAGCGAATAAAAAAACAAGGCAGAACAGAACAGGTAATATTTATTATTATTTTTGAACTACAGCTTGGCACGTTTTATTATTTATATTATATTCACCCTAATGTAAATATTAACTAGAAGAAAAAAGGAGGGCTTTAGGTATTTTCTATACTTAAAATGTTTCTCAACCAAAACATTGCTACGAAGTTCAGATATCTCATTAAATAAATTTCTTATAAGCAACGTAATAACAATAATTTACTAGGACTGTCACATTTTCTCAGATGAGAATAACTTTCCTTGACGTGGTTATAATAACAACAATTATTGCTGATGTCATCGTTATTGCCATGTTCATGTTCCCGCGGGCGTACCTAGCGTGCCTTATAAAACAAAATGGCCGCATCGAAGCCTCAAAATCCTGGTCGTAGCGTGAGTTTCCCGCCGTAGCCGCGTGCGGCGCTGTTTAGTTAGTTCAGCTACTACGCCGCTGCGAGCGATAGCGGCGCTGGCGTCACGGGCGGCGTACCCGCAACTCTACACTCCCACGTACGATCTCTCATTGTAAACACAGTCGCGATCACCGCGTGCTCAGTTTTCGTATCCCCATGGACTAAAAAGGATTGTAAACATGAAAGTGGTGTTATGAACTGTGTTTTTTGTGACTAGACGGATTGCAAGGATTTACGATGACTAAAGCCAAGATAACACGAAGCAGTGCTCTTTTCCATAGCGCGAAGGTGAGCCTTTTACTTTAATTATTTGTTATTATATACTTTCATCAATTAAACTTCTTATGTTTTGCTTTCTGGATAACGCGTACCTAAAGTCTATTTCTAATAAATGTTATAAAATATGTTTTTTTTGACATACTTACTCGGCGTGTTATTTAATTAAATGAGCAGTTCTGACTTGTAAATACTGTCTTTCAAACACTGGTTTTCAAACAATATACCTATTGTGATATGGAGAGTACTTAATTCGACTCCGGGTTCTCTGGACGGTCCTCGTGAATCTTGATCCCTCCTCTCCCGCCTGCCCTTCGAAGCCTCCGTGTTTCCAATTTAAAATAAACGATTGCATCTCCCAGTACACTTAAAAAAGGCAGAATAATATTTCAATTATAGTCTTGTTTTTTATTTATTAGTCTTCCAGTGTTATAGTATTAATAGATGATTAAACATTAATGTATATATGATGCTTGATTCAAAATGTTACTATTTCTTTACCCAATTAAAATTACCATTTTCTTTGTCATCTTGCTGTCAAAATAGATCGATCAAGATAAACCAGATAGTAAGATACTAGTTATGAAATATAGGCATAGTCACAATAAATGTGACAAACATACATTTTAATTAATCCATATATCTAAATGGCATATTTCAAAAGCTGAAACTAACACTGAATACCTAAAGTTCTAATCTTTACAGTATCCAAAAAGTAGTTATCTGAAGTTTTCCCGTATACTATGACTCTACGCTTGGAGTAAAAGACATCAACGCACATGAACAAAAGAGACGGCAATGTCTTAAATGCGTTTTTGTGTTAGTGCAAGCGAGACAGATGTCGCCTATAGCTGTGCTTATACTTATTTATTTGTATATAATTTAGAACTGGGATTTCGTATACAGGTACATTTATAGGTACAGGTAGTGGCCGTTGCACGGATGGCCGATCTCCCCATTTGAAAAGGAAAAGGGATGCTCTATAATGGGGCAGATTTTGACCGTATGTAATGTGCTGGCATTTAAACTTTGGGGTCTTGTTCGTTTCGGACAGTGAGTGCTAATGATGCGTGAATTGAACAATCCGTTTACTTATTCTTCGCTAGATTTTTGAATTGAGGTTTTCATTTGCATATTATTTGAGTACATATGTATATGTATTTTGACTTGCTGAGCGTAATTTTTTGCTTTCATATAAGCCACATGATATATTTAAATCAGTATATAGATTACTATCATAATTAGGCAATTATTACGATCAATCTTGTATAGATATATTATATATAGTTTAAGAGCTGTTAATGCAGTCCATAATTTATTTTTATGAGGATTCAATTCCTATTCCTTTTATCCGCAATAGGTCTGATGACTCGATATTAAAACCTAATTCATATTTAATGAATACTTATAGATAGGTACCCTGATTTCGGGCTGTCTAAAAAAGTTAATTGGTGAGATGGTTCTTGGAAATTGAGCACATGCTACACTCATTTCGCCGACCGGTTCCGGCTGGGTTCGTTTTACACCATATCACGTTGATTTTTTACAGGTCAATCATCTTACTATATTAATAGCAGTACCCTTGCAATCATCGTCAACAATTTATAGAAGAACCGTATATAAAATTATACTAGATGAACGTCGCTGAAAACAATAAGATTGAAAAGTAAAATAGTATTCAAATTTCAGTTTCCTGTTATGCATAAGTATCTTAAAAAAAATATTAAAAATAGTAATTAATTTTTCTTTGTAATAATAAAGAGAAAATACAAGTTTGCATTTTTTTGCCGAGAATGCTAACGCGAAGAATTATTGCTTGCTTTATCTTCTCTTACGATAGTTACATTCATAGAAGGCTTTCACTGACTGTACGGTGGCCAGCCCATCAAGTTACCACAATATGTCAAATTTTCTCAGTTGATTTTGAACTTAATTATCAACAATTTAAGGTTTAAAATCATTTGGAGAAATGTGACAGTTTTGTAGTTTGATGTGCTGGCGACTGTACATTTTGAGCGTTGATTTCGTTCCTAACTTTTTCAGAACTGTCAATAGCGAGGCAGATATTGTATTAAATCTTTTCCAATGAAAAACGTGGCCCTAGACCAGTATTTATTTTCTTTGGGAGGCAGATTTGGGGTAACATTATCACCAAATCGGCATTTCGCATTTCCATTTACAAATGAGTTAATGCAACCTTTTTCGTGCCTCATATTCCATATGCAATGTATGTGAAAAACTGAGCGCAGTTGGGGGCACGTTGACGAAATTTATTAAATTACTTCGGTCAGGAAGAGAGAGCCTATGTGGTATTTTAATAGCCGAGATCAAATGAACAAAACAATAATTACTTTAAAAATATTATACGAGTATAAACTTCGATTGCGCGAACATCACAATTGATACAAACGGACTCCATACCAACTGTATGACTTGTTTCAGAACTCGCAGTCATCAATTCTAGCAAGATCACGTTCTTATATTTGTTATGTATGAGAATTATGACATACCTGGTCACCGGCGCTATGTTGTGATTAGTCATATAATCACATAAAGACGATCCGTGACTCAGCCCAATGTCACGGCTCAGTCGCCGCCTAGACATATTTGTCACATACCTGTCATTGTGATTTAACCTAATTGACTGTTAATTAGACCGTAGCATGGTAATTCACCGTTCACTTGCAGGAATACAGAAACTTTAAGAGCCACTGTACTTTATACGGAAATGTGTATGTGTCGGATTTTAAATGACGCACAAAACACTTACCTAACTTGTGTGACTAACAACTACCCACTAGAGATTTTGAAGAAAATTGAAGTTTTTACTTACAGAAACTGATATAAATATATTATGATAATCTTACATAGCTGATATTGAGTGGAAAATCATGGTTTTTTTGTTGTGTTTCCTATTTTAAAGAGCTTAGAACACCATGGAAAGATACTGCTACATCTCCGCTACAATGACGTTTGGTACAAACTCTGTTATAAATAATTTGATTAGGACTAAATATCGATGTAAGACAATTGTTCTAATGTTAATGAATACCGTCGATATTACGTGCATTTGTATTTGTACTAATCAGTCTTATAAGTTCCTTTATCATAACAATTTACTAATAATTTCGTGAATTTCAGTAATTACTAACAAGCAGAAATATCTATTTTCAAATTACTCAGTACAAAATGTCATTAATTATAGAAAGCGTCAGAAGTCAGAATGTGCTCACTTGATACATGGAAGCAGTAAGCCAATATGCACATCTAAATGTAAACATACCGTCACGCCTGTTGTTCCCCGAAGGGTTAGGCTGAGAAGTACTAATGTTCGCTCGTATTTTTCACTCCCATGCAGTATGGGGCGCGCATTCGCAAACCTAAATTCGAAGCTGCTACCTCAGATCAAATAAAAAGTTAAGATGGAACTACGCCTTATAAACCAAGATAAGGCGCAGTTCCGGTATTGTTATATAGTGTGAAATTGTGTTTGTAAACGGCGAGGCGTAGTTTTAGCCGGCCTCACTTCTTTGTTCGCAAAGTTCCATCTTAACTTTTTATTTGATCTGAGGCTGCTACTCAGTTTTCCATAGAAAAAACCCAATAACACTTTGCTCAACCTGGGAATCGTATCCTTTAGCATAACAGTTGTGCTTGGGACCACTTGACTAATAGGGCAGTCAAATTGACAAAATGAAATTCCACTAAATTAGACAAGTAATAACTTTATAACATAGTATTTACTATACACAGTCAAAATAATTGGCTCAATAGCTTAGTTATTTATTTCCACAATAGATAATAAGTTGTATTCGTAGAATTCACAGAACGTTATTATTGTCTAGGCCTTGATTAGTAATTTCAAGTAATATTTACTGTATACAAATAATACAGCTAATTATTACGTTTTGATGTCTATCATAGATCTATCTACTAGCTAATCTGAAATAATCACGCCGTTCCTTTATGCAGCATATGACCTACATAGACTAAGGACAGTAATAAGGACTACGTTAAAATTGCTTATCCACCAAGTTTTGAAAAATGGGAGACTACACAAGCATTGTAGGGTTGGCTTGCGCAATAATTTTTTAAGATTCCTAGCAGTGGGTTTTTTTAAAATTTATTTACTAAAGAGAAAATGTTGAAAATATTTTCACAAACCATTTAACATTTCTTCCTTCCACTCCTCATTAAGTTATTTAAAACTACCCTTTAATCTTTTTTTACAATAAAGCTAAATAATTTGGGCTATTGAAATTTGAAATCTCATTGACAAACAAATTTAGTTAAAATTAATAAGACTACATAGTTATTTGTGTTATCTACTCAATCAATACTCAATATCTTTATTGCACTCTATAATCATGTTAGATGTACGATATCACAAAAGGTAATCCTAGTATGGACCCTGCAGGGCACGGCAACTTAGATGAGAGGCGGAAGCTATCAATATTATGATTAGTCTCTCTCTGCCTACCTCTATGGGTGACAGGCGCGATCTATTACGCTTTACCTATCATTGTAAGAACTTACAAACTTATTTTTCAAACATATTATACTATACTTATGTGCTTACGCAATACTTTCACAAAATGACCAATCAAATGAGTTGCGTAGAATTATTAATACATACGTTAAGTGTAGGTGAGGCGCTTCCGTAGGGGAAGTGCACCGGCTATATTACGATTCAAATACTATTTCCGCTTACTGATTTGTTGATAAGTTCCCCACTTGGTGGGCAATGTGTTTTACAAAGTTTTATATCAAGTGTATAGCTAAATAAAAGTACGTACTCGTTCTTGATATCAGAAAATACTTTATACGAAATCAATCACAATTAATTGAATATTATGCGATTATGTGAATATTATTATAAACATTACTAGCTGTCGCCGACTCTCTGCCGTTTCTCGACTTTTCTCTACAATAATATGCATGTATTCTACATACAAACTTCTCTATCTATTGCTGAAAACTGCATTAACATAACATCCGTTGCGTAGTTTAAAAGATCTAAGCGTACAAACAGCGGGAGCGACTTTGTTTTATACTATGTAAAGATAACTTATAAGTACCTAACTGTAAATCTGACAAAGATTATGTCTGTCGATTAAGAGATAGAGCTTAGTAAATGGTACGAGCTGTCAGTTTCCCACGCGGACTGCGAAGCGTCAAATCGTAGTTTTTCCATGTATATTATTCAATACAATCATGTCTAACGCATCACTGCGCCCCCTCGTGAATACGCCACGTAAAAACGTGTATTAATTGACCCTCTATATTTCACATTTCTTAAAAAAAGCGCTTCGTAGTCTGTAAATGGACAAGTATTGTGCACTTAAATCATGGCTATAATGTGTTTAACTAGATGTTGATTTAATTAACTCATATTATCGCGAATGTAGAATGCTATTTCTTTTCCTTTCATCATTGTTGACCCCTTTACTACTCACTCAGACTAACTGAAATAAGTATATTCTGATAATAATTCTAATGCCAGTAGGAAATGCCTTTTTAAAAGAAAATTTATAAAGATAATATTTTGTATCAGAATGGACATGACAATTATGTAGATACTATGAGCAGTATATATCCATAAATATTAAGATCCTACACACGTGCATCCAACTGTAAACAGACAAACAAACATATAAATAAAGTGGTGATAAAATGTTGTATATAAACAGAATTAATTGAAGTCATATTGAGTTCAGGTCAAAGCCTTGTTTTACATAAGCATATAAAGTGCAACGGAATCTTTTATAAAGTTGTTTACAAACAAATATTTGAGGTGTTAAAACCAATTTGTTTATGTAAATATGTGTATCAAATTACGTTAAAAGCATTTGTTGTTAGTATAAAGGCACAAATAGAGTTGGACTTATGATTTATTTATATTGTGCCGCAGAAGCTTTGGGCGCACTAGTTTTTTTTTACCTTGTGGTACCATTTTCATGATTCACCGCACTTGGTTACTTCGATCACACAATAATGCGGATCACAGACTAAAAAAACTATCAAGAATAAATATTAATTTACGTTTTAAAGTTCTAGGTAATATTTCTTCTTTGCCCGGTTCATGGCAATACCATGCACAAATCTGAACTCCGAGCTGTTTCAGGGAAATTTACCCTATAACACTTTGCTTGACCACGGAATCGAACCCAGAACCTCTAGCCTAGCAATCGCATTTACACACAACTTTGCAAAACGAAGAATTATTATGCGAATAAGTCTTGAACTGCGTTAATCCTAGTTTATTTCATTTTGAAATTTAAATAAGATAAAACCGTGCTTTTTGAAAAGTTCATAGTTATAATGGATGTTTAAGTATTTTAAAATAATTACCACCCTATGTAATAATCCGCCCCCACATTTCGCACTTCCTTGCACTTCAGTTTATTCGTCCTTTGAACCCGCGACTCTCGTACAAAACGCTTAGTCCCGTTATTTGCCGACATATGTTACTCGTTAAGGTTTCTACTAACATGATATTCTGCAGTCAAAGCTGTGTTTGGCTCTGTGTGACTGCCATGATCTCTGAATTTGAATCTTATTACAATGGTAAAGAGCTTTATGTACAAAAAATATACATTTACGAACGGATTGCACAGTTTCGTCATAATGAGTACAAAACAAAAGTAATGTTCTTCTATGTACAATGACGGTATTTTATTGATGTTTATTTACTATTTTATATAATCAATACATCGAAACAAAATCCATAAAAACTATTATGTATTTTAATAATTCTTATAATTTAGGCTGTTTAAAAATATATGATTACTGAAATAGACATTACTATTATGACGTAACTTCTTTCTCGCTTACAAGAGCTGTTATCGCATCTTTTTTAATACCAAAAGCAGCTAAGATCTTATCAACGTAAATATTGACAAGAACCGCTATTCCCAAAAGCGTCATGTTACGAAATCGTTATCTGACGACAATACGTCCCCGCTTCCATTAGCAAGAAAATTTTATCTGTTTGTCACGAACTCTAAATGTAGGCCGTATACACACGGGCCCTCTGTCAATCACTTAACATACGCTCCCGAAAATATATATCGTTATTGTATAGCTAGTGTGAACCGGGCCTTAGAGCCTTATTTGTTTAAGGACAGTGCCTTTATTGCGTATGTTTGAGATGCTTTTATAGAAATACAACGAAATCTTCACGTTCGTCATAATTTGGTGTACAAACATTTTTTTTTGTAATGGAGATACAGAAACTTTGATAAAGTTCTATATGACAGGGATAAAGCTGCATTATTAACCATGAAAAAAATCGAGAGAACAATTTATACAAGCGTAGCAAAACGATTTTGCTCATTAGAAATCAAGTTGTGAAAATATTTATTACTTTTATTTATATTGCCACTAGCAATACTAGAAACTAGTTTTAATGTAGTAAGTAGTACCACTTAACTCGCTATAAACGCTGAATATGTCGCCAGTAACAGTATCTTAGTTACGTGACTGAGAAAAATCAGCATTTATCTGCCGCTACCCGCGTACTAAGCGTAAGCTAATTTCGCGGAACATTACGCTACCGGTGCGGCATCGGCGCATGCGCCGTTTGTCCGGAGTACATCTGTTATCCTTCCTCCTTTCTTTTTTTAAACCTTCCTGTAGGATTAACCTGCGGTAAATCTTTAAGAATTTAAGAGTAAATATGTAGAGTTAGCCACGAACGCTCTGCCAAGAGCGAATCGGCTGAGAAGAAGAATGTAGAGTTACGAATCGAAAATCAAGTGTTAGGAAATCCAAGCACGCGAGACAAATAAAAAGATAAGAATATGATAAGGTATTTGTACAGCTAAAAGACAAGTGCAACGTTGATACGAGTAAGAAGCATGTAAACTACTCGCGGGCGATTCCAAGGTAGATAATAAAGATAATAAAACAAGAGTGTTATTAAGAGCATTCGACATCTGCTATCGGCAAGTCTGCGTCCACCTGCCGGCAGACCCGAAAACAATCGCGAAAAACTGGCCAAACGGCGACGTATCGTTCTTATTACAATAACAGGTGAGGGATGTTATGGCAAAACTAGGGAGTTTGCCATCTTTATAGACACGATAATTGCCTACAACGTATTACTATAAATTTCGTAGTCACTTATCAAACATGCATGTAATTGGAATAATGACACTTTTTGCATGGCTGAATATTTTTACCATAATAGTGCAAGGTGGTCGTGGGTTTGTATCATGTTGTATCATGGCCGTCATTTTGATGGGCTCAATCATGGGCGAAAGGTGTTGAGTAAACTATAAATTGAATAAATAATTAAATAATAATTGGGTAAATATAATGCACTGCCATTTATTTTGACATTTAAACAGGAGCAAAAATGTTACCTGTTTAACTAGTTATTTGATGTCATTAAAAAACTTAGGTAGCCAAATGATGACATCGGTATTAAAATTTGCGATGTGGGCGACAGGAAGTGTGTTGGCGTTGTGACCATTATCATGCATATGATACGTGTTACGCTTTTACCTTAGATATTTTCTGTATATCTCTAAGGTAGCTCCAGATTTTCCACATGCAGTTGGGAATTTGTTTTTTTTTTTAGTAAATAGTGTATAGGACACTGCTAGGCTAGCAAGGGATTATTTAAGCTATAGGTATCCGATACGAGTATTTAATAAAAATAAATACGAGTATTTATTTACTTATAGTGTCGACAACATTTTCGCAGAATGTTCAAAAAAACACTTTACCCTTAAAATAAATATACCCGCTAAAGACTTAACAAAGCTCTTTTCTTCTGTTGTCATGATACCAAGTAAATAATTATTATTAAGTACTGCCACCAAGACAGCAAGGTGTGCAATATCGAAAAGCTGATATCCACATGAGTGATGATGATATTAACCTGTTGATATAACCTCTCCCAACTTTCATAAATAAACTGTTGGTTATCCAAAGCTCCGTTTAATTCGTTGCGACTGCGACACATGTTGCAAACACCTGACGCTGCCACGTGCACCTAACGTTTAATGCATCTTTATTCACATGTGCCATTCTTAGCCTATTGATGCTATCGGCCATATTTATAAAGTTTTTTTTTATTTAAAAAATAAATAATTTCTTTGACAGTTTTCCTTGGAGATAACAAAGCAAATAGTTGCGTTTTTGATGCAAAAAGATCCTGTAGAAGGTGAAGTCTGTAGAAAAGTCTCTATTGATATGTAGAGCGTTGATTTATCAAAAGTAAAATATCATTCAAGATACAAGGTTTGCAAGATAGACTACCACTTTTTGAACATCATTTTTATATTATAGAAAGACCCCAAAATGCCCGCCTTTCTCCGCCTTCTAGTATTTAGCAACACATTTCTGTCTGTTCATTTACGGGGTTACAAAATATGTGTGCGGGATAAAACACATGGGGAAAATAAAAGAGAGAGACTAGTTCTGGACGTCTGGAGCATCAAGAGGGTAGTTTTGTTCAACTAAAATATATAAATAGTATTTCATGTTAAATGTTGAACTTTATATATGGTAAAACTAATATTGACCTGCTTTGCCTTAATAACAACAAGCGTTTTCCTTAATAGGCCAGGATATAGAAATAATCTAAAATAAGCGAGCTTACATGGACATTTGAATATAAGTATGGACTTAATTTAAATTTCCGCACCTGTTAAGCACACGTGCCCAAGTAAACTATGAATTAATGTTAAGAATTAATTAAATAGACGCTACTATAGGTTATAGCTGCTAATAGTAGCCAGATGCGAAATAAAATAGGAATAGAAAAAAATAACTGTTTCATTTGCTGGTGTAATTATGAATAATTACAGAGTAAATAAATTACTTTATGATGTAGAACATATTTTATTAATATCATATAATAAACTAATAGAAAAGTAGGTATTATTCGATAGAAGTCGTAGGTATTATGTATAAGTAAGGATTGACTCTCGTAGTATTTATATATATACAATTTTTCTTTCTTCTGTGTGTCACAGGTGCTGTGGCATCTGGATATATTCCGGCGCAGTTTCCGTGAGCTCACTGGCCACGCTTGCCTTGGACCGTCGTGCATTTTTTGCGCCCTAAAGGTAAGATAATTACTTCACTATTTTAACATAAGCATCTGCCATTGTAATGAAGATGACATTTCAAGCAAATTAAAATATTCAGCAATGAGTTGAAAGAACATGGCAATATATATAAGTAATCATGTTAGCACAAAAATAGCTTGAGATTTTTCTGGAATCTAGTCTTTTGTTCCGCTACCACAATGTACTTACAAATTCTCCGCAGTTACACAATTTGTTACACACGCAATACACAATCTCGCGTCTGAAAGTGCGAAAGCCTTTCTCGGTCTTAAATTTTAAACGGCTTGTTTTAGTTGCGCAATGGCCACTGGTCCAACTAAAACAACTAGAAACATGATTCTTTGACCACTCGAAACTACAAAGTACTTTTAACAAAGCGAAAGAAACACAGTGTGACCTCGCCCGGTGCCCGGCAGACAGACGTGACCTTTTGTGAACAATAGAATCTGTGCATAGGTTCATAGCCTTATTCAAAACGAAATCTCTGAGCTTTCAACGCGTTAATAATAAAGAATCATGGCTTTCTTATTAACGAAGCTTCTCGTAAGGCGATGTTACTTTTTACATGCGCGAAGTAATAAAAGTGCGAATAATTTTGTATGACAACAAATTGGTGCAAGCAAGAGAATGATGGACAAGAGCTTTTTTAACACTGGCAGTATGGTCCAGTCTTAAAATAGCTACTGGTTTATTCAATACTCGAGGTGAGGCGAGATTCATGGGCGCTAAGCTACTAAGGGTTAATCTACTAGACTGGCCTGACTGGTTTCTCAGAATGGGCCAGGCTGCCTCCCGCCAGCGCTGTGATTTAGCTGCAGATTGTCCCTGAGCCTGGGATAATTTAATATGCCTTTGTCTTCGCCTCCAACGTACCTATTTAATTGTTTTTTCACTTAAAACCTACGCATCCAATGATGGAAGGATAACTTTTCCCAAGGATGATGATACCTTGTCACCTGATTAGCTGAATCAAAGTAACGAATCATAAATTAAAGAAATTTTATTTTGCAACCTTTGATAGGTTGCTAACTTATCTGCTACTACTTACACTACTACGCTAGTAGTTTATTGAAATGTCTATGTGCTTTAATTTCTCAATTTCAAATGATAATATAAGGCTTTGTTGTAATCTTCGTTGATTGTAGTCAGTTACTTTCTATTTCGTGTACGTATGTAGTTGGTACCGGTAAAGGCAGCGCGTGCGCACGCGCCGCCGTTACGTTTCCATTTTCAAACTTGTTTGAAGTTGGCGCCATTTTCAACCAATGAGCAGCACGTGGAAGTTCGTAGAACTTTTAGCCTCTGCTGTGATTGGTCTGCGGTGTGGCGCCAAGAACACTTACTCCTTTCTTTTTATTACTACGACAAATGCTAATGAGACTGTTACACTTATGATGCGATCATCAGTTTTTCTTAGAATATAAAAAGTAAATAAAATTATTATTACAAAGATATGAATTTTCTTGCCAGATGATAAATATACCTATTGCAGAGTTTGTACATTTTCGATATCAATAGGTACCAGACCAAAAAGTTGAAATAATTGTAATTAAGTATGCATTTTATGTGGACATTAATTTTTCATGTCATTAACTCGAGAAATAAGGTGTAATTGTAATGGGAGTTCATTTAAAACATATTTTTTAAATCCCTAAAATTATGTTTCTTCTTGTAACATCTGTTACCCACTGTTTTTGATTTGTACCAGCTACTTAAATCGCCCACGGCGGTTTTTAAACTTTAGTCGTGGGTGAAAATTAATATGCTCTACCTAATTATGAACTTGCACAGTGAGTATGGTATTAATTTAGAAAGAATATTATATTCCGTCGATCTTTATGGTGGGATGACAGAAAATCAATTGACGCAAGTCATGCATGTTGTTTTTTTTAACATGTACTACTTACTTACATTAATATTGTGCTACACTAATAGTTTGCTAGTAAGCTTTTTTTAAAAAAAAAGTTATATGCGGGTCGTTTTGCTATGGGTGTCAAATTCAATATTGTTATTGTTTTTTTTATTTGCAATTTTTTCGTCTATCCATCCATTCTATAATCATGGCAGTAAAAATTGCGACATCAACTATAAATTATTCACAACTGAGTACTACAACTTTAGCTAAAAATTGCCATCGTAGTAGCTAAAAGTAGCCGAGTTGGGATTCCGCCAAAATTGACAATTTACACTTCTATCTAGGTAAACCAAAAATCGAAATAATTTGCCGCAACTGCAAGAATCTTGGCTAATATATTATCTAAAAAACTTTGCCTTCCCGATTATGAAACATGAGTGTATTTTGTATACAGAAGTCAATACTCAATACTTTACCGCAAAAATCAATCTCAAATAACAAAAAATAACTAAGTAATCGTCGACAGCTAACTGTATTAATTGGGTGCAATATCATCCGTTGAAATTTAAATTTGTTCTACGCAGCCACGAACGCGAATCCAACCTTAAAGTAATTTATAAACAACCAATTTATATAGACCCTTAATATTCCAAAGAATTGACCATTTTCTCGGAAGTGACGAGATATCGTGAAAGTTCAAATATTGTGGCTAGAGCAACGATGAAGTTCCGGAAGATTGAAATACAAATTGACTGCTCTATCGTGCAGATAGTTTCAATCAACATTTTATTGATAAATGTTTTAATGTTATCTATAAGGTTTGGTGAAAGTTAAGGTTTTATTATCCGTTATTAGAATAGGATCAAACCAATCTTTACTAGAAAACTGGACTTACTTAGACTCACGATTTTTTACCAGGCGGATATAATTTTTCGTAGCGACTAGAGTCGTGAGAGCTGTGAATTAGAACAGTAATGGATGTAAAACCCAGTAGACAATGATAAAGCATACTTTTTGCTTTATCTGTTATATCTACTGGCAATTAAAACTTTTACTTCGACTTTCTTCTTACTGCAAGATGTCGGTAATCCACATGGTAATGGTAGATTACCAGTAGTAATTGATACACTTTAACAATTAGTTATCGAATATCAAAGTTGTAACTTCTCGTATAGTCCAACTATATTGGACATTAAAATTTAAAGAAGCCATTTTGGAAGCCAAATTAGATACAGCAAATAAAAGTACAGCAAAAACTTTAAAGGGGGTTTCAAACACTACTGTATCTAATCATCAACAATTAGTAATGGTTTCTCTTAATAGGCACATGTATCTATTAAAGCAATACTATTCGCAATTTATATACCAAATGATGTAATTTGCTTTGAGTATTTAGGACTTAACACGAATGCTGCAAGGGGTTAATTAAACAAGAATATCAAACAAAGCAAGAAGGACATACATTTGTAAAGGTTTCGTTCCGCTTTAGAATCAAACTTAAAAGAGGACTCTGTTCTTCTACACCTAAACAAATGTAATTCAAGTCAAGCAAGATACGAAAATCATACTTTTATTCAAAGTATACTACGAATAGGTATTTGATAGATCTTTGTAACACCTATATTAAAAACTTAGACAGCTAACCTTTCTAGTGTTGTACTTCGTAAGAGAAATCGCCGCAAGTATCACAAGCATAGTTTTACCTTATTTAAATATCAATCTCCACAGCAAAATCTAACAACATAATGAGCGAGACATTAAACCAAATATAAGTGCGGTATGTAGCAACTCTAGACCGTGATCTAGGCACGTTCGTTGTAGCGTGTCATGGCGGTACGTGCCCTGAGCTGGACACTAACTGGGCCAGCCAATTACTCCGATAATATTACACCACTTTATTAGTATTTAAATATTAATTTGATTTATTCTATTTTACTATCATAACATTTGACTGCCTCGTTGGTCTAGTGGTCCCAATCGCGACTGCTACGCTAGAGGTCTTGGGTTCGATCCCCAGGCCGAGCAAAGTATTATTGAGTTTTTCTATGAAATTCTCAGTAGCAGCTCGGAGTGTGGATTTGTGCCCGGTGAATGGCAATAGGCTCGCCCCCTATTACATGTGACCTTAACATACCGGCGAACTGTGGGTGTACATTAAGTACACCTCTGCCTAACCCTTCGGGGAATACAGGCGTGATGGTATGTTACTATCATAACAATGGCGTTCGCTTAAAGAGGCCACGTCCAGCAGTACGGGCTGATGATGATGATGACTATCACACCACATCACTCAGTTTTCCTCTTTTTTTATAATAAAGTAATTTTTGGTATATAGTATTTTGGTATTAGAACTTGGATTAGATATATGTCATACGACTGGGTATGGAGTATTTTATTCCTTACTCAGACGTTTCGATGTCCGGCAAGGCTCGCCCATGGTTCGGGCCTCAATGTGAACGCGCAGAGGCGCTAAAACATAAGGCGTACCTATCTTGGGTTGATGCTTGATACCGCAAGGCAAGGGATATGCGCCAGAAGAAGAAAGCGTTTAACAAGGCTGCCAAGTCCTGCAAGATGGTTCATCGGAGGGCTCGCTTTGACCACATAAGCCGTATAGGGAACAAATTGGCTACGTACCCCACAGGAAGCAAAGCATTTTGGTCCCTGGCTAAGTGTGTTGAAGCGAACTTCTGCCACCCCTCACTGCCTCCCTTGCTGAAACCTAATGGAACACTGGCCCACACTGCTAAGGAGAAAGCTAATTTGTTTGCTTCTCTGTTTGCGGAAAATTCGCGTCTTGATGCTGGTAGCGCGACACCTCCAACTCCACATGGCAGTCCGACTAAAATGGCGGAAATCCACATTCGCCAAACGGAGGTTCGCAAAACGCTACGCAATCTTGACGTGAACAAGGCCAGTGGTCCCGACGGTATTCCAGCTATTGTTCTGAGGAATTGTGCGCCTGAGTTGTCTCCTGTATTGACACGCCTCTTTCGGCTTTCCCTTGAGACTGGTCAAGTGCCGAAGTCATGGAAGCTTGCCAACGTGCAGCCCGTGCCCAAGAAGGGCAGTCGTGCTGACCCTGCTAACTACAGGCCCATTTCGATAACGTCCATACTCTGTAAGAGTATGGAACGTGTCCTGAATAGCAGGCTCCTGGCGTATCTAGAATCGAATGACCTCCTCAGTGACCGACAATATGGTTTCCGCCGGAATCGGTCTACTGGTGATCTTCTAGTATACGCCACACACATCTGGAGTGAGGCCATCGAGAAATATAGAGAAGCACTTGCGGTTTCTCTTGACATCTCTAAGGCCTTTGACAGGGTTTGGCACGACGGCCTTATTAGCAAGCTGTCCAGTTTTGGTTTGCCCTCTGGTTTCTGCGTATGGATATCGAACTTTCTGAGGAACCGATCTATTCGAGTGGTGATTGATGGCCGCTCATCTGATCAAATGGCGATTAATGCCGGTGTTCCTCAGGGATCGGTACTCTCTGCAACCCTTTTCCTGCTGCACATTAACGATCTGCTCAAACCCGGTATCTATGGGTACGCAGACGACAGCACTGTTGTAGAGAGTTACATGTCCAACGCACGAGCCAGTGAGGCCGACATCCGGTCTCAAAGAGAGGCCTTGGTCCAGCGCTTGAACCTTTCCCTTAAGGCGGTCTCTGAGTGGGGCGATGCCAATCTGGTAAGGTTCAATGCTGCCAAGACCCAGGCGTATCTATTCTCCGCGAAACGGAGACCATTCAATCTGGCTCCTACTTTCCGAGATGTAACCGTGCCGTTTTCAGACCATCTTGAGCTTCTTGGTATTTCTCTAGCACCAACACTCAACTTTGGCTCCTACATTGAGTCTAAGGCTCAATTAGCCGGTAAAAAGCTGGGTATCCTCTCAAGGGTGCGACAATACTTCATGCCGGAACAGTTGCTGTCACTATACCAAGCACAGGTTCGGTCGTGCATGGAGTACTGTTCGCACCTTTGGGATGGATCGGCTAAATACCAGCTTGAGGCATCGGAGTCCATTGAGAAGAGAGCCAAGAAGCTTGATGATGCACTATGCAATGCCAAACTACAAAGCCTTGAGCATCGGCGCAAAGTTGCATGTCTTTCTGTCTTTTACCGGTTACATTTCGGAGAGTGTGCATCGGAACTACATGATATAGTTCCACCATCCCCGTTCCACTATCGGACGAGCAGAGCTACGGCAAGGCGCCACCGCTACATGGTGGAAGTGCCTAAATCTCGCACGAAACGTTTTGCGTCTACATTTATAGTGCGTACTGCTTTATTGTGGAACTCGTTACCGGAATCTTTGTTCCCTGAGACCTACAATTTGGGTGTCTTCAAGACGAGAGTGAATAGGTACCTTCTAGGCAAGCGCGCTTCATCGTAGACCACTTCGATGCTTAACATCAGGCAAGTTGTGGTCAAGCGTAAGCCTATCAGTGATAAAAACAAAAAAAAATGATGATTTTGTCAATCAGCTTCAAGAAGATCTGGAGCATTTTGATATTAGAATCATGGCGGCAGAGTGACCATTCATTTACTTGAGAACGAATAATGGCTGCCTACCTACACATACAGTTACGCACTTTTAAATGTTGGCCATAATTAATTGCGGTTTGTCTTGGATATGACTAAAATCGGATGTCCAGTCTGTGATCATGAGATATCGAAACTGTAGGTGGGGTCAATATGTCAACATTAGTGGGATTTAATAGGTCTCTTGCATCAGTAGCCATTACCACTAACTTTTCCGCCCACAGCTTCATCTCCACACACTCTTTTCTCACATTATGCAATTACACCCACTAAAATAATAATTTGTTATTCATATTTTAAATAATTTATAATATAAACTTGACAAAAAAGTCATGTTTGTAGTCTCAAATTTATCATCCAAGTGCATTGAACCGACGAATTGCGTACAATTAGATAGAGATCTTAAAATTGTACGCAAAACAGCTCCATTTCGGTGATAGAATTTGCCTAGTGATTGAATACTTATTGCTTTATTCACTTTTACGCTTATCTGTTGTTTTTCCACTGATATTTGAGGAAGCAATTTAAATCGCAAAAACAGAAGCGATATCCCAAGAACGATAACTACATAAAATTAATACCATCACGTGTCAAAATCGTGCATTATAATTCGTTTCCGAAATATAAGGTCGTGAAAACCTGAAGATTGATAGTGTGGTTCATTGGGGTAGATCACGCGAGAACGTGCCGCGACCGCGTCTGCTGGCCCATGGTCCATGGTAATATAATAGATCTACATAACACCATGTATCTATAGGAGCGGCGCACGCGCAGCTGCAGGACCGGTTTTGGCTTCTCGTTTACACCAAGATCTGCCATGTCATACTTTACTATGGATGTTTATAGCTATACAGTTAAGTGTTGGGATGGACTTAAAAGCCTACTAACATAAGATCCGGATACTGCGAGTGGATTAAACGATAAATTTGATTGAATACTTGCGTTGGTTTGATTAAATAGTTATGTTTTAAATTTTGTAAATTAATTAGAGGTAACGGTTCTATTCAGATAGATATATTTAATTGCTACACTCAAAAATATTAAAGAATAAAACTTAGCAGTTCTTTTGGGTATCAACCTCAAGTACCAGTATGCATACTGTTGCGTTTCGTACGGTGAAGCGGTGAGTGTGGAGCTCTGGAGGCCCAATTCCTCGCTCACTTTCCTTCTTCCCCTCCTCTTTCTTTGGCTCGGCATCGCGTCTGCAACTCCTTTGGTATTGGAGATGTCCATGGGCGGCGATAACTACTTACCATCAGGTAGATCGCCTGCGCGTTTGCCGAGTTATCCTAAAATAAAAAAAACGTTAGTAAAGTATACCTAACTGAGGAAGTGAAAAAATCCCTTAGTAAAGTAAAAATCCAGTACCAGACAAAACTCGACGGAGTAACTACTTATACTGAAGTCTCTAAACTAAGCATGTCGTCTTAGTAACACGTTGTGATGTTTTTTTACTAAATTCTGTATAAAAGTCTTGCGACAGCTAAAATCCTGACAAGGTTAATAGCAAAAAGCTAGAGACAATCATAATTTAAATGGATGAAGTCACGCAAAAAGTAAACTACTGCGCAAAAACCTGCAATATTAGTAATAGCGTTTAATGTTCTTCGTCACCTTTTTGGTCTCGTTAGCAGTTCAATTTTTTTTTAGTAGGTAGTCTGTAACTATAAATAACATAACATACCATGACGCCTGAATTCCCCAAAAATTTGAACAGAGATGTACGTAATATACACCCACAATTCGCCGGTATGTTTAGGTCCCATGTAATTGGGGGCCAGCCTATTCGACACACATCCAAACCGAGGTGCTACTGAGAATTTCATCGAAAGATCCCATAACACTAGACTAACGAGACAGTTTGTTTAACTATAATTAATTCTTCAAACTTGGACCAGGACAGAAATAAACGTAGTTACATCGATCCTTCATCATTTATCACTTCTCAAGTTTAAGGCACTGATCAAAGGATCCTAAATCAAAATCTGTCTAAACATGCTGCATTTGAAATATTGTATTCCGCAAGTTCCTCACAGGTATCATCTAATATTGTCATTGTCTCCTAAAGGTATTGTGTGTTATTGCGATAAAAACTGTACGTTTACCTGCTTCGTGTACTCCGCATCCTGTGCATTGTGCATCAGTATCAGTTACAACAATGGACGTACGATTTGTACTACACCAGCTCTTCAGATCAACGAAATTCAATCATATTATACTTCTTTCATGGACCTTACTACTTGTGGCAAGTTCACTGCAGAGGATTTTCTTATTACCAGCTTCAATGTTAGTGCCAAAAAGGCGAATTCTCCATACTACCCAACTCTTACCGGCGGAGTCTCTTCCGATTGCCAAATAGCAAGTCAAGGTATTCAATGTAATCATTTTTGGCTTCGGCTTCTATCCTTCCAATATCTTCTTATTATTTATACTCTGCTCCACTGATGCCAAACTTTTAGTTTTTTTATTCTGGTGTCTCATATGAGTATATCCTTGTATCTAATTATTACTCAGTCGGTTGAATTACGTCAGCCCTTTTAGAATAATATGTAAAACTTTGATTTAGAAAAAATATAATGTAGAGTCATCCGATGAGCCTTCTTGAAGAAATAAACTTTTCTATATAAATTTAGAAAATAACACGGAGCTTCATATAGTTAACTGCAATCCGGTTGACACCCACGTGGGACTTAGTGACCAAGGCTCTCGCCCACTAGATGGTGACGACTTGATTACAATCTTATCTGTGTAAGTTACTTAGTCGACTATGAATCTTTTATATAGGTGGGATATTAATAATCTTATTGCTTGATAAGTATGTCTAAGAATACTATCTATCAAAACTGATTTTGAAATACTGAACTACTTTCTTTTCTACCTTACCTTTCAAAAACGGAAGCGGAAAACATGTCAAAAATATTTTTTTTACGTTAGCAATTTTATGTGTAGGTAGGTACTCAAAGGAAAGTTGTGAAAACGGTCCTTGTGTTAGACTATAACTCGCCACGTGCACTTAAGACCGGTCACGATATCGACTTGGCGGCGCCTGCACACTTGGGCCCTACTGTCCCTTAAGAGGATAGTATCCGCTCCGCGCTCCATACAAACGTAGTTTGGTCTTATCTTGAATATTAACAAATGAAAGTCTTTGGAATTTTGCAGTAACAATCTTATCATTAAAATACGTGTTCCTGTAGTATACAATTTCATTTCAATATACGGTTAAAAAGTTACACGAGCTCAAAGATTGTCAATTTTCGTTGAAAAACGGCCCAACTTTATGCTAGTATTTCTCGACAATGTATCAATACAGAAACATTCTGATTCGAAAGAAACCCAGATAATATAGTGAATATATTTTTACAAGAGTTTTTTTTACGTATTAACAATATTATAGGAGTAATCTCCAAAATTCGGAACATAAGAAATACGCGTGAAAATGTTGCAAATGTATTGTTGTTTCTCCTCTCGGGCACGCGTTCGCATCGCGAGGGATAGAGACAGCGACAACTGTGCAACATTGTTGCGTTCGCGAGGGACACTCCTCTTAACTACTCCGCTCTTCAAATCACTACGGATTACATCGCAAACTTCATTTTATTTGATAAATTATGTAATTAAACTTCTCGGGCTGTCCACTTTCATGTCAGAGTTCACGGTCGGCGATCGTGGGAGGTAGATTAATCTTAATAATAATTTGATAGGGAATGTTTTACTGTATTTGTCTAATGAGGTTGAGGTTAAATCTCGAAACAGTAGTTGAACAACATTCTGCTGAACTTTAAAACTGCAAAAGATTGATTGTAAAGACACGAGAAAAAATAAAATAAAATTAATGATTCTTTTTAACTGTCAAAAGAAATCGTCAACCGCAAAATGCCAATACGTCTATTGTGAGTTGATTGTGTGGTATTCATTATAATCCGAAAGCACGTCGTCTTTATTCGAATGTGTACTCTATTCCTGTTGCAATAAGCACTACAGTTGGTTCTTCATGACATGGACGCGTGATGTACAAGGGGATGCAAGTGTATTGCCCAAGCGCATGTCAATCATCGTACGCATATGTCCATAGCCAACTGTCATGCGTGCGTGAATACGAATAACTGGCTATTGTCAATAAATTCAAGATATGAATATGGCGCTGTATTTTATCAAGTCTGGCATTATTAAAAAGTCAGGTATCCTCTCATATTTAAATTTGACACAAACTGAGAGGCTTCAACCCTATTGATTTAACGGGAACTTTTCTAACAAATTTATGCTCCTTAGAACGACTTTAATAACTTTTCTTTTAACAATATACTCATCTAATTTCATATTTTTTTTGTGATAGATACATATTGGGTTAGTAGCAGTATATATTGATTGATTTTATAAGTGCACAAAGCAAAATGATTAAACCTATGTCTTTGTGCCTGAGGCTCTATCTCACCTTCAACCGGAGTAGAGAGGCTAGGCACAAATAACTAAGGAATTCGAATCGTTGTATATTATCTTAGCTAGGTGTTATCTACTGTAATTACTTAGATAATCAATCGTGTTTTGAAATCCATCTAAGATTGGAATCTATTGTTATGTTGGTCAGTTAAACTAAAAGGAATAAGTTTCATTGCCGTTTCTTTCGATTAATCTTTTATTCTATCAGAGCTCTACTTATACTTTCAGTGCGTCTTGAATTCTCATAACAGGCAATATGGAATAACGGAGGCATGATAACGCTGAACGTCGTTGAGTAATACCGCATGGTAACTTCACACAGCTTCATTGCTTGACGGCGTTCGCATTCTAAACTACTTACGGCTACTTATAAAAAAAAAAACAGTCCTCAACACGTTAATTTAGAACGAGTAATTGCAGTGCAAATATTTGATCAAAGTATCAAAATCAGTAGAAGTTATAACGGAAACAATCCAATTACCAGCAAAACTTGTCACGTGAGCAGTAATTATAATATTAAATCATTCAAGTTAAGCGGGGAGACATGTTTGGGCGTCAAACAGGTTGCAAGTGAAATGAACAAGTGTACAGTCAAACTGGGACGACGACACACATAATAAATATACAACGATAGTGGGCATCACTCGAGCGTATAATACCTTTCAGACAAAATGATTTACTGCGAAACGACACTAAAAAGGTGCTTTAACAATGATAAATGACTTTCCAAACAACCAATATGCAAAAATGTCATCAATTTTTTTGGATTGGCAATTGTAAATCTAATTTTAATCGCAATAATGTCTAGAATCGTAGGTTACTTCTATACCTCCCTTCTTCTGTCTTGAATATTTTCTGTTAAAACGGTATTCTTCAACCTGTATTCATTGACCACCATTGGTCTTTTAACTCATATTTTATTGCCGTGTGAACTTCTTCTGATGCAGGTGCCTCTATTGTCCGGGTTAATGCTCTTTTATTGAAAACACTACCTATGTTTGAAACGAACAAAAGATCAGTTCAGCGTACAATTCAAACTAAACACAAACCTCTATTTTCTGCGCACGTATTCTGATTTGTATTGATTCTCCAATAGGTTCCTGATCCATTTTGTTTTAAATAAATGCTGTGCAGATAGGAACGGTTATTATTGTTACCTACTACGAGCCACATACATATATTAATTTTCCAACAACTTCTAGGTACTCACAACTGACATTGACAATTAGTTAAAACAATCCAGTAGTGAGAAAGTTTACTTTTATATGTACAATTATTGCTATTGTTCATTCACACGCTAAGAGATACAGACTCGTAAATGTTAAATTCCAACGAGTATGACGTGAATCAACTACATTCACGGTAGTTAAAAATTGCCATGTAAAATTTTATTCAGCTCTTACTAATAATACTGCCAAATTCTTTGAAGTCATAGCACCTGATGCAGAGTCCAATTGCCGACCACTGTAAATTAGATGTATGTCTAAACGTGTCTTTTTCGTTTCTTTGCTTGATCTTATTAAACGTATATGTGTAGTTGTATGTGTTAGTAGTGAATTTTTGATCACCTTAGGAACTCCTAAGGTTATCAAAAATTCACTACTAATAAAATAAAATAGAGCCTATTGAATACGAGATTTGCCAAAAAGCATAAGAAAATAACCAATATATAATCTAGAAACCTTTGTGTTAACATGTAGTGAAAATGTCAAGTCTAAGAGTCTCTTAGAACTTCAATTAGATCATACCATTCATATTATTCTAGCCTATAAGATACAGGAAAATAATATTTAATGTTATGTTAATGAATTACGACCGACCTAATGTATGCGTCTACATTCACGGTCACGATAACTCGTTGTTGCGAGATATCAATTCAATAGACTTTAATGTTGCGTACGCGCAAGAAGTAAACTTTTGACATTTACAGCGATTAAGTTGCAGCGGTAAATAACGAACCTCTTGTGTTTGATAAAGGCCACTTGAGGTGTTTGTGTGAAATTATTTAAAACGTCAGATTAACATGTTAAAGACCAGTTAGTCTAGCTTTCCTAGATAATGATTTCATTTGTCGTATAAGTCTTAGCAGGTTCTAGAAGATTTACCTTTTTTTGTTGACGGACGGGTACAGAAAATTAAAAGTCAATTAGCTCCTTCATTTGTTTATCGCTAGGGTTCGTTGCGCCAGTTGTGTCACCAGGAGCGGCGATAACCGAGGCGTCGCATTACGCTGTCTTGTTGAGTATCAGTGTTATCATTATTACCTATATACTAACGTATGTTCCTACTACCAGGGTGTCGCTACCTCGTCGTATCGCGTTACTGAAACCGGTACCTACTAGTAACCGCGGTTTGACCCCACATTCGCCTGATTTGTTTTGCATAAGTATGATATAGTATCTGCGAGACTAGATATTGTATTTTACCCCTTCAAGAACTATATTATAGACGCAATGAAAAATCTATTGTTGGCCGGTATGGGAGTTGCTGAATTAATGCTGGATATTAACGGATACATACAATATGAGCTTGCGAGATTTGAGGCAATATTCTAACACAATCCTTTGTTGCTACAGCTATCATTAGAGTGTGCTTTTAGCTCAGGAATTAAGCGAAGAACGAAATGTTATATAGCAAGCATAGTATGACAAATAACACCCGTAGACAAAGGGTTTGATTTTGTTCTCTTTAAGACGACAAAATTAGGCTTTATAAACGTGAAGTTTTCTATGGTTGAAGCGCTACGCCTGCAGTACACCTAATGATTCTGTAGGTCACAATTACTCGTAAATCAAAACAACACTACTTTTCAGGTTTGAAGCCTAATTTGTTGAAATTAGACTGAACTTTGTGCACTAAGTTAGGTATATAGTGAAGGGTGAGACTGTGGCCGCGGTCGATGATCTAAGCTAGGTAATAATACAGACTAGAGCAGTGTTTAACTCTGCGCACTAGATTAATTACACAGAACCGTTTCGTAGCTGCCTCGATGACGTCAACTTTATGCACTTATTTATATTTCTTGATACAAAAAAAAATTATAATTGTGCTACTGCAATTGTCCATAAATCTTATCTAGTAAACCCAAACTTTGACAATACTTTATGGCTTATGAATTAAGTAGATGAGTGAGTTTAGTTAAGTTTTATTAAAAATCTCTCTATAACAAAGAGATCAACATCTGGACACCCCTGCCTGATTTTCCTAATAGATAAAAAAAATGGTTCGTATCCAAATTCCTAATTAGGTTGGCGATATATTTTAAGTCATAAATTACTGTACATAAATTTTAAAATATGTATACTTTTAGCTAGGTAGGTCCTACTGTACAGTTCGATTGTATACCATTACTTGTGACATATTACATTTTATGTGGAATTTTAATTATTACAATTGCAATGTAAATTGTCGTTTCCACATATTTTTAATCTCCTCGCTACAACAAGTAAGATACATAACCGGACTCCCGCGCAAGCCTCTCGGGGCTCTCGCTCGCACTTGGGGGCCACAGGCTTGGCGCCGAAGCCTTCATCATCTGTTATCTTTGTCACTCGCGTGCGCCGGCGCAGCCTGTCACTGCGCGGTTACTCCACGTACAGTCGTACATGACGCCTCTCTACCGGAGCGCACGTCGTGTGTTTATTTTGTATTAAATCGAACTAAAACATAATATATATACGAAAGTTACTCACACAAACCTGGATTATTAAGTGAACTTATAAATAAAATAATATAGGAAGTGAAAGTAGTGTGCCCAAGTGAAATGTGTTAGTGTTAAAGGTCAATATCATATAAAATCGTGTCCTAATCAAGTGAACGGTATTGTATCTATGTATATTGGATGTGATTTTATACAGTGAATTGGTTACTCGTTAGCCTTGTAGGCGACAGCTCTGAGATGTCTGCAAACTAAATATACAAGTGTTAATTTATTTAAATGTAATGGGACAACCCTGTGCAGCGATAAGTAAATGCGAGTTTCAGGGTCGCGTTTTATTCAGTTATCGAAACCAAATTAAAGTAATCGATAGGCTTATGTTATTTCGATTGGTTGCCCAACATGGTGCGTAAACTTACGACACCATAATAATAGCTGTAATATGCGTCTGTTCGTGTTTAATCTACCTATTTCTAGTTCTACAATAGTTTTCTTGGAAATTTATTGTAACAAGTAATTTATTAATGTGTCCAAGCCTTAATGTTCCTTAATAACCTTAATTATTAGGTTCAGTTATAAATGGACAACTTTAATTTAAAGTAACTTACAGCCAGCTTGCCTGCAAACATGCCAAATGAGCTATGATTCAGATTTCAAAACAAAACAGAGGTTCCAAATTTATTAAATGGGTATATTTTTACATATTATTCTTATACTTAATATACCTATTGAACACTTGTTGTAATGCGTCACAAATTACGACCATTATACCTTCGCCCATTGTCTTTTCACCCACACTGTGCGACAAATTCGTACACTTGCATCTGTACAGACATATTCTCCAAACAAGACGCCCGCGCATGTAAACATTGTCATAAATGCTCTTGATGTCCTTGTAGTTGCAAATTACTCCCACAGAATCACTTCAACTGCCCTTTGGTTGCAATCAAATTGTTCTTTAACAAAATTTCCTTAAATATCGTCACTTTAGTTAACTCAACGGCAAAAACCTTGCAAAACACCTAAGTACCAGCATTTTTGGCGAAGTCATTAAAATTTGCATGTAGCTAGTCACGCTACGGATGTTGGGTATTTTATTATCGGACAGATTCGTGAGAAATTTCTGCAATATGTAAATAAGATGACTCCCATGAGATTCTATAAATGATAATACACGTCTTTCGATTGAAAAATTAAAGAAATAAATCAGGATTTAATTTTTAAGTTTTATTTTTTGCGTATTTTTTAACCTATGTTACCTACTTAGTGCTAGGAATGAGTTGGTGGTGAATTTTGCCTTGATTTAATCATTCACTTTGTCACTTAAACGCAGATTGTACGTACCTAAAGCTTTTGCGAATAACAGTTTTAAGTTTCTCCTGTTTCCGCGCTGCATTCATTTATCATTTTTGCAAAACATGATGCTCATACGAGCTCGAATTCTGTATCGATAAATCACACATCTGAGTTTATCGCGGAGCTCACTTGCACAATGGTTTATTGCAGCGGTAATTGAATTAGATGTTACGAGTTGAACGAATCGATTGTAGCGCCGATAACTTCACCGACTAATCGAATACAACGCTAGAGTTCATCACACTTGCGCTATGATAACGATTGATCTCATTTCTCTAACTTCACTACACCAACGACATTAGTTACGTAAAGAACAAAGTCTTCAATATAAGCTCTGGACTAATTCTGTTGATTCATTCAAGTTTCTCTGCAGTTTGAAACTTAAGAAGCATTTACAAATAGCACAAGCATCATAAATCCGTTTCAATTGTATTAGTTAATCCAACCAAATCCATATTTGCACATATACACCTATATTTTCAGAGATAATCTTTTTACAACCTTATGATGCTGTATCTTCTTCTCCTTGTAACAATTTCAAAGAATCTATTAAGTTGCATTACAATAGGTAATTGATACAACGTTGGATTCAACAGAATTAAGGGTTCCACTTAGTGTTGCAATGGTCGATTGTTTGTGGCTTCACACCTTGGCAACCACAATTACAAATGAATTAGGTCATAATGTACACCACATGGTTGTTGTTTGTTATCAGGAGATAATTAAATACGCCCAAATTACATACATTTGTGGGTCCGTCCTGATCGAATAACCATAACATAGGTACAATTTCCCAACATTTAATTTTCTAATAGTCTTCAAACCAGCAATATGCAATCAATTCAGTTCTAGATTCAGATATACGCGATATATCGCTCTTTGAATCATGTTGATGCATATGATTTATATTTTAGATACCTAAATAAAGATTTTACGTTACCTACTTAATGGTTTGGTAATAAGTAACTGAGACTTCTCTACTAGAGTCAGTGCCAAAAACAACCCCTGTCAGCTTCTCTTGGACAATCGGCGTAGGACCGGAATAGTGACCTCTTCTGGTGTCGGAGAACAGGACTTAATTTGGGTCACTGCGCTTCAGTCGGAAGAATATCGACAAAACTTTTAATTTAATGACAAGGTTTATTTCTTTAGATAAATTAGTCCGACATTTCGAGAGACTTTCAAGGAAAAGTTAGTTCAAATTCAGCAAGGTCTATGTCGCAAGAGTGTGAGTAACCGACGGTGTGATACGCCGACAGATCCGCCTCTTGAATGGCCTTATTCGGTGAAACTGGCGTAACACGAGGCTGACATGTCGACTGACAAGAGCACTTAGGCTTACATTTTAACAATGCATGTAAAAACTACCAAAAGTCATTCACAAAGCGTGTAGGTGCCATGTATACATATAAATTTATAATAGCTTTAATTAAAGTCTCTTAGACTTAAGAAAATAATTGTCTTGGCTCTTCTTTATAGAGGCCGGACTACATTGTTATAATCTCTTTCATTTATTATTTGAAACTTTAGAATATGCTAATAATTTGGGAAGTACAATGACAAAATAAATTATCCAACCAGCGGTATCAAAGCATTTTGCTTTCTAACGTAGAATTTGTTCTTGTTGAAAGTTGAAAAAATGAAACTAATACTGATACATGAGCATTATGTAAGTTAGTGAAAAATGCATAATAATAATACATAACTTTTTATACGATGTCAATTATAAACAAACAAAGGCTAAAGCGTCAGCATTGGAAGCGAAGTTCAATTTTTTCTTGGTTTTTCGCAAATTATTCGGCTATAACACATTCTAGGAGTAGAAATTGCGACATAAACACTACCTTATTCACGATTGAGTATTAAAACTTTTGCTTAAAAATTGCTATCGTAGGAGATTTAGGTGTAAATTGACATATTTCGCCGAAACCACTATTTTACACCAAAATCACCAAAAAAAGTTCGTGATCGCGAATCTGTGATGTTAATTAAGCGGGAAGAAGTTAATTGATAAAAAGATGATCGTTTCTCACAGTTCGCTCCACCAGCACTGGATGGGTGTAACTGGATCGCAAGCTCATATGTGAGAACCTCTCACGGTACATGCACACCGATTTATAGAACCAATATTTACTAATAAATATATACTTTCCTATTTAATACTTTTTTATAACATACCATAGGATTTTTTATAGCATACCAAAGCATATACCATAGCATACCATTCTTACACCTACCATATTTGAGCAAATAAGTACATTTGATTTGAAAGCCCGCGGTTTTTCAATTTTTAACAACTAAGTCTTAGAAATCCATCAAAAACCTGAGACAATTAATAAAACTCAAAGATATTTCCAAATTTAAGTGTCACTATTGATTTTAATAGTAAAGATCAACTCTTTCACACGCCACTAATGGTTACTTTAGAATAAGACCAAAATTCGCGTGCGTGGGCGCAGTATTTCGGTTTTCCTTATGAGGTGACCTTAACTCAGTTCTCAGAAAACGCTGCTTTGAACTTTTATAGTATTCGTTGTTTGAACATAACGTAATATGAATGAATCACCTTGCCTCCGGAAGTGCAACAAATTTAAGCGTAATTAAATTACCATATTAAATATACTGTTTTAGAAAAAAGGGAAACGGATAGCATTGTTTTTCTATACGACACCTGTAAGTGGTTTTAAACAACGATACACGGACGACACAAAACCTTGACTTGTAACGCCCATAGCTCCTTTTAGGTATGTTACAATTGGTAAAGAAACTTGCCTTATGTGGAGTTAAGAAATACTACACTAGAAGTATTTAAGGATATTTCACGCTGTGTACTTTTACTACTAGGGCAAGTAGTCACGCTGGAAATTGTATTTTCAGATAACACCTATACTCTAAGTAAGTACTTTTATTTTCTTACACTAAGAAATGTTAACGCACCTTTAAAGAGCTATTACAAGTTCAAAGTTTTTTATGGTTTGTTTCAAAAGGTTTGTAGCCTAAGTAGGTATCAGCCGACCAACCGTCGAGGAAACTGACCACATATTTTACAACTTCGGCATACTTACTGACTGAGTCACGTGGCGTGAAAGTTTATTCATATTACGCATAGGATCTTCTATCATGATGAACTACCATGATTTATGATTTATAAACATAACAAAAAATGATATGTTTATATATATTTTTTATAAAGGGTCGTTTACCAATGGAATCATTGGTGCCCTTAAAATTTTTGGGTTATGACTCAGAGAATTTTTGGAAGTTGAAGAACACTTGTAGTTCGAGATTTGACATACTACTTATTGTTTAAAGTATTTAGATTAAAATATCGTTAAAGTTGAGTCATTCCAAACAATATCTATGGGATCCCTCTGTACTAATCCGTCACGTGCTATTTTTTGTAAATAATATTTTCACAATAAGCAATAAAATATGTTTGCATAGGGCGTATTCTAGAAACTTCAAAATGTTTATCCATGCATTCAGCACATTTAAAACACGTGAACTCTATAAATACAAGGTAAATTCTCAAAATTTTGTAACTTTATGAGCTTTTTGAGCTTATCGCCATTGAAATATAAACAAAGCTAGGCGTTGTCATAAAAAGCTGAGACGGACTTACAGAAGGTTCTAATAGTGGGACAGAGACGGCACATGGCCCACGTGAGTTACGTTAACAATAGATTACAAAAAACGTAGGTACCTGGAAGGTAAAGGCGCCCGGAGTCCCGCCCCCGCACACCTCGGCCTCTGTCTCAACTCAGTCTGCACGAAAGCCTTCGTAGAGTCGAGCGTTTGTTTCTACTGAACTTAGTAACCAATGATCGATTAGAAAACGTGAAAAATAATTAATTATAACTAGTATTTACCTGTTACTTAGTGAGTGCCTTCATTAGCAAAGTGTTGTATTGCGACAGTTGCAGACCACCTGCTGCTCTTACCCACCTGACGTTTTCGCGCCGAAAAATTAATGTTTCCATTCAACCACACTTAAAGCACCTTCAAAAGTTTTATAATTTATTATAATGGTGAAGTAGAACTTAGTGGATAGGCATATCTCAACGTAGTTGACGTGCGGTGGGGAATTCAAATGAAGTTTCTCAACCCTACGTGTGTCGGTTACTTATTGCCGTATAGAGTTGTTTGCGAACACTAAGACAAATGTATATTTAGTTTGCGGCCATTGTGTTTGCGATAGGTATGGAGATTGAATCCAAATGAGGAACTGAATTCGCTTGGTTAATTGTGTGATTCGAGTGAGCGATGTGGACTACAGTGAAACGATGATCAAGTTTCGGTACAAACGTAAGGAGACCAGCGATGGCGCCAAGAGCGGGACGGCGATACAAAAGCAGAAGATCGAGGGTCTCCGGGACCGGGAGTTGCTGCCTCCTAAGGATATGCTGCTGACGGGGTCTCTGGCCGGAGTGAGGAACAACACGCTCCCCCGTTCGCGACCCTCATCAGCAGCGAGGCGCGAACCTCCTGAATCTCCGCTCAGCCAAACAACAATTTCACTGTTTCGAGTAAGTCTAATAAGCTGAAACTGCAATAGGGTCTATTTAATAAGGAATTTTCAAAAAACAAGAAGGCTTCAGTAAAATATAATATTTCAGTTTTATAAAAAGCAGCGACCTTCGACTGTGTCAGATTTCTCAAGATTTCCGAATTTCCAGTTGATGTTCAAAAAATTTTCTATCGAGTGAAGGTATTAGACACGTACCTATACCTAGCTATCTACAACATACATCATAACTTCATCCAATAGTTATCCGCTTTATTCGTGGCTTAATTTTAATTTTAAAACGATTTACCTCGATTTTGTTACAAATGTAATCGTGTCGTTACCTCATTGGTTGCTAATTGCAGATGTAATTATTTATTAAAACACAACCAGCGCTGTTTATGCTAGCGACACCTATGTTTAATAATGAATATTTATTAAAACTCGCACATATTTAAATATGCAATTAAAAAATTAGAATTTCAGATTTAAACAACAGTTATATATATTTACAAGTTCAATTTAATGATTTCAGGAAATTTGCAAAGTGGGGTAGCCACTAGTCCTAGTCTATAACATAAATAAATTTCTTTAATAAGGTTAATTTTAAACACCAGACCACTGAGGTCTAGAAGCTGAAGTAGAAGAACTCTGAAGCGTAAATATGTATATATCTTACAGTCAAACAGTCATTGCAAAATAAAGAGAATTTGTTTCACTAGCCCTTTCAGCCTGAATGGTGATTTATGTGAGCCTTCGTAGGAGGGCAGGAAAATATGCATATTTCCGTCAAGTACAATGCTGTTACTTAATAAGCTGACAAAGAATAAGTTGTCGATGCGTTACTCGTCGCTGACCCCGTAAAGGCTATTGTGTCGATGCCTCCAAAGGCATTTTGTCTCGGGAATACATAAAATGCCCACTTAAGTATGTATGCGCAACCGTCCATCGTCCTCCGTCCTCCGGCGTAACTCGCGCCTTGAATTGACTATTGTCTCTTCGTGACATACGCCAACATTATATTGAAACTTATTCTTTAATATTCATATTTCAGACACGTGCATACTTCACGCCGCGGCTTATATTAATATTCATCAGATAAATAAAGCTTAGTTTTATAGGGTCTTTGTGTTCAGGAAATTAACTTACTTGGAGGTACCTATCGAACTTTGGTAGAATAAAATATTAGGCATTTATAGGAATCAAGAATGATGTAAGTTTAATCATCCGTTAAAAGTTATACTCTTAAGTTTAAGTGCTTTTACAGTTAGATAAGAATGGCTTTTAATGGATTCTATTAATTGAGTCATGTCTGAAAAACGATTAAAAAGTTTTTATTAAAAGCTGAGTCAACAATAGGTGAAACCGATATTTACTCTTTGATATGACCATTTTATGCATTCGAAAACTTTACAACAGCTTCAGAAATTGATACACAACATGCTTGTCGTCTCATAGTATTTATATAATTATCCTTTTGTGTCAAGACGTAATTATGATTATACATAAATAGTAAGAAAACATCTCACGATCATTAATACGTATATGGCACGATTTTCCTAGTTTTCTCACCTCGTATTGAAAACATCGTAGCTACCAGGCGAGCAGAGAGTGCAAGAAGCAGGGTCAGACCGCTGGCTGGGTTCACCGCATCATTCTCACGTAACAATAGGCTTGCCTCGGTGTGGTGCGTTGTAGCCGCGTTCTCACCCATCGCGCTGCTGTGCCACAAATGTCTAACATGTATGATGCATTAGTTCCGTGTTTGTTTGTATCTTCCTCATATCGTTGTTAATTAAGATGGGATAGATTAGAATACAACAACCTAACATCACCACGTTTTTATTCTTTTGGTTACCCATCATATGTAATGGTAGGTACAATTGCTCCAAAAGGAAGGTACTTACCTCATTTTATAAAAAAAAAATACAGAAAAGGTTTTAATGATTATGTTCTTAGGTATCGACAAAAACTGCGTTGTGCTTTCAATTCATATCCAGTAACGAGCCAAATTGATCTCAAATAGCCATTACTAAATTCTATTTTTATAAAAGTTTTAGTCACGCCTCAGTTAAGTGAGTACCTACTTCATTGAAACATCAATTAACCGACATGGTTAAAGCTAAGAAAGTTAAAAAAGGTTACCACAAGAACATAACAACCGAAATGTGGAAAGATGCTAACTGTTTGTTAATAATACAAATTGCTTTGAATCTAGAAATAAAATACAACACTTTTGTATGAGTTTTTCGTTATCACAATCAGATAAAAATTAGTATGTTTTATATTAACATACATTTGCAATATTTTTCATAAGACTAAGAAACATTTGCGGGTTTCTTGTTGTTTCAAAGTCGTTGACCGTCGAAATGGCTTGTCTGTCTATTCAGGTTTGAAAATGTTGAATTTGTAAGAGCAACGTGCGCGACTGCTACACGCGCAGGTTGTATTCGGTCCTGGGTTCGATTCCCAGGTCGAACAAAGTGAATGGCGTTTTCTACGCAATCCTGAGTAGCAGCTCGGAGTATAGATTTGGTCTCTACATACATGGGACCTAAACCTATCGGCAAAGGCCAAGCCTTTCGTGGAATACAGGTGTGTAGTATGTACGAAAGGACCAAGAATACTGCCACAGTTAGCTAATTAGTTAGCTAATTAATGAATCAAAACATGTAAAATAGCTTTCATCCATGGTTTACTTACTTCCACACTCATGAACGCTATTGTGAATTAGCAAGATAAACATGATCACAGTATTTAGGTTGTTTGAATTAAACAGCCCAGTAACTTCGAATCTGGTTTTAGTAGTGTTTATAAAATCGCCTAACGGAAGGAGCAGGCGCAAGCTGCGTCCGCTGCGCACCGGGAAATACAACATTTAATTGTGCACTCATCTTTATCAAGTAATAAATAAACATGTTTGCAATCAACTGAGCTTTCACACAAGTTAAATATGGCTTTTTGGATTGTTGTATAAATAGTTAGGACTGTCTTTTTTCGTTGTAAAATTGTGTTTTAAATCATGGACATTACCGATGCTGTCTAACGCAGTATCTAAATAGTGAATATCTTCTAGTTTACTAACGATTACGAAATCGTAAAACAGCGAGATATATACGCTTTACGTCAATTCACCTCGGCTGGGTCACGCAATGTTTGTGACCTATACCTTAACTCGTATTCGTGCCATACTGGTTTTGTTCCAGCCTCGTATTAACACTGCCACCATGATATTCAATCTTATTGTGTACACATTAAAAGCGAAATTTAAGAAGCGGATAGTCGGTCACAACTTTCTTTATGCAGACTGTAGTGGCCCCGTGTATTTTTTTACGAGAAATCGTTCGCTAGTTCAAAGTATAAAGATTTTTGTGTCAGGTTTTTCAAGACTGACAATGACCCTTTTAAAATGTAATTAAAAAACTGGTTATGGCACACCTTAAAACAGTATATACTTCATATGTCTCTTGTTGGACTTTGGACTCGGATCAAATAAAAAGTTAAGATGGAACTTTGCGAACAAAGAAGTGAGGCCGGCTAAAACTACGCCTTATCTTGTCAGTCGAGCTTTCGGTAGCTCGATAGCTCGACTGACAAGATAAGGCGCGGTTACGGTATACGTGTGTGCGTGTAATTGTGTGTTGTACACGGTTAGGCGTAGTTTTAGCCGGCCTCACTTCTTTGTTCGCAAAGTTCCATCTTAACTTTTTATTTGATCTGAGACTTTGGAAATAAGTAACATAGAGTTGCATTCTAAATAATATTTTCTTTATTTACAGGAACTATTCACACAGCTACAATGGTCAGCGGAACGGGCCCCGGCAGCCGATGGTCTGCGTCGCGCGCTTGGCGGTGCCGGCGCACGGTTCCAGCTCGGCTGCATGGCCGATGCCAGCGAGTGCTTCGAACACCTGTTGCTCCGAGTGCACGCCCACGTGGCCGCCGGCTCCGGCGAGCGCCGCGACGACGACGCCTGCAGGGCGCCGCACTGCGTACCCCACCGAAAGTTCGCCATGATGCTTGTCGAACAATCCGTATGCAGCGCGTGCCAAGCCACCTCGGAACCTCTTCCATTCACTCAGGTAAGACAAAACTTCATCAGATCACATCTACTTATATCTTTTTTTTTCTGCATCGGATTCGGTAAGTATGATTTATTTCAATGTACTGCAAAGTCCTGCGGGTCCATATTGACTTAAATAATATTCATATTTCTCATAAGTTATAAGAGGTTTTTTTGTTACTTTACAGATGGTTCATTACGTATCAGCGACAGCTTTAACAGCTCAAGCTGCTCTGGGTGAACACGGCGACAGTTTTGGTTTGCTACTAAGAAAAGCTGGAGGAATGGGCGATATTAGAGATTGTCCGGTGAGTGTTTATTATATAGGTACTACTTACGAGATTTTTTAAAGTTGTCTCTTCTAAATATCTTCCCCATGAGGTCCCTATTCAAATAAGTCGATTTTGTGTAGTTTATTGAGTCATTACAATTTATTTTTCTTTATTTTTACAGAATGCCTGTGGAGCGAAAATACAAATATGTAGAACGCTAATGAACCGTCCCGAAGTGGTGTCAATTGGCATGGTGTGGGACTCGGAGCGTCCGGCAGCAGAACACGTGGCGGCCGTGTACGCCGCCCTCGGCACCGAACTACATCCGACAGATGCCTTCCACGCGTGCGTGGACCGCGCGTGGGCGGCGCGAGCCACGCACCGGTTAGTCGGTCTCGTCACCTACTACGGCAAGCACTACTCCACTTTCTTCTTCCATAGTAAACTCCGCCTTTGGATTTACTTTGATGATGCCGATGTTAAAGAAATAGGACCGGAGTGGTCACACGTCGTGGAAAAATGTCAAAGAGGACGATTCCAGCCGCTCCTTCTTCTATACGCTGCGGTTGATGGAACACCGTGTGACACTCGTCATGCTCCTAAAGATGTGGTTCCATTCCCGGCGCCTGAACCTCGACGAGCGGTGACCCCGGCGCCCGAGCGGCCAGCGACTGGGTTCGCTCGGCGTGCCGTCACTCCAGGCCCAGATAATGAAAGTGACTACGTTAGCAGAAAAGCTGTAGAGAACATGCTGGAAGTACAAGCCAACCGACGCGCACAACTAAATCGTAGTTTGAGTACGGGCTCTGGGTCGGACACCCAGGAGAGGCCGCGTGCACGACGAGACTCGGGAAACTGGAGCGGAGACCGTAACAGTGCGTCGTCCGCTTCATCTTCAACAGCTGAAAGCCCTTATATGTATCCTCGAGGTCGCGGTGCAGGCAGCGTTCCTGGTAGTCCTACACGCAAGGGAGAGCTATCTAGTGGCGGTTCTTGTGACGCTGGTTACGACTCGTACTCCCTGTCCTCTACGGATAGCCTACCTCTGCAACAAGGTCTACGGCACAATTTACAATTGGCTCAGATACCAGAAATAACCACACGCGGTGAATGTGAGGCTCTCTGTTTGGAAGCTGACAGGTTGCTAGAAAAATCTCGAAACGCAGAAGACTCGGCTGATTACGAAACAGCCCTAGTCCTCTGTGATGCCGCCGCGTCTAAAGCTCGAGTGGCAATGGATGCTCCCTACAATAATCGTCATATGGTCACATTCGCTCGCATGAAGCACAACACCTGTGTTATGCGAGCACGTAGTCTTCAGAGGAGAATGGCTGGTATGACCAGAGTGACTGAAATGCCTCCTGCTCCAATCAGAAATACAAAAGGTGGTCTTGAAGCATCACCTACGACGATTGAAATTTATGCCACATTGCCAAAAAAGAAAGGTTCTTCCAAAAAGTCTCCTAAATGTATTGATGATGACATCGATACTTTAACTCGCGAGCGCCCTCCTAGGCACAAATCTAGGGATGATGACAAAATTAGAGAGAAGCGGTCGAGAAGTGAAGACAGGAGTCGAGCTCGGAAAGAAGTTACTGTTGTTAAAGCAACAGAGAAAAAAGAGGAATCAGTTGAAGACAAGAAGGCTAATAAAAAGCAACATAAGATCCGAAGAAAGTTACTAATGGGCGGTTTGATAAGAAGAAAAAATAGATCTATGCCTGACTTGACAGAAGGTGCAGACGGAAACACTGACACGACCAACAAAGAGAAGCGTGTCTCATCCATTGACGATACAGACGTCGGGCGGACGACGGAGGATAAAACTAATTTAAGTGGCTACTTATCAGAAGGCCATTTAGAGTACTCAGTTGCAAGTGGCACCAATCCTAACCTTGAAAGGAGTAAACTTATGAGAAAAAGCTTCCACGGAAGTGCGGGTAAAATACTGACAGCTGCAAAAGTACCACCTCCACCACCACTTCGTACTACTTCTCAACTCACCGGTTCCAAATATGCTTACGCGGAACACGGAAAAGGCGCTTATCCACCAGAAATTGAAGAAGACGGTGGTTTCTCGGAGCAATACGGTGATGAGCCTCAATCATTGCCGTTTTTACATTCATACGATGAAAAGACTGGCAGCCACTACAACAGACTAGATAACTCACCAGCCCAGAATTTCCACACAGTGGTGACAAAAGCTATGATCCACCAGGAACAGAGTCCCGTGAAAAGGGACACGATGCCACTGTTGCTGCCATCTCATAACACGATTCAAAACCTCACGCATTCATTTGACAACGGTGTTGACGTGGTGGACTGTGCCATGCCTCCGAGGAGGTCACCCACTATGTTCGAGCTGCCACCATACCCCAGTCCCATGAACTCTGTGAATCACTCGCGACAACCTAGCGAGGAGTTCCCACCACCTCCTCCGCCAATTGATTTAACGCCACTTCATGACGAACTCGAGAAGATCCAGAGTATAAGTGAATTATCAATGGCAAGCGATATGGCTAAAGGGACATTATTGGCAAGCCTTCAGGAGAAAAGAAATAAAATTTTAAGAAATGAGCAGTGTTCTCCTCCTGTAAGCCAGATGGAAAAGCTGAACACGCATCCAACTTTATTAAAGGAGTTGCAGGCTAAACAGGCTACTTTTAAATTGAAAAGATCTGGTTCCTTGGAAGGGCAGCTATCGAGTCCCATGGACGGACACAATCTGTATGAAAGTAACAATAACGTTAGAAATATCGCCTCTAGATTCGAAAGTAACACCCAAAATCCATCTCAAGACGGTGACAGAACACATATTGGTTTTGTTGGCATGAGCGGAAATAGAGATGTGATTAATTGTTCGGATCAATCTAATGCTGGACTTCATCGACGAGCATCGACATCGTCCATTGATCCAAAACAAATTGAAGAGGAACAAAGTGACCAGAAGTCTGCTCCCAATACCTACGGCGATAGGTCCAAACCTAAGAAAAAAACAGTGTCCTTTTGTGACCAGGTTATCCTAGTCTCTACGGCTGAAGACCAGGAAGATGACAGTTACATTCCGAATCCTATTTTAGAAAGAGTTCTGAAATCGGCCATGAACAAACCTGAGCTGACAACTATGCCTCTTCAATCAGAGAAACCTTCACTTCAGCGACAAGACTCATTCGACAGCCAGTCGTCGCGATCGACGATATCCTCGCTATCGCAAAACTCATTCGTCCCCAACGACAACACACACGCTGAGTACGTCCGATTACAGAATAATTATCCTCCATACCAGATGCCGCCCAATCGTTTACAACAGCAATACAACGCACAAAAGAATAATAGTGTTTACGGCACGAACTCACCTGTACAAAATGCGCCGAGTCAAACTGGAGGAAACGGCAATCAAATATACCAAACGCTTCCCACCAGCATACCACAGAACACCACTAGCCCTATACCGTACACTCAACCGCCGCCGCCGTCAGTCTACTCGAACCACAGCAGCTCTAGCCCACCGAACTTTAGTCAAAACCCTGCGAACAGACTGATTCCGACACACAATTCCGCCTACATGCCCAAGCACCCCGTCAATGTGCAGAGGCCCGTTCCCAACGCATGCCACCCGCCCTCACAGCTTCACCCCATGAACCAAGCTATCAACAACGCTTACTACCACAGAGTGCCCCAAACGTCATGCACTTCAACATTGCCCAGTAGTAACTATACAACAAACCGACAGTATGGACATAATATACCTAACTCTAATCATTCTCCTTATCAAAGCGTGCCCGCCAATTCACCGGCTTACCAAAGCTACCACAACCCACCGACAAGCTATGCAAGCTCCGAATATTCTAGTCGCTACCCACAGGCAAGTAATACAAACCTCTACACCCAGTCACCGTATCAGAGGGTGCCACCACCCCACGGTGACGTAGCCATCGAAAACTATAACAGTTATCCACAAAAAATGCCTAACAATTACTACGTAGACAACCCGACCAGCCAGCCGCTTGTACAGGACACGAGGCATTACGCTAACACCCAGCAACAACGCTCCATGTATAACCAAAACGTTAATATAGATAGTAATGTTAACAGCGAGCAAGTGGGACAGTACCAGTACGCGCAGAACGGTTACAATCCGTATCAACACATTCCGCCGCCAAAACAGTTGCAAAAGAAGTCTGTATCGTTCGAGCCGGGTACGAAGGGCGGGACGGACTCGCCGATACCGCCGCAGATGAACGGCATCCCTCCGTACCCTAGTAGTGACACTCAAGCGTCACAGAAAACACTCTGCAACTTATGTCGCAAGAAAACCATCAACCCACCGGCAATGTATTGTCCAGATTGCGATTTTTACATGTCTAGGTTCAAACCCCGCTCATAGCATTAAATAGGTATTTTCAAAACGCGACAAAACATACTCAATAGTGTAACTATTCCAACTAATTTAGGATCTTAATTAGACCCATGTGGGATGTGTTAGTTATTCAATGTACCTATGTATTAATATTGTTAAGTAATTAAACAGTTTATAAAATAGATTATTGTATTAAGGCTTGACTGATCTCATGTGGGAAATATTTTTTTATAAACATTGCAGAATTACAATAATGTAAGTTTTGTATGAATTGAATTTATTTCTATAAAGTGCCTTAAAGTAGACTCGTATTTTTTATGAAAATGATATTATGATTGTTTCGACATCGCGATGAATAAATTATTTACAATTAAGTATTTAAGAGTTTAATTTAATGTTGTGTACCTAGTGTTTCTATTTGAAAACCTGGAAAACCTTTAGTTATAGTAACCTTAGCAACGTCTTCGTTACCCCCCCCCCCCCTTTCTTCTAAGGTGAGCTAACATTACGTACCTACTACAATACAATTCCTCAATGTTACAATCTCGTAAGAGGCGAGAAAATATCTCACTAATTCAGTAGTGACCTCTTGGGGTCTCATTGTTTGGCAAACTACCCACACTTGGCGGAGTCTGCCGTAAACCGTCTTTGTGTGTGTTTACAGTCCATAGAGCATAGTGCCTTTGCAACACATCTGTAACTCATGACTACCTACTTACCATCAGGTGGCTCATCTGTTCGTTTGCCAACAAACAAACTTAAAATCGTAACACTCCTAACCTGAACTCCGTAATATCTACTACTACTACTTATGGCATCGATCTATTTCTTTAGATTACCGTACAGTTTGTTCAAAATAACTCACGCGGCTAAAGTGAACCTTTCCGTTCCGAACCGCCGCGCTGGTAAAATCACTTCATTCAGTGATTTAGAGATAAATAACGGAATTAGTCAGAAAAACAATCACGAACGTGAAACTTTTACTTACCACCATACGATATCACTCCAATCCACTGAAAGTCCGCAAACACACTTGCAAACAACTTCAGAAGTTTATGTTGCGAAAAACCCTAAAAACCGAATTCGTAAGAAAAACGAAAATCATATGAATTTGGCGGGCTAAAAGAGCGCATCGCCAATCCGTGAACGATGATGACAGGACAGATGATGCTGATGATGTCACAGACTTGGATGTGGATGATGTCATTTTTTTTTATATTTTTGGCATGGCTTTAGAGGCCTTTGTACCAATTAATGTTGCTACTATCTGATACCATCGTGTATTTTAGTAGAAAAAGGCCATAGAATATTATTCGTAATGGGCATGTTGATATATGTATTAATTAATTAATTATTTTTATTTTTTTAAAAGCTTACTACTTAGCTCTTGTCATTCTTCATTCTTGTTAACCCCTCGTGCTAAGCTAAAATGCTTGTGTTACGAGTGGGTTCACGTCGGTAGTGCAATGGGTAGGGTTCGAACCGGCAACCGTGTGATCGTAAGTCCGACGACCTAGCCATTAGGCTACCGCTTTTAAATGTGTGACCCACATTATAATTTGGTTTTATAAATAAAACAACTTTTGAGCAATTGCCTATAATTGTCCTTGAACAAATTTTTTCTATAAAATATACAAAGTCAATGTGAATGACAGACTCCATGTCGAAGCCGCAAGCGAACTGCCGATGGGCATGTGTGGTACATAATTATTGGTCTAAAATTATACTTTTTCTACGGTAGAATTTTTATCTATTATGTACGTATCCCCATCTCCAATATAATGTTACCAGAGCTACACAACTTCCCTTTAAATAAGAAAATATAAAAAAAAGATGATCACGCAAGAGTATACACTAATATACAAAATAATCGAAACATATTAATAAATTAATTAAGAATTGTATCTATTCCACATATTTCTTTTATTTTTAGAAGTTACCAGCAAGTTTCTACTTACCAAGTACAACAGTCGATTTAGTACCTATTACAGTATTTAACCCATAATTACAATATTTGACCTCATTTTTATAATTATCTTCCATCATTGCAGGATATCCTAGATTTTTCAATACTTAATAATTATATGCATTGAAAATTCTGGAAATTTAATTTAATTGAGCTTGTAACCCAGTCGGAGTGAAACATCTAATTCTTAAAGTTGGCAGTTCTTTAATGGCGACCACGGGTGACGGGTCGTTTGTCAGGAAAGTTGAAAACTGTCACTACACATTATTTTAGATTTTTAGTGTAGGTTCTGTGTTTACGTAAACATGACGGGGATTTTGCCTACATACCAACGATTTGTAAACGGAGTTCCTGTGCCGTCCATTTCTCGGCGTTCTTTCCGCCTACGAGAAAAATATTTGATTGTTTCTGTACTTTTGACATTCGGGATCGTGTGGTTAGGGGCACTTTTCTACTTGCCAGAGTTTAAAAGTTCCAATAGTGTGAACGATAGTGTTTACAATGTTTATAAAAGAATTCAGAAAGCTGGCCCTGAGCTGCTTATGCCGCCTCCGCTCGCCCAAAACGACGTCGGAGACTTTCCCATCGTGGGGATCGTTCATCACGGTGAGGAGGGCGATGATCCTCACATAGTGCAGGACCGGAACCGATTGCGAGCTAAGATAGAGGAGGATATGGGCATGAAAGTGCTAGAGAGACCACAGTTCGACGTAGCACCTTCTGTGTCGTCTTCGCGGGGGCCGAGCAAGCCACCAGTAGACGCGATTGAGGAGCCCGCCGCGGGAAACAATGCAGCAAGTAAAAACGTATCACCGTCAGGACCGAAAGCGGAAAGCTCCGACAAATACGTGGCTGTGGCACTGGCTCCAGGAGCTGACCCTGATATCAAACACAAGCTGGAAACTGTCAAAAAGGTGAGTCATGTTTAGTATATCTATAACTAAGTATCATTGAATAAAAGAATTAATGAAAGCAGTAATTATTGTAATACATATTCAGTATTTCATTTCAATTTAACTAAATCTTCACATTTATTGTTATAAAACTAGGAAAGTGTTATGGGAGAGTTAATATCTAAAATTACTTTCATTTACATCACATTCAAATGGTTTTTATATATTGACTTGTAGAAATAGTGTATTCTTAACAAAAGTGCAAGTAGAAATATAAACGGAGCATCATGAAAGATAAATGAGTAACTTTCAATTATCTGTAACTGCATAACAAATCCGAATAAAATATATATTTCCATAATTTTGTTTGCACAAATACAGCATTTATTCAATCACCATGGAACAATATTCATAACTCAAATAATTCCTGGCTAAGTAAATAACTACTTATTTGTACAGTTGGTTCATTATTATTTACTTGTTTCACATTATTTATGAATGTCACCTTCTGTTTGTTTGAAGAAAATCAAGCATTATAACAATAACAAGAAAATAATTTATATCTACTTGTTAATAGATAATAAAGAAAATTAAATAGATTAAATGACAAAATCCTCTTATCAGTTGTATAGGGCAATAGTACTATCAGTTTAAATATCTGGCATTAATAAATATCCTAATCTACATATTGACTACTGATTGATAACAGCTGATGTATATCTAGTAAATCTTATCTTTGACAATATATATTTTTCTTTGAATGTTAACACTGAACAGGCGTCATTTGTTTGCTTTCATGTGGAATGAATTATTAACACATGTTTATCTTAAAAATAATGTTTTTTATTGTTTTTCTAACACAATACCTCCAGTACAGTAACAGTCCACAAGGTGTCATAGAATTGTAAGTTTATAAATAAAAGACAGCAGTTGGACTAGGGAACAAGTTCTGTGTTGCTAGCAATTAACTGCATGCTAATAGATTCCCTAAGGTAAATAGTATAGAAAATAATTTAAAAATACTGCTATTTAGTCTAGTGGTCCTAAGCGCGACCGCAACACTAGAGGTCCTGGGTTCGATCACCAGTTAAAGCAAAGTGTTATTGGGTTTTTCTATAAAATTCTCAGTAGCAGCTCAGAGTCTAGTCTATATGTGCCTGGTTAATGGCAATAGGCTCACCCCCTATTACATGGGAACTAATTATACTGGCGAGCTGTGGGTGTTCATGATTACACCTCTGCCTAGTCCTTTGGGGAGTACAGGGGCGTGGTGATGATGGTATAATTTAAAAAGAAAACAAATCAGTTCATACCAAGTGTTTTAAAAGGGACAATCTTTTAAAATCGGCTGAGCTGAAATTTAAATACAATAGTATGTTGTTATAATGTGAATAAAAAATTTCATTACACGCAAAATACGCGCTTTGCCCTGTATGTGGCGACCCCGGGACAGTGCAGAAGTATGTGGACCGCTGTTTCATCGAACCCCAGACAGGCTCTGCATAGAGACAGCTATGCAGAGTAATATTTTCTGAATTCTAATATTATCTGAACCACCAGATGTAAGCGGTGGTAATTAATTAAAGAAACTGTGTCTGCTAATTGATACCCTTGACTTATATCTTGCTATTTACCTGAGACCTACTTAGTTTTTTAGCCTTGACACCATAGAAGCTCTACAACTGAAGCACTGATGTAGGAAAGTTTAATCCATACTTGTTTACTTGTAGTAGATACCAATTAGCTTAATAAGCTATTATGTGATTATTATACAATTTAGCTTTCAATATTAAAGTGCCATTTTTATTTTGTGGGTATCTTATATCTTTAACACAAATCAATCCAAACTGGTATAGTTAAATGCTTAAAAAACTTGAAGAAAAAACACATTAAGCAGTACCACAGATCAGATAATAAAATTAGTTGTACTGTCTTCATCGACAACTGAAAGGACAGGTAACTATGTCATATTCACACAATATTGAGTTCGAGCTGCCTCAGGTTTTGTCCTTTTCTTTTTTTATTGTATTTTTTTGTAAGCTTTGCTTCCAACAGTATTTACCTTCAGAATGTTCCCACAATCATAAAAAAGATTTTCCTATTAAAACATATACTAGGTCTTACACCATATTTTTACTAAAAATAATAATAGCTGTTTTAGGTAGTTATTGTGTGTGCTGCAGTGCTCAGGGTCGTATGTTAATTTACCATGCCTAATCACACAGTACGAGGCTCAAGCATGCTAATCAAATGCTGCGGCCCATGACGAGATCCAACAAAATGGTTTTAATGTTTGTATACCTATGCAAGTTACCATAGCAAGTATTCATTGCAGGCACGTGCTTCCTATCTTAATAAACGTTTATTCTCTGACTGGTCAACAGGAATGCCATAGGCTGAATTTCTGTTTTTTCACGAAGACATAAATTAAATTAGTGGCAAACATGCATACGTCTCATCTGATGGTAAGTGATTAGTCAATGGAGGTTAGCAGTTCCAAGAATATGACTCACGAGTCGCTGAACCTCTTGACAACGGGTTCCACAATTGAACGCTGCGCTGCGCTTCTCTGAAATCGCACAATACTTGACTATTTTGGCTGCCGATGTTGAGAGGTCCCGCGGTATTCAAAAGTGGATCTACGCATAATGGAGATCACACAATTTCATGGAGCAATGCTGTCTATTTACTACACGCTCCATTACCTTTGAGCGCATGAAACTAATATCGAGTGGCCTGTAACTCAGGGGTCTGATTTATCACCCTTTTGGGCCATGAATGCACGTGCGCTGTTTCCCACGTAGACGGGACTAGCCTAGAGGAGAAAGAAAAGGCGAGTGACTAATAGAGCCAATTGGCCATTTTCATCTGGCCCACCCCTTGTAAATATTATAAGACTACTTGACAGGATTATTCAAAATATTTATCGTCATGTTTATTGACTCTTAAAATTTTAGTTTGATGATACCATCACGCCTGTTCCTTGAAAGGCGGTGTAACTATCAATTCAAGCTTAAACTACATAGATTCTGGATATCATGAGTGGACGGCTAACAGAAATGAATGGAAGAAAAGGTCATGCATCACGGCTAAGGCACGAAGATTATTTGTTATCACTACAATTGAATTTATGCCAACACTTCACATGTTGGTCCCAGCCACATTCTTCTCAGCACCTCTGACTTTATAAGGCCTATATTCTTATTATAACTTTGCGCTAGGTAATCTGCAAATCCAACGTATTATCGTTATAAGTATAAGGTTTAACATTACAATGTACCTACTTACGTTCTTGATAACGTTGATTATATTCACCTACGTTTAAGTAGATGCCTGCCTCCTACGTACAATACCATAAAATCACGTTAGGGAAAACATGGTTTTTGTTTTATCAAAACAAATGAATGAACTACTCATTATGTCATTAATCACTGGACAAAAGCCAAGAAGGTATCAGTAAGTAAAAGTCCAGGCTTTCCCCACTAACTTTCATGGTGGGCCGTTTGGCACTATTTCGTAATGGTCGATGACCGGACGGAGGCGCCGTGCCACTCGCCACTGACTGCAAACGGCTTCGCAACGTGCCTCAAGCCACCATACGCGCACGCATGCATAACATACAAGTGAAATCATTTGTTTACACTCGCATGCCTCACTTGTTCTACTCATCCGTTTTACTACTACATAATGCGAATACCTGCGTTGTTCATTGAATCCTCGTCTTGCTTCAGCAAATTCTAATAAATGAATAAAATTAAAGTGTCTGTTTGTAATGCGAAAATAAGTCGTTTTAATAAATGCATATAATTTATTAAAGTATATCCGGTATCTACGACAAAAAACTTTTTTTTACCAAATTATAATTTTCTGTTTGTTCCGATTAGTCTCCGAAACAGCTGGACCGATTTCGGCGGAACTTTCACTGACAGGTAGTTGATGCTATAAAGCGTAGCTAAGGCTATTTAACATCATGCTACGAATTTTAGGATTCATGCAAAAGAAAAGAAACGGACCGGCCCGCGGCGGGTGAAACCGCGGAGTCACAGATAGTGATTATACAATAATAATGAATTGAAATAATGACCATTTATGTCCAACAATTGAATAATATTGTGTGCAAGTTCACACGATCGCTAAGAAAATAATCTGCTGGTTTGTATGATTTTGTCATACCTACCTTCCACGTTTCTGGTTCTGCAAATATTATCTTAACCATCAATACTCAGGGTGAGGCCGCACTTAGGAATTCAGCTTTGACCGAATGTATAAGATATGCAGAAGCTGACATTTTAGTTTCATATTTAATAAAATGTTATTCCACAAATAAACGCAGTTCGGTTGTCTAACGCACTCAGTTGTATAAATAGAAGTAGAACGTACGGGTAGAGCACTAAATGACACGGACAGTGCTGATCTAAAAAGCACATTCCGCAAATGCCATGCAGACCCAGTTTACTTGTATCTGCGTCGTACTGCCGCGCTAACCTAACGGCATACCGAATTGGTGGCACAGAGACGTCGCTGGTGACCCCACGACACACATTTACCACAAAAACAGTAAGACCCACCGTTCACTGCAAAATAATCTAACGACACTTTCTCGCAAATATCGTATACTTGTACCGTACTGCCACGGAATTTGTTCTGAAATATTTGTTTATACGTTGACTCCAAATATTTAGTTTAGTTCATTATACACCAGAAATATCTAAAGCATTTACTGGGACTAAATTACCCGGGTGATGAAAATTCTACACAGGTAAATGACTACAAATTGCGTCATTATGGCATCATTTTGACCGGCCTACCGTGTTTCCGGGGTCTAAATAGTGTAGGTATTATTGAAGACTTGTCGCAGGTCGCAGCCGTACTGGTTTCATTTTACAAGGGATTGACATTTGACACTGTATTAAATTTAAACTTCTCATTCGTAGAAATGAAATAAAGTCAAAAATGTTTGCTTTTATTTTTTACGCAAATTATTGAACTGTTTGAGAGTATTGAGATAAGACCTATCTACTTCAACTCCGGCTACAAAAGAATCTCATGAATTTATAAAATTGGAGACTTGATAATGATCTCCTTTGAATGGAGATCATTATCAAGTCTCCAATTTCATTTGCAGTTCATTTACGAATCCACTTCTCGTCTTATAAATAGTCTTAGATTGTACCGAGGCTTTGCATTCCTAACTACACCTTTAGGAAGAAATAAAGAATAAAAATTATTTAACACATACCAATTACAAAAATAAAATGTTAATAAGGTGTGTGTCTCACGGCTGCCCTAAAAAGGTCCATTGCCGGGGTACGCCAGGCAGACTGACGCTGGATTTCTAATAAATCTTTAAAAGTTCATTTCAGTGGCGGTTCATTTGAATGAATTAGTAATTAATATCATCGAAATAAAGTAAATAAAAAATGTAGGACGGGGACAGCATACATATTACTTATATCCATGTAATTAAAGTTATCATTAGAGTATAAAAAGTAATCCAACATTTTGTTGTAATAAACATTGTTTTAATTCTGAAAATAATCCCGTCGCGTCGGCGTCGGCAAAGCGTCGATAAGTGCGACAAAACAAACAAAACGTTGTTGACGACAGAGTTAGGCTTGTTGAGAGCAAACCGGGGCAATTAACAAGCTCACAGTATCGCGTTTGGGGATGTGATAAAAAATTCGGTCAAGCGCGAATCTTTGCTGATTTAGGGTCCTGTGCGTTTAGGGCTCTAGGGCAACACCAGAAACTCCTTTGGTCCTGGGCGTGATGACCCATAAGGGGCTCTCTTGATATCTAACTTGTTTATAATATCACCAGACTACTCAATTTAAGTAATATGATACTTAGTCTAGGTATCAGATTTTCGTAATTGAAACCAGATAATATTTAACATTCTCTCGCGATCAATGACGCATAAATGACTCGGCTAAGGTCGTCAGGTCATCACAAATGAAAAACACTTCCTTATGTAATAAAAGAAATAGATGTTACTGATCGAGCCGATCACAGCAACATCACAAAATAATCCCGTTTTAATATTTTGTAATGATCGTCGATCTTAAGAATCATTACTCGGCTTAAATTAAGTGTATCTAAGCAAATGAAATCAGTCCATTTTATGCAGGTTCCTATGGACTTATAATTTAGAGATATGAAAACTGTGACTGTGAAATACACTCAGCGGCACGGAAACTGGCCCACACGTGAATTTGCCGAAAATTTTAAATTATTCATTTTTTTTTACATTAAATTAGAGGTAGTTGCACTGAATAAGGGTTTCTCATGCTTTTAGAAGTTAGTAATTGTAAAATTACTGCACCAATAACAATGGTTTTTAAAATTACAAACTTTCACCGAAATTAGAATTTTTACACTGCCAAATTAAAATCACTGCAAAATGAAAAATAACTATTTATTTTTATTGTCAATGCGTTTTAGTATCGAATGTTTCCTCCTCGAGCCTTGATAACCGCTTGCATTCGATCTGGCATGCTTTGGATGGTGATTCTGATGTCATTTTGCGGTATGCGTTCCGAAGCGGTCAGTTTTGCATTTCGAAGCTGGTGAAGAGTCTCAGGCGGGTGGAATGAGCCCTTAATCTGTTTTTTAGCATGTCCCAGATATGCTCTATTTGGTTCAGGATCGGGCTACGAGCTGGCTACTGCAATTTTTGAATGGCGGCCTCTTCAATGTATTTTTTTACGATATTTCCAACGACTGGGCGTGCATTATCATGCATTAGGAGGAATTTATCTTGCCTGATGAACCCAGAATGTAGTAGAACTTGTTCCTGGAAGACCTGGATTTTTAAGTAACTTATTATTTAAGAAACAACAGACTATCTGCGTTCAATAACCTAATGCATGAACATAGTACAACAACACCCTTTATTTTTCTTATTATCCTTCTTCTGGAACACTATGGCTCTCAAGAACAATGTTAGAGTCAAACCTATTACATAAACTGTGTTTTAATTCACAATCATTTAGAAAATATTAGTAAGATTTTTTTTGGATAACCGTTACAGGTAACATCTAAAAGCTATTATTTAATTAATCTTTGGTAATTATTCACTGTAAAGTCTCAAAAAAAGTACGATAAAGATAATTATGCAGATCCAACCATGCATTTCATTAATTTCCTTGTATCAAAATACTATAATTCCAAACAACGTAAAGATTGCGTACAATAATACATACTTAGTTCAAACAATAAACTTCATTCATAGACTTTCCCAGACATTGAGGTTATCACCTAAATGAACTGCACATACTAATGATGACATAGTTTTCCGGTCGCTTACATAGTGTGACCGCTTAAATTAGTTGCAACTAATCATATAAAAGGCGCCGGTCCGTCCTAATGCGTACCGCAATTAGCACGCAGGACGCTTCGGAACGCTTTATTGCGTTTAATGTCCGCTCAAACTGTAGTGACGGGACCTCATCACACTATAAACCCGATATTGCAACATCAAAATGTTAAGTTGATGCCAAGCGACATAGCTCTCTTTTCGACACACATCTCACAGCATTGTAAGTGCCTCCACGTATCTACTGCAGTTTTTGTCTCCTGTCTGTTAGTCTGTATGTACGTTTACACAACGTCGGAGGAGCATCACATACACTGCGGCTGGATTGTACTTTTTGTGCGTTCAGTGTTGCCGATTATGACTGTAGGTTGCGATTCAACGAATGAAAACATAGTAACATGTGGGCGCCCGCATTACTAAATGACGGTCTCCAAATTTCAAACTAAATATAGAGATGTTATCTTAAATATTCAATGTTTTGATAGGAATATATTATTTTATTATATATTGGAGATGTTTTTTATAATAAATACAACGACTTAACCGTTGCCCATGCTCCCACTCTAGAGGAATTTTGATAAAAAAGGTAAACCGATCTTATCGGCGAGATCCTCCAAAAAGGTCAGATGCGTAGTACTCGCAACCGGCGCGTGTTTATGAAAAGATGTATGAATGTGCCGCAAGTGGCGGCCAATAGTTTCTGCCTACCTCTGAAGGAAGGCGTGAGTGTATGTATGTATGTATGTATAGCCTCTGTCCTTCACCAAGGTCCAATCTTTCTTTATACCGATATTTATCAAAATTGGCACAACTGTTTAGGTTCGATAATGTAACTAGCAACCACAAAGAGTTACTTTCGCATTTATAATACTAATATGGAGTTCTGTTTGATTACTCAGCTTATTTCTCTATTGTTCATTTAAATTAACAGTCATAGATCCAATATCTACCCAGGTTACTAAGCAGTAGCGGTAGGATGTAAAGTAATGAGTATCTTCCGTTCTTAACCACAACAAGTTGGACCCTCCTTTGTCCAATGGCTTGGTCGCTCTTGATCCGTGTCAATGAACTGCATTCAAGATTGTACTAAAGCGAAAAAACCATATCCTGTCATAAACATAGCTTTAAAATTTGAAAAGTTTTTTTTTGGTATGATGAACTTGCAAGCAGTTATATCGCAAAGAAATATATATAATATATTGAAGAGTTAAAGTAATCCAAATCGTATTTTACATATTTGGATGTCCTTTACTGTCTGTTATGTAAATATGTTTGATTGAAGTTGCGAAACAAGTTTTCAATAAAGTCCGTATATTACGTGTTCGTACATATATTTGACTCATTCGGTACACATTCTTTACATCGTTCAAAGTTGATTTCAAAAGTTCTCGACCGAATTCATTTTGGGAACCACAAAACATCAAGTATACGATTTGAACGATACGTACCATTACAGTTTTTGTGCAACGGGTACGACAACGTTCATTGATGATCACGGAGAAAGCCCGTGGACTAATGGACTGTGAAAAGAAACCGGACACTTCGTTTTTCTTAGTTGTCTCTCTAGGGATAGTATTCGTTACATAATGTCCTAAAGAATATATTCATCTTACGTTATCCTATGGTGGCTAGAATCGATAGATGTGTTGAGTCATGAGTGCATCTTAGTCATCACTGAATTGACTAAGGAATATAAAAGGAACTGCGACAAAGGAAAACCAAATCTTGTCAAGTTTCATGTCACCTGAAGATTAAAAAGAAGTTTCAGTATCAGGTAGTAATCATATGAATTGGTTAAATAAGATGTGTATAGAGAAATTAATGCTTTTGTCTTCCTTCAACACGGTTAAAAAACTAGGCCGTTTCATTAACAGGCGTCTAACGTAATAAGAACGCTGTTTCTCTGTTACCGTACCAAAACTGGTAGTAACATAAGCTAAATATGTTTCCTCCTTAATACGCTTGTTGTTCCCGCTGATGTTCGGCTAATGTGCGATAATGTGGCGAAGGGGAGAGGTAATGACACTGTCTCAATCACTCTCCTGACACGACCACCCGCTGATTATACTTATTATGAAATCATTAGACTTCATTTATGGCTTTTCACTGAGCATGGTTCTTCTAAAAGATCAAACTTATGTTTTGCGAAACATATTATTTTTGTATGGCAACGTAAGATCTTAATATAGCTACTATTTTCAGGTTTCATGACCAAAATAAATAAGTTGCCCTTACATTCGCTTAGCATTTTAGTTTATTGTAATTAATGCTATTTTACGCGCACTATGATTTTAAGTATTAACTGAAATCTAAATGTTCTGCTCTCTGGCATGGCTTACTATTTACGTGTAGGCTTATCGTACAATCTACAAGTTTCTGATAAAGCAGTGAATTATATTGTTATCTTGTTAGTGATAACGCTCAATAGCAACTAAGGCCACAATAGGAGGCACTTGAAACATGTATGGTATGGTTCACTGCAGTTTTTTTTATTTAATTCTTTATGCACAAAGAGTATAGAGGCGGACTTAATGCCTTAGGCATTTTCTGCCAGTCGACCTTGGGGTGATGCAGAGACAGTAGTTAGTAGGTGCACTTACGGTGAGATAAAAAGATGAAAACAATATACTATATAGTTTTCTGTGGGCATAGCGAGATAGCGCCGGAAATCTCAAGATTAGACGCATAGGTATTACGCTTTTATTTGCTTACAAATTAATATTTGATTCCACAGCTGTTTCGGCCGATCCATCCCCCTTTTTATCCCCCGACGTTTTTTTGGTTTGAAAGGTGAATTAGTCGGGAGTGTTCTTAGCTGTGTTTGACGAAAATCGGTCGAGATATAAGTAATGCAACTGTCGGGGGCGTTTTAATTCAATTTAGTTTTATGAAATAATAATAAATACAAACTTAGCAATAATATAAATGCAAAAGTAACTCTGATACGATTTCACGCCTAAATTGCTTAACCAATTTTGATGAATTTTGGTATTAAGTTAGATTTGACTTTGGCTAAGAAAATAGGCTGCCTTCTGTCTCAAAAACTCCTTTGGCATTCGAGTGTAAACGCAAGCAACCGCTACCTATAAATATATTTGTGTCAGCCGTAACTTTTTTTAACAAGCAATTAAATTAAATAATTTACAGTAACCGGTATGGCGTTTTGTGTACGTCGCACTTTTTAATTTCTTATTTCTTTACAATGGAAATAAAAGAAAATGCGGCCATCTTTCAGTTTTGTCTTTTGTCGTCCCAAGTTTGTTTACCTATTCGTTCATTTTCTAAATAAGATCGTGATAGCGGATTTCCACACCAGCTCTAAACTTTGCCGGTACCCTTGGAAGCCTATGAGCACCACTAACTCAAAATATACTTAAATTAGAACTACAAAATACCATGATCCTAGGAATTATTGAGTCTCCTCTTTTGATGAAATACTTAAAGAAAATCTATCAACTAAGCCGGTTAATAATATGATTCTCACTATTCTGTCTTCGCTACACCTAAAAATCGGGCGATTTATTTTTTCGTTAAATGATCCCAATTTTTTTAAATAAGTGAACAATCTTAAGATTCACTTGGTAAGAATTCCTCCGTGAATCTAAAACGCGATGATCCTTACCGAGTACGTTGCTCCCGCCTTATCTGGCTCGTTTGTCCTCCGGGAAGCTCTTTAGTCCGATATGGGGAGTTCTAGTCCTCGACTGAAGCGCCAAACTACTTGTAAAGCTTGGTTCACATCGTGTTCGCTGTGAGTCATCAATTAGAGTCTAATAATATTTAAAAATAGGGATTGCACTACGCATACAATGTTATGCTGTTCGCAGATAAAGATAATTTTATTATGTTAAAACACGAGTGGTACAGTACAAAACAAAATAAATTGTTTGCATGCATGATCTTTTTTTATCAGATAAATAGGTCATGCTATTTTTTCGTCAAGAACTTGCTTTAGAAGAAGTTACGGGCGCTGTGTTGGTGACAGATACAATATAGCGTCAGTTTGCTTAATACAGTCTACCATACACTATGACCCTCCGTTCATATCAACCTCCAATTTTCACCTGGTTGGCATACAGTCAGTAGTGACATATAAACTGTTAACCTTGTGTGAACGCAGCTTAAATAACGCTGCGCATAATACAGTACACTAGCGAACAAATTTAAAGGCAAACACCAATATTTTACACCACGTATACATAATGGTCTGTTAAGGATCAACGTACGTAAGGTCGTTGTACTGAAAACAATGTTTTGTTTTGTAACATTCTTTCTGTTTACGTTATGTCTCATATTTACAATTTCTGTTATTATCACAAGTATACAGCGTACAAAATTAGGCTGCAATTTGTTCCAACGCTTCACGGTCTCTTTATGAGCGCAGTTTCCGCACTTCTCGTAAAAATCTTCAAGCGAATATGCTCCATAATAAATGTGGTGTTAAAATATAGTTACTTGTTACTTGGGAGTTTCGTTTAATAGATCAGTTATGATCTTAATTATCTAAAAGTATTTATTCGTTACTATCAAAATACGCTAGTAATAAAATAACAATAATAGTAAACGCTCTGTTAATATTTGTAGGAACAACCTCTGACTTCTGGTCAAAATCAATGTAATGTATATGTACCTAAAATTAGTAAATATTGATTTCAATAAAAAATATGGCGCGTAAATGTAAATTGGAACTATATTGTTTCATACTCACGAAAGAAAATGTTTAAATTACAATCGTTGAACACAGCTCAAGTGTTACTTATAAGTACAGAATTTCTCACGTTAACTACCTATTCCTAGAACCGATACCAATGGTGCTCGACAGTTGTGTGCCTAATTGGTTTGTTACATGGCTAGGCGAGCCATTTTACGTGATTACAAGTATAAATATAGCTCTAGCCGAAACTGTACAATAAGTAATGATTGAAAATAGAACACTACCTATAATATTTTTATATTAATTTGTAATAAAATAAAATTGTTTCTTGTTTCAGGTAAGCCACAAAACACAATCCCCTTATAAGAAGAAGATTTGAGAGGCCTAAAACTGCGCTTAATTTGTTTTTATATTTCCCCTTTCTCAACTGCGTTATTGTTGCAATTTCCGATTCCCGTTGTTCTGGCAATATTTTCCTATGTTCCTTTTTATGAGAAACATAAAAAACAACTCAGGATTCCCCAGTACTTGTGTTCTCGTAATTGTATATACCCGTTCGACACAGATAGGAAAGCGCGCGCAGACCGCCTTGTCTTGTCGTATAAAACTGTGACCGAATTTCCCCAAAGGAAAAAATCGCTCAAAAGCGAGCCGCAAGCGATTACTTCTGTTTACTTACTTATTCGCAGATGTTGGCGCCATTGTAGTGGCAAAGACGGCTCGCCCAACCTGTCCACATAAATAATCGAGAGCTTACGCCTGAATTCACCCGCCTCGGCTAATTCTACAATATCATGGAAACTTTCAACCAAATTGATCACTAAACCTAACTCACTAATGGCGTGAAGAGCCGAAATAATGAACAATTTTAATACCGTTCGCCATTTCAAGGGATCCTTTAGTATTCAAGTTTTAAATCGCTTTCATCGAAACATTATCGTGAAGAACGGTCTGAACTCCGGAAATATTTGCATTAGTTAAAATTGAGACCATTATTACAGTTTAGTGTCGGAATTATATAGCGCTACGTGGCCCCAAATATGCAATTGATTTGCAGAACTAACCGGACGTGACTGGAGCTCGTAAATTGGGTAATGCGTATCCCTGAAGCATACAGGAAAATTTTTTAAGCAGTGCGCATAAAGAATTTGGTGGTTCAATATCAGTAATAGAACACATTTCCATGATTTTTTCAAAACTTTTTTTTTTAATTTTATCCGGCTTAAAATCAGCAAAATATGGACGTAATAATAACAATAGGCGCGCGCGCTGGACCATGGCTACAGCGGGGGTGCACCCGGGGGCGCGGTGGCGGGGTGGCGCCTGCGCACCTCAGGGGTGGCCGCCCGCCAGTCCGCTCCGAGCACCCGCTGCCGTGACGTCGCGCCTAATCGCTTTCCCGCGCAAGCCCCGCGCCGCCGCCGCGCGTGTGTCGTATTTCTACCTACCGGTCACGTTGTAAGCGTGTTTTATGGTGCCAGTGTACGGAGTGTATTTAAAAAGTGCTTAAAATTTACGAGTAGCTCGCAGAATGTAGGTATGCCACGGAGAGCATACTCGCATGCCAGCCCATGGGATCTGTAACCCCACGGTCTCTAATGAAAGACCCAAACCCAGAACCACCCCAAGACTTAAGAGAGTGGCTTCTAAATCACCGCGAAGGCAACATCTTGCCGATGGATGTTGCATTGATCACATGTGTGGGACTGTACAATGTACCTACCTTGGTGGTCATTCAACAATTATTCAAATACGGTGTTTAGTGACATTTAGGGGTAAGCAATTATTTTTAATTAACAATTTTAGCGAATAAGTTATTTTTGATTGAACATTATTGTAAATAGATTGTAAATAGTGCAGTGATAGCCTAGTGATATGACCATTGGACTGCCAAGTCAAAGGTCTCGAGTTCGAATCCAAGGCACGCACCTCTGACTTTTCGAAGTTATGTGCGTATTAATAATTAATTATCACGCGCTTAAACGGTGAAGGAAAACATCGTGAGAAAACCTGCATGCCTGAGAGATTTTCTTGATGGCATGTGAAGTCTGCCAACACGCAGTAGGCTAGCGTGGCGGACTATAGCCTAATCCCTCTCGTATTGAGAGGACCGTGCCCAGCAGTGGGACAATGTAATGGGTTGATGATGATGATTATTATTGTAAATAGCTACTTAGTTGATTCCAATTTTATTACGCCTTACGGTCAATGTACTGATACAATGTAACCCGCCGTACCTACGACGGCGACGATGGCGAGTCGAACGAGCGCACAGCTGATGTGTTAGTACTTAAACACGCCCGCTTCGCCGCGCGCTGGCGAGTTAGCCATGAAAATCTGTTTCAAAGTAGACACCGTTCGTTAACGATAACTTTATTTTTATGTACTAAGACAAATCAAAATAAAAAATTGGTGTTTAATGAAATTCGTTTAAGTTTAATTCGTCAAAGTTTGCGCACTGAATAAAAGGTAATCCTGTATACATCGACAATAGGGGATCGGACAGTAATCAGATTAAAATCTAAAATGTACTTAGACAAAAAGTTTATAAGTTTTAACGATTATACATCGAATATTTTTGTTAAAATATTAATCATTACTATTTTTAAATATAAAATAAAGTTTTGATAATTGCAATATTTTTAATCTATTACTCACCTCAACCGAAACACCAATCACAGTGCGTGACGTCAATAGTAAGTAAACAATACCGTACTGATACGTATCTCTACGATTTTTCTTAAATTATTAAAGTTTCTAATAGTTACCTGACTAATTAGGATACGGCAATCGATTTAAAAACTCTCAAGTGTTTATTCATCAGTGCTAACAATGGAACCAGGATTTACGAAAGCCGAGAATCGAAATCTTCCCAGGGTGGATATTCTAAGGATTGGCAATTTCTTTTCAAGTCATTCAGATTTTTGTGACGCTGAATAATTAAGAAATGTAGAAACATCTTTGTAAGTATTATAACTATTCATTATTTACCATATGTACTTGAAAAATTACTCTTGAGGAAACAAAGAAAACATAACCTAAAAAGTTTAAAGTTTCGGCGAATAAACTTAATATTACGTCTTTTTTGTCACGTTTGAGTAAAAATATATTTTATTCACTTTTTTCAGATCAGCAAGACAATCAATCAATACGGCAATAATGCTAACTTTGTCGTGATTCTGCCATGTGTACCATCAAATGCAGGGGGTGTCCGGAACACAAAGATTGTTCCAAATCAAGGTTCAAGTTGGTACTAATATTAAATACATTACTACCAAGTATCTGTATACTGTGAGAAGATAACAAACTACACAATATCTCCAAGAAGCAACAAACCAAGGTGTAATTTACTGCGAGTTTTAAAACTACAATAACTGTAGGGTGAATGACAATACATGGCTCAAATACAAGTTGAATGTATGTGACTTTGAAAATGACTTATTTTTGTGTTGCCGCCTATAACTTTGAAGTCACTAAATATTGTTAATAATGTGGAAATATTGTTGGTTAACTATGATGGAAAGTTTATTAACCCACTACATTTCAAATATAAGTACTCAAATTTGGGAAAAAGTGTATACCCTAAATTATATGATGGTACAAAATAAAAGCAAAATTATTATACTCATTTGTTTTATTTATATAGGCAGTATAGAAACTTATATTGCTAATATCTACAAATAATGTTTTATTCAAAAGCTACACTAGCGGACATTGATTTCAACTGTAATGATTGGACTCAAGGTTGTTGAATTGATAAATTAATTTTGACTGGCTGCACAATGATGTATCACTATCAGATCTAACCACATCAGTTTCCATTGATGTTGGAAACACTTGGCACAGCTGGTTTTACATATTCTACTGTGAAGGGAGATTTTGACAATGTTGATATCCATGTTTAAGATAGTGATGTTGCAATGTTCTTGGATATATACTCTTTACAATTACATGATCTCCTTTATCCTGACTTTTTGGTTGATGTTATACCATGACTCCTGTTGGCAAACCTAAAACAAAGATAAAATATCTTTATTGTTAATCTGTCAAAATCTCAGGAGGGAGTAAATATATTTGGTTCTGATAAGTACTTACTAGGTGACAAAGTTGTATATACTTCTCAATGTAGTCTCTTCGAGAGGTTCCTGTATTGTAGCCAATCTTTGCAATATGGTAGCAGCAGGGATGTTAAAGTTGATGGCAAACTTCTTTGTCTGTCACTTTACATTGAAATTTTGTAGGGAAGCAGCCAGGTTTTAACATTGTTATATCAACAAAGCCCATTACATGATATCGCATATAATTTTCCATATCATTCGGCAGCTGAAGTAATAAGTGAAAAAATATATAAGCTCTCGTAAATATAACCTATGTCATTACACAATCAATGTATACTATTACCTACTACAAATAAAGTCATTGGCACACTGCATTTAATTAATTTGTAGTAAGCATTGGACACTGACTTCAAAATGATCTTCACCAAAGTAATTAGGTGGATTTATAAAGACATACCGTCCCACTTTCTCCTTGCTAAGTCCAACCATATTTTTCTGCTTTTGGTGGCACATCAATGAATAATTTATTTGGAGTAGTTTTGGATTTATTCTTACATTGACACACCAACGATATGTTTTTCGTTCCATGTCAACAAATAAAGAATGTAAATATACGTATTAATCTATGATTTAAACGACGAAACTAAACTTCACGCAGACTTGGCCACTTGAAGTTGTTTTGTTTACTTACTCATGACGTCACGCACTCTCAGATGACATAACGTGCCGTTTTCGCGGCATTTTTAAACAATTATTATTAAAACATGATTTTGAGTACTTAAAAAGCTTTATTTAAATAAAATTATATTTTTTATAGGAATAGGTATCCATAATGATTAAATTAAAATACTTTTTGAAAATTTGTCCGATCCCCTATTGTCCTGTCAACGTGTGGGCGCCACCACAGACGGCCGGCGGCACCTCGCCTGAAACACAATGTGTCCACTACATAATCAGCCTGTTCAATCTCGCTTTCATGAGATCACTGTATAAACTAAGCGTTTAAATGCTGATTGAGTTAGCTAAAAATTCTTTTGATCTGAATTTATATATTAGACAAGTTTTTCGTCTAACTGAGGAGTAATTTTGTCTCTTATAAGAAATGTTGTCTTATTTTGGCAACAAGGCTTCTATTACTCATATATAATAATTGTAATATTGTACAGTCTCCCGCTATCGTACAACGTACAGTGCCCCATTGTTTGAAGGCATGAGTATTTTTCATATAGGCTCACTACAAAAGTCTTTATGATATTTGTTGGGATGATGTTTGCCTTCAGAAATAGTAAATAAGAATATGCGGGAGCAAACAAGTGCCAGCCGACTGGCAAGCAAATACAACATCCTTCCTTTCAGACCTTTATTGTATAACTCAACTAAGTTATTACATTGGATATACACGATTTACTTATATTTAAAAACTATACTGTTATAGAGTACCCTCAGTCCCTCTACTGTGTTTTAATTTATGGACCTTCTTATACCTTCAGATTGAAAACCTTAGGTGGCTTATCACTTTATTGCTCTTGTTCTCTGTTGTGTGGGAACTGCTGTTTTTTTTTTCAAATCTAGCTTGTTCTTTACTCATAGGGAATTTCTTGGATCGTTGATGGTTTCTTGCATTTTTTTTCAGCGCGAAATTTTAAGGGTACCTTCATACAATAGTAGAATGATAAATAGACCCAATTTATTTCAAGTAAGTGTGTGATACCTTCGTAGTTGTCTGAGTGAAGGTTATAATTATTCATCGCGTACAGTTCGACACTGTTGTCTTATGTTCACATTTGCCCAGTCACTGAAGGTCAGGGCACATTCACATTACGTTTAATATTCATGTGCCGTACCGTCACCTAAGTTTAAGCGAAGTTAGTCAGAAGATCAATTGTACGCACGCCCTACGTAAGTTTTAAAACGTTGACATCTTTTTGGAACCCTTTATTAATAATATATTTGTTGTATCTCATCTTCATACGTCTTAAAAAAAATATTTGGGCTCGTAAATGGTTGCGAAAATCGTGATAAGAGTACAAGCGCATACGTCCGTGGTGGTAACGATTTGAGCATTCAACGTAACGTTCTGAGAAATCCCGATCTCGTTACGATAGTTGGTGTTCAGCACCCCGGGGCCGGTCCGAAACTTATCGTGGGAGATACCAGGACGAAGCGGCCGCCGCCGTGCGATGAATTAATTTGCCACCCGCTATTATATAAACTACCTAGATTGCAATAAAGATACCTTTGGACTTTGGTTTTCACTGTAACGTCAAGTTATTAATATCTTGTTTTTGGAAATGGATGCTAATTTACTGTACATTTATTATTATTCAATAAAGCCGCATTGACGTGAAAGGCATTCATGTAGGCGTTTCAATATGGGAAGTAACGATAGCTACGGCTATGATTTAAGCCTTCTGTCTCTGGTTTACATGAAATGTGGTGCTATTCCCTTAATTTATGATGACATAACAACAAAGAGAAACCAAGCTAGGATTCGACAGACGTGCCTATTAGCAGCACTGTTATTACTATAGGTACCTTATGGAACTGAAAGCACCTTACTGGTAATGACTTTAACCTGCTTTTGAACATAGGTGAGGTAGGATTGAGTTTGTAAAAAAATGCAAATTTGTGATAATTCTTAAGTTTGGCTAATTTATGTTAATTAGCAAAACGTCCGGAAAATGCGAAGAGAAAGTTCGCGGAAATGTTTCAACAAACCATAATATGATATTGTTACTAATCCTATGTAACAAACAATAGTCTCAAGCGTTAAGCGCTGTTGTGGCAACCGTTACATCATGTTGTGCGGTTTCTTGTTAAGTGCATTTCTAATTTTACAACTGTTGTTGTTAGTTAATATTACGCGATATATGTAAGTAGAACGCTGTAACTTGTAAGTTGAAAGTGAGTGTTAGTGGTGCATTACACATTACATGGGCGGGTCAACTTAGCGGTGATGGATAAGCCGTGCTGGCTGTATCCATCATCAAAACGGATGCCATCTCTGACGGATGCTTCCCGAGCTTTTTGCGGACACCGAGTTGTACATCAGACGGCAGACGATTATTTTAACGATTGCAAAATGAGTCTAAAGTGAATATGAAGAAGACTTGTTAACAAAAACGGAACTCAATATAAGACACTCAATGAAAATGCTAAATAATTGCATAAAATTTGATAATTCATCAATCCAGCGGACAATTCATCCGTATACAGACACACGATGTCATGTCTCATTATTGAAATACGCTACTTGTTGCGATCTTACATAAAACATTAACCCCCCGTGGTGATCTGTCGTGTTTCGTTTATCAAATTGTCTTTATCGAGCAAAGCTTCAACTCTGCATTTCTAATTTACTTTTATCTTTTCGTATTCATTGTATTTTAGGCCCCAGTCCGCTCTCGTTATGGTTTGTCGGATTAAACTCATCGGAGTTTTTGTTCGGCTTTTTAAACGGCATGGGTTTTCGTCGCGTCTTTAATAAATCAAATTTGAAGTTCTGTGGAGCATTAATCATGTTGCATGTTGTGGTGGAGTCCATCGTGTTTGATAATTCTGTCCGGGCCCGACTGAGATGAAGGGCGTGCGTGAGTGCCAGTTCTCGGCCGATGTTTTTGCACATCGTTCGCCGTCCCGTCTCATCGTCTCTCCAGGCGACATATTTGATCTTGTTATTCGATCCACGGAGTAAAACAATGATTAAATCTTAATTTGGACATGTAAGTCATATTGAACTTGATCAGAAAGAAAAGAAGAATGTTGGGATAGTTCGATTATACGTTACGTGGAAGAGTACACTGAGTATTTAAACAGATACACTATAATTTACATAAAATGTTTAATCATTATTGATGAATCCATTTTCAAATGACAGACAGCAATAAACACTACAGGTACAGTCAAACAATAGGGACTTTAAACTATACAGATTTCGTGAAATTGGTTAACAAAATTTTCATTGCCAATCATTGTAAGTAATTATTGGTGTTAGCCAGAAACCCAAAAAGCCTGACAAACAGTCACCTTTAGGTTATCGGTATTGCCCAAAAATTGAATTGTGGAGTTGAGCTGATGGCTGTCGATTCGTGTAAAATTCTGAAATTCAGCCGAATACCCCGAAATAGTTACACAGTAGGTATGGATCCATGTTCTCAAAGCGCGTCGGTAAGTTCAAAATACTGATTGATTACTCCCGAGCTAAATCGCATTCAGGCATGATGGTCGTAAAGCAGCGATCGTTACGCCACAGATACCAGCAACTGGGATCCTAGGAAATTGAGTTTTACATTGTTTCTGTGACAGCGGAGATTTTTGCGCGAAAGCTAGTCACAAAAATTTTATTTCGCCACCCGCAGACATTTACGAACCGTCGTAAAACTGATGTTCCGAAACACTGAAGGTAGGAAGGAACAAACCTGTTTTATATGATTCCGCACTTTATAGGGACGTTATTTGTGTATTACGACAAGGAACAGTAATTTTTAAAAGTAACGTAATTTTTATCACGCCTTTTCTTTTACGCACAATTATCATCAGCCTATATAAGTCAATTGCTAGACGTGGGCATTCCCCACTCCATTGCACCCTATCCTCGGCTTGTGTGTGTGTTGCATCAAGGTTTCGCCAGCTATCTTTCGCAAATCATCACACCACATCTCTTTCTTTAAGGACAATATTTAAAATAAATAAATGCCTATTGCAGGAGTAGGATTTATCAGATGTTTACATTAGTACCTCTCTGCCTAACTTTTCGGGGAACGCAGGCGTGACGGTATGTTACTGTTATTTTTGTAAATTAGTTCAAGTTAACTATACTATAGTTACTATATTATCAATAGCTATAAAGTTATTGCATTAATCTCTAATAGCATTCATTCCTAATTTCAGCTAGAAGCTATTCAGTATTCAGATTAGTGTATATGTATATGTATATAATATGTACTATACAATCGTCCATACAGTACACTGTTTCAATCAAAATGCATTCTCCCATCTGTATGATTACTGTAGTTGGTACATACTATCTCAATTAATGAGTGGGTGGCGCCAACAGACCCCGGGACGATGCATATTGCCTGCCTGCACCGCTTTCTCGATTGAATTCTTGGCAAACAGACCCACCGTTATCCACAGCCTCTACTGAATCCAACTCCGAATAATTTTAACATAAACGTGAACTTTAATCGTTCCTTTATCCTTGACGTCTTCTAAGTACCTTTCATTACTTTTGAAGATTAATATTAAAAGTTTTTGTAAGATTTTCATGAGATAAACTGTAGCGGAAGTTTCTCTTCATTGTTGTGTGAGTCGGCCAGACGCGGCGGCAGCTAAGTTTATTGACCATCGCCAAGTTAGCCTCCACCAAAGTACGCCACTTTGAGTAACTTTAACTCGGTAAAAGCTATGGCCCGGAAAGCCCCTTTTTCTCTTTTATTGCTAAAGTTCTTTCATACGTGTCTTGAGAACTTGAAAATTCTCTTTTTAATGTTTACTTAGCCCCTTTGTTTGGGGTCACTACAGTTTTCCTATTTAATTGCGTCTGAATTCACATTTTAGGTGCTTCTGGGCTCTTAAATGTTCCTGGTAGAGTCTGCATTCGTTGGCAGTGTGCCTTCACGAATTGTCGCTCTCAAAGCAAAATCGGGACTGTGAACAGTCGGAACCCACCTCAATATTTCGTTGCGCCTGTCTTCCGCACCATCCAGTGATTATTTATCAAAATTGAGAATAGTTAACGTCACGAGCAAGCGCTACTTATTCGCATGCTATCTTTTGTGCTCTTTTTCTATTGTTTCGACTTATGTAACCTACTTTAACTGCTTATGAGCTACAGCCATACCACATAGTACTCCATATTATTTTATACTTGGCATACTGCGGTACTCTCTCATAAACCTTAAAAGTTTAACTACCGAAACTTCAGCAATTACTTAAGTCAATAGATACTTTACGAATATGTTTTTATAATTACCATTTTACTATTCTAATATTTTTTTATGACGTGCCTTCTATTCTGTACCTATTGATTTAACACTAAGGTTAAGGCCTTAAAAAGGCAGAAAAGGCAGTCGCCGTTATGCATGATCTCTTCTATATCGGGCCTACACTACAGCCTATCTCTTGGGTTTTAATTTACTGGTATATGCGAATAGAGTAGTTGAGTCCGAAAACTGCCTCGCCAATATCGATTTTGTCTGTATCCGCTTTCTATTGCGTATTAAATTTAAATGAGAGAAACCACGAGACGGCGTTTCCCGATATTATGCAGTTGCAGTCCCTCCGTCACGACTTCCTTGCATTCACAAACTTGATCTCTGAAGTCTTATTTTATCAACGATGCCTTTTTTTCTATGATTAAAAACATTCCTGCAACGGTTGATTTTGTTCGTCTTACTTCAAATAATCAATTGCATTTACCTTGTCCACTGCTTAATATAGGCATTGTTCTATTCACAGCAAAATGTTTCTATAAACAGTACATCTGTTGGTTTTTAAATAATACGCACGGTCAGCGACTAGCGACCTCCATTATTTTGACTAACTAGATTGTGTATGTTTACCTGAAAGAGCGTTGGTACTCAGCATCTCTGATGGATACGAAAATTTTTAGCATTGTTATTCATTACTGTGTACATTTGTATCGTCGCGGTCCGACCAACAATTTTATTCGACGTCATGTGCCTCTAATTATCCCCTATTATCCGATGTTTACTGGAATTAAGTCTCTTGAAAACAACGTTACCTTCGTATTATTCTGCCAATCAGTATCTATCTACTTTGTCGACTTTACCCTTGGTCTAAAGTTCATTTTATTTGCAGTTGTATTATTAATAACGTTCTTTCTATTGATAGACTGCTTTCGTTTGCTACAATATATTTCAGCGTCAAGAATATCGAGACCATTATACATAGATGATTATGTGCAATTTTTTTTTTGTTTATGTAGTTTTCCTTTTCTAAATGATTTACATTACTGTAATGTTGAATCTAATACAAATGCATTTTTAAATAATGATAGCTGTATTTTTTTCTGAGTATTTAAACATGCATATTATGATATCTGGAATTATAAAAACGTATAAATTTTTAACATTGAACATTCTGTGTTGAAGTTTGAAACTGGCGTGTCGTGTGCCGCTAAGTTTAAAGATATTCAGTGAATGTCGCAATTCTGGGTCCTGAGGGAGTAGTTACGTGCCTGTATGCAACGCCCGAGGCCTCGCTGCGCGTTTCACAAACGCCTCTCTATCCGTTTAAGGTATATGCACGTGAGCCTTCCACTAGGACCTTCCTATGACTCATTTGTAATGGTCAAACTTACCCGTTTTAACTTTGCTGATCATATTTAATAGACAAATCGTTGGTTGTAGTAACAAAATTATATTATTACTATTATAGTATGCAAAGGGCACTGGCTATTTAAATTTCTTACAGCTCTAACGGCATGTTTGGTGGTTATCTCGCCATAACGCGTTGCGTGTACTGGGTTGGATTCCTACCCGAAGCAGATATGTGTGGTCCATGGATATTTGTTTTCGAATCTGTATGTTTGTGAAGTATCCCGTGCGACAGATTCACTGCGCCCAAGTTGGGAAGTTTTAGTTCTTAAGAAAAATAAAGCTTTTACTACGTCAGAACATCATTGCCAGAGCTATAAAGGTTACGCGCCAATTTTGTTAAAGGAAAGGTTTATTTCATACTTTATCATATTTTAAATATTAAATAATATTGACTTTAAAATAAAATCAAACGTCATTACATGTGTGTAGTTCATGTCCTTTATCTATAAGTGTGCTCGTGCTGCACTTAAAAGTGAACGCAAACGAACTGCTTATTCAATTTGCATTTTCGTAACAAACTGCTGATAGGCGAAAATCAATGAAAAAAGGCATCAAGGGAACGCTGACAACGACACGTTCTAATAGAAAATTTTCATATTCATAAGGACGTTGAAAATTTGCATATAAAACGAGCAACTTCGCCTCCCCCGACCCGCGGCCCTAGGTCGAGCACCCTGTTTTCCATTCTGTCCTCTTGTAAGAAGTCGGGAATATTTCAGTTTACATTGAACAAGTCACCGGGAGTTCCTATTATGTAAGCTCAAATTAAACATGATTTGTTCAAGTGGAAAACGTTTGTTATCAATTCTGTAAACTTCTTGATATTTTTAAAAGAATTACGCAGTCCGGTAATGTTTTTCCGGCGTTGCGCACGGTCTTTTACAGCAGATTTACCATCACAATTAAAAACAAACCCAGTGACGTTGCGAAAAGTAACGGGAAACAAAAAAAAGTCAATAGCGGAATGAAAGCGTTAAAAATTGCGTATCAGTCATGCGTAACACATAAATCCTTCTAAGTACAGTTTGTTCGATATAACTGTGCTTGTCTGAAGTTGTCAGCAAGTAGTTTAGCAGAGGTCATATTTAATAGAAATTGTCGGTGTAGAGACAATTGGGGTCGTAAAAGTTTCGCATTTGTGATTGTTTTCTTTACTAATTTAGATTTTTATGTATAAAAACACTTATTTAAGTAATTTTGTCTTGTGGCTGTTCGGAAAGGATTTCGAACAAACTGTACCTACTATAGTGATTCCTGTAATCACATAACATACCATTACGCCTGTATTCCTCGAAGGGTTAGGCAGAGGTGTACTTAATGTACACCCACAGTTCGCCGGTATGTTTAGGTCCCATGTAATAGGGGGCGAGCCTATTACCATACACCGGGCACAAATCCAGACTCCGAGCTGCCACTGAGAATTTCATAGAAAAACCCAATAACACTTTGCTCGACCTGGGGATCGAAACCAAGACCTCTAGCGTAGCAGTCGCGATTGGGACCACTAGACTAACGAGGTAATCAATAATTCCTCTAATGTGGTATGAATTTCGAAGCGAATATCCCAAAAGAGCTTGTCACATTATCAGATATTATTATTTGGTAAAACATTTATTGACTGAGTTTAGAAGTTAAATCTATGTTTCCCAATTATTTGCCATCTCTGTGATATCGGTAAACTTTGATTACTTACTTCTAACTTCGATTCAAATTTAAAGGAAGACATAAATTTTATTTTTAAAAGGTACCTGCCGTCATTACATACCTATAAATCAGTCAAGTTTTTTTTATAATATAGCTAAATTGGATAAAATCATGGATTTAGTAGATACAAGTAATGATTGCAATAGTTCAGTCAAATCTTTTCGGGAAATAAGTACGATGTTACTCGAAACAATCCTATTATGACGTTCGTTTGATTTCATGGACGTATGTGCAAGCAATTTAAATGTCCTGCTCTAGTTTTAACGTATTATATTGTACGAACAGTTTACACAGATGAAATACGAGTAGTGAGCAGTGACCGCGGACAGTGGGTCTGGCACACACTTGGATTGAAATTGAAATGAATTGTTTGCGGAGTCAACTCCGCAACTGGATTATATGCGGTTTGCTCTCGCTCCCGCGTAAATTGGATCTCGAATGAGATGTCTTTTTCCGAATCGACTGCAATGCTTGTTCATTCTTAACTGACTGTGACGAACCAAAATGAATCGATTATTTCGAATACCAATTGCTTTATGCTGTACTACCTTGTATAATGTTTAATTAAGTATTGTGAATTTCAAGTTGAAGATTTTCGTCGTCATAATCAAATTCGCATCGAAGGATTTGATTCATTAGTTCGCATTAAAGATCTTTATTTATCATTAATTAGCCACTTCATGAGAATTTTGAACGCTGCATTAAAGATAAGTATGAAAGTGCGGGATAGGTACATTTCTTTTCGAAACTTCGTTGTACCGTTTTATAATTTTACTTGACTTGAGCTGGAATTCCTTATAAAGACTAGCTATTCTTCCAACACGACATGAGATAAGGTATATTATCGTATGATATTCAATTAAATTAAGGGTAGAGATATTGACATGATAACCGCCATAACTTAGAGATCATGATTTTCATATCCCTGCATCAAGATGAAATTATTGTATACGTACATTATTTGTGATATTGGTAGCGAGGCAAGCACGCGCGAGGGTCGTGTGAAAACCTTATTGCCCAACAACAATGCGCCTCGTGACTGCCAATGCGATTTTGTCTTCAGATTAAACGCTGACATAAATTCCCTTGTATTTATTATATCGATACGAAAGTGGAATCTAGCCGCTGAGCCGTAATTTATGAAAGTTCCACCAAGAAATGTTTGATTATCTTCGAGTTGGAAATCAAACAGTTGTGTTTACGGAAACGTTCGTAATAATTAATCTGTTTTTTTATGGTTGCCACCGTAGGAATCTTTATGTAACAACTGATTCCAAATTAAGCAATTAGTGACTTCTTACGAAATAAACAAAGCAGGATTTATTTTAATTGCATTCACAGAGAAATTCCAGCGTCTACTTGTCGTTGAATGGCGCCCACTTGAGCTCGGCGTCCTTCCTCATCGTCGCTCAATGGATAATGTACGTGCCAAATGCTAACTTAGCCAATCGCTGTCGAGTCATTTGCGGCTCATCATTAGCTAGCTGTCTGCAACATTACAATGATATAATGATCAACATACTCTGTCAAATTCGTTTATTTGTTACAATCAAGACATCAAAATCTGGAGCTATCAGCTACAATACCGTATTTGACATAATAGTTACTTGTTATACGAGCATTTTCTTCAAAAATTTTAGAAGAAATCTACATCAATTGGACATTATATTATTGTCTTTCGTTTCCGACATTCTCACGGTGTGTATCTATTTAAAATTCACTTTTTATTTTCGCGAACCTCGTAAGGATCACCATTTTCTTCACGTCTTATATACAAAACATTAGACCAAGATCTGGTGATTGAATTTTTTAACTCTGTCTGAATAATTGAACATGTACAGTAAGATGATCGTGTCAAAGGAGCCTCTACATGACTTAAATCAGCAATTTCGTTGAGTACCGCACAACCGACGTTAAGTTAGCTCCGTCGACTTTGAAATTACATTTCGTCTCGAGAAAATCTAACTTGGTGGTATTTTTTCTTCGTCAAGCCGTCAAGCTTTGTCTCGGAGAAAACATTAATATAACTTTCAAAAGCTTAGTAACTTTTAATTCCATACGTTTCTCTTTGTTACACAATTACAAGCAGCAATATTTAATTTACTTCCTAACAAAACGAACCTAAGTAGTAAACTAATTAACATTATACATGACAACGTTTCAAAGCGTTCCGTGTTGGGTTGGTTTCTCAGTTCACCGATTAAGAGGGTAGCAATTACGTCCACTACTGAGATTCCAGTGAGTTTTATCTTCGCCCGTATGACGCGGACACTTCTGTCTGCTTTCTGTTTACATTCTCTATTTACGTTCACAGTGTGTAATATGTATTGTTCATCGCTAGTTATATATAGTTCATACGCTATAAATGATTGTATTGTTTAATGTTTTTGTAGTCCACGAGTCCACTTGTATAAACTTTACCTTTTGTTTATCTTAACAAATTATGTTAAACCGTGCAAATTGAGTTCGAGAAACGGAACTTGACAGATAATATTTTGGTTGTCATAATAAAATAAGTAATATGGACTGGACTTTTTAGTAAAGTTGGCGAGCGCTTAGAAACTTGGCGGCATCGTTTAGTATTCGAAGAAAGAGATTTCTTAGAAGTTGTTCGATTCTAGGCACGGGTGGAGGTGAGGCGAGGTGGTACTGTGGCAGCGTGCACCGCAGGCTGCCATTACGAGAAATATTAAGGAGAGACGTGCAACTCGCACTGTTCACCGTCTCCTTTCATGCATCCCGACTTATATCGATACAATCCTTATTGCTTTTGCTACACACGTGATTTGTGAGCGTCTTGCCTTCTAAACATTTTCTACTAACATAAGTTATCGTGAATAAGAGTAGATAAAGAATCTTACATAAATTGATATAGATAGTTAATCTCTTAGGCAGGAAAGGTATTTTACGATTGTTACGATAAATCGAAATATACTTAATATGAAGCTCATTAAATATGTTGTATGCTTAGGGTTCCAAACTTAACATTTGTCAGCTTTATTGAGTAGAATGAACTACTCAATAAAGCTGACAAATGTTAAATTTAGTTTAAGTGTAGGGTCTGCGAAATGAATTAAAGAAACTTATTCACCGATCATAGAAAAATACTATTAAGTCTTCTTGCTATCCGCTAATTGGCGAAGTCATCTGCATGCATAATTATATCGTGAGAAGCGGTAATAATATTGAATAAAAAAATCTATTCAATTGCAATTTTAAACAATTTTGATGGATTGATGCCAATTACTTATTGGGTGATTGTCTGATGATGATTTTAATAATGTATCGCTATATTTTTTTATACAGGAAGTACATATTTACATTTAAACAGTGTTTCCTGTTTGTTGTCATACATATAAGAGAATCGAGAAAAATGGTGGTGCTGGAACATACTGGACTGGAAGTCATCGTACCTACAAATTGTACATTGTCACGGATGACTTCAAATTTTTCGTTTCCGTATATTTAATAACCGGACCTTTTCCATAAATCGTTGAACTGTGCTTAAATGGCTTGATAACTTCTTTGGGGTTTTTCTAAGACGAAAAATTTATGTTGTATATAAGTAGATAAATCTATTTTAGGAGTTTTTAATGGTACAGACAATGGCTAATGGATCAAAAAGTAACATTTTAGCGTCCACATTCGTTCGCCCATCCCGCCCTTTCCATGTCAGGCTGGTATTGCGCCAGTCGTGGCACAGGGGACCGCGCGTTAGAGACTGTCCACTAGGATAAATCGAGTTTTCTCTATCGCCCACTGTAACTACCGTTCGCTTTAACTGTAAGGTATACGTAACAATATCCTTTTATATATTATTCTGCACCTACATGAGCGTACCTACATAATGAAACTTTTAGCTTAAATCCTCCCTTACACCACCTAAGGTCTGAGGTCAAATTCTAAGGAGCCTTAAAATTATTCGTTATTGCGTAAAAACTGTCTGTCTGCCTGTCTGTCCTGCTATTTACTGGAGCAGAGTGGTTGGATTCTTATTCCACCAGAGACGATACGCCTACTTTGCTATATTCATTGAACAACCATGCTTAATTTATTATGTTAATTGCAACAAGTGCCTACAATTCCTGATTAAATCGAAATATTAAAAAACCGGCCAAGTGCGAGTCGGACTCGCGCACGGAGGGTTCCGTACCATTACGATTTATGGCGTATTAAAAAAAACTATTTACTAGATCTCGTCCAAACCAATTTTCGGTGGAAGTTTACATGGTAATCTACATCATATATTTTTTTTTTAGTTTTATCGTCCTCTTATTTTAGAAGTTACAGGGGGGGGACACACATTTTACCACTTTGGAAGTGTTTCTTGCGAAAACTATTCAGTTTAGAGAATAATGATATTAGAAACCTCAATATCATTTTTGAAGACCTATCCATAGATACCCCACACGTATGGGTTTGAAAAAAATATATTTTGAGTTTCAGTTCCAAGTATGGGGAACCCCCTAAATTTATTGTTTTTTTTTTCTATTTTTGTGTGAAAATCTTAATGCGGTTCATAGAATACATCTCTTACCAAGTTTCAACAGCATAGTTCTTATATTTTCGAAAAAAAGGCTGTGACACGATCGGACAGACAGACATGACGAATCTATAAGGGTTCCGTTTTTGCCATTTGGCTACGGAACCCTAAAAACACCAAATTGTTAGCAAACCTTATTTTCATACTGCAACGTGTTGCAAAAAAATACTAGTAGGTAGTTCTAAGAGTTTTATGGCTCTCAACATCGAATAGTAGGCGACGCGTGACATTGTAGCATTAGGTGTAACGCACTCCCTATTACAATTGCAGGAAAATGGTAGAAACAATAAAATAGTCTGATAAAACTGTTGATTAAGAGTAGTGATCGTGAAAGCTGAACTATGTTCAGAGCAGTCGGAGCTCTCTAAACTTTGCCAATATCTATTGCTCCAGTATATACTAATATCCGTGATTTTCCCTCTTTTACAACGCATACATTTGTAAGCTATCTTTGCAGTACATACATCGCGTTGGACTTAGATTTAAACGACAATTATTCTAGTCGGTACCTACAAAATAAATTCCGTAACACGCTTACATATGTATATGCGAATAACCTTTATTTTCAATTATTTATTTTTTTATCCTGTGGTTTTTCACTCTCGTAATTGGACTACGACTAATAGCACTGAAATTCAAAAACCCCTAAACTAGATCGAACGAAGGCAGTTTGCGTAACCATGCTTTTTTACTAATTACTCTATTTTTATACGTATAAAAATAAAATGTCGTCCGGTACGCTGACAAAGTGAAATATTATATAATTATTTTCCTTCCTCGGTGCAATAACGTATTTCACTTCTAAAACTTTGCACTTTCCCGAGCTAAACACAATCAAAACAAACTTCACTTACACTATTGTAATTTTCTTCAACTCCGTTCATTTTACATTTGGTGCAGTGCTGCACAATCGTGTGTGCCTTGCCGTAGGCTGCCTTAATTAGTACACGGTCTACAAAAACAGAACAAATAACTCATTATGTTTTTGACTCGGCTGTGATTAAAGTTGTGAGAGCGTGTTTGCGGGTATGCAAATATTTTGTATTGCACGACGACGGGTGGTGGCGGCGGCGGCGGCGTACCGCAACGCTGTCAGCACTCGTAAATTTGGAGATTACCCGCAGTGTGTTCACGCTGTATATTAATGTATCCACAATAAAAATGTTGTCGTACTAAACGTTTTAATTGAAAACGAAAATTATGGTAACGTAACATACTTCCCATTGTATTTGCTCATTATAAAGTTGCAATAAAACCCGCTTATTTGCTTTGATTTCTAGTGTATTTAACACAGCCTTGCTGGACCAATCACAGAGAAAACGAGAAATCTATGAATAACTTCAGAGCTAACTGTACTATCTTTGTAACAATTACTTACTTACTATACCTAGTAAATTCTCTGCTACTGCTTTCAAAAATAACATGTTTAGTATAAGTAAAGATTGCTGAAAGCGCATTCTTCGGAAAAGCGCAGCTACCTTACAGTTTAAGGCTTCAACTGGGCGGCTTAGCGGCGCCGAATGAAAGTTTACACAAAAGATAAACTCCACTTCGACGCCAACTACTCCATGGATTAGCTTTTCTATTTCACGCTGAGCAACGCTCTGATATTTCATCACGAACAATTTAAGAGATGTACTTACGCTTAAAGCATGCCCAAGGGTAAAACGTCAGTTTTAAAATAGACTTAACAAAACACTTTATCTTTCACTAAGTCGACCTGCGCTATGCTTCCTTGAAGATACTCAATGCACGATAAGTTCCGCGTAACAATCTACTGGATAAGAATCAAAATGTGTTACCAAGATATGAAAACTCAATAAAATTTTAATTGTGGGCCAATCGAGCAGATCCAAAAATTAGTAAACTTGTTTTCAGAAAAGTTCAAGAAATAGTCCAACAATCGTACACTTATATCTGTTGTAAATATATTAATTTAAGACGAAATTTTATGTTGGCAGGCAACCAATTCCTGATCAAATTAGGTTATTAAAAGACCAAAAAATAATCGATTTGATCGGTTCTCATTTCATTACCTATGTTGGAACTGAATTTTGATACATAAAATTAAATACAAAGTTAAATGACGAAAAGTACATCAATAGCCGATGCTCATTACCGTTAAACGTTAAATATAACAAGATTCTTTTAAATAATTATATTTTTTAGTGTAAAGTGAGAAATTATGATATTTCTTATCAAGAATTTGAAGATAACTGTATTTTTTTATATTAGGTATAAACAGACCCCAAAACACGCCTTCAGCAATATTTACTCGGCATACGGCTTTTTATTCTTACTGTTTTCCATGCTATCATTTGTATCCTTGTCCAGAGATATTAAATATTATATTAGTACTACATGCGTGCTTATATATTTATAACAGTGAGTAATTAATTTGTTGGATCGTAATAACAAGATATGCCATTAATAAAATATAAGAAATTCTTTCGAAATATCTGCTTATTCCGATATAATAAACATGTAGATGCAAAATAAATGTTGTATAGGAAAATTATTACAAAACCTATAAGAATAGGAATTATATTATTTATGTTTACACAAATTAATTTAGAAAATAAATAAGTGGATTTGGTCGACGCTTCACAGACAACAATAGGAAATAACATACATAACATACCATCACGCCTGTATTCCCCGAAGGGTTCGGCAGAGGTGTACTAATGTACACCCATATTTCGCCGGTAGCCTATTGCCATTAACCTGGCACAAATCCAGACTCCGAGCTGCTGAGAATTTCATAGAGAAACCCAATAACACTGCTCGACCTGGGGATCGAACCCAGGACCTCTAGCGTAGCACTCGCGCTTAGGACCACTATACAAATGAGGCAGTTAAATATATAAATAGTATATTAATAATATTATAGTAAATACCAATATCATAATAGTAATAATACCAGTGGGCCCTATCAGAATATCAGCGCTGCAGCTTGATGTGCTTGCTACAGCATAGTGCTGAGATAGGGACCCATTCTGACATCGCACAAGTGAATTGTGGATATGTTTTTTTAAACTGATTGCTGTATATTCTGTATTGTGTTGACTATCGGAATAAACTTTATTTCTTTCTTTCTTTCTATATATATTATCTTCAGATGAAAACTGAAGATTTTCTCATTACCTATATACCATCAAATAATCTCGACCTCTTTGACCATTTCGACACATTAATTATTATGACAGACGAGCAGATAAAAGTGGCGTGACGGGTGAGGGGAACACACCTTCGCTTTGCCTTCTAAATCATAAACTTGCAAGTTGGGCTCGTATTTTCTAGCTCTTTATAACAATGATCATCAATTTACCAATGGAAAATAATATGATTAGGAATTAAATAATGTACCTAATTTTCCTCAATTAGTAACAAAAATGCTGTGCTTTCCTTTAATTTAGATGCATGTAATTCTCTATCTTATTGTAAATGATGTGATTCTATCTTATTTTAAATGATATATGCCATTAATGTTTTTGTGTGTATTTAGTTGGTATTCCATAATAATAAAAAAATGACACAATGAAATGATGATGACTATTACTAATATTGTAATTAGTAATAGTTTTAACGGAAATAATGGACTCTTTGTTGAGTCAAATATAATCAGAAAGTCATAATCACAGGTTATGGAGCATCCTGTATCTTCTTAGATATGACGTATCATGTCAGCGAGCGGGACGTTAATTTAAAAGAAATTCGGGAATTTCCGTCGCACCGATGAACCTTCCACGATAAACTTTGTCCTCAAATGCCAGATAGTGTATTTGGTGATACCTACAACACATTGTAAATTATTTTGATTATATACCCCTTTACCAGTTTATTTCCCTGTTATTTCAATTTTAAGCATCAGAATGTTAATTCATTTTTACACAAGGACTAGGGTTTTCACTACGAAATCTGATCAACAATTCCAAGATCATCTTGACAGAACAAAATAAACTATTGATATTTCTTTGGTCTGCATGCCAAAATGAATTAACGCACCTTTACCTTAGTCCGTGGTCTGTATTATTTTGGATTTAGTTCTTTATTTATTTATTGATCCTCTTCATTTGTTTATTATAATTTTAATAAAACTACAAATCCAGCACATACGAGTTTTTTTCTGCATATTTCTTGTCGTGTGAAAATATTTAAGCGTTTAGTTCCACGTTTCCTTCAGCCAAATTGTTCAGCAATATAACTTAGGTGAAATCAGTTAGGCCAGTTGTTTACGGAGTGCGCAGGTGTTGCAATAAAAGTTACAGCTCTGAGAAAATGTGCTCATTCGACCCGTACTTAATAGGACACTCGTTACTTGCCTTACACCATAGAAATGTCTTTGATTGACGAATAGTCATTTTTATTATTTTGAATAGGAAGGGACGTTTCACAACCTCTTAGTACGTAAACAAAACCTCTAAGTATATGATTTAGATTTCCTTGTACCTGATAATAATGCTTTATTGGTTCATGAAAATTGTTACATGGTTTGTATTGACACTGACCTCCACACTAGGATTCCCTGTGTCGTGGAGGCCAGTCTCTTTCATCTTCATTATAGGTTAACACAATATTTTCTAATATTTTATATAAGTAGTAAAGAAACAAGTTACAGTCTTAGCTTAAAGGTACGTATCTGTGTATATATTCCATAATTGAGCGCAGAGCGAGCAAAAAAGTATGAATACATGTGTGTGTGTGTGGAGTGTGTGGAGTGTGTGTGTGTTTGTGTGTGTGTGTGTGTGTGTGTGTGTGTGTGTGTGTGTGTGTGTGTGTGTGTGTGGTGTGTGTGTGGTGTGTGTGTGTGTGTGTGCGTGTGAGGGCGACTGTGTGAGCGTGCACGCGTGCATGAGTATTTGTATTGATATAATTATTGAACTATTTTTAAAAAGTGTTCTGTAGTATCATAATCCTTTTCTTTCAGATAATTTTGTATGAGAAACTTACATTTTGATCTAGTCTTATCAAGCAAATTAAGCTCGTTATGTAATTTATTATAGATATAAGGACCCATAAAGTTGAAGCTTCTTCTGCCAAATTCTAGTCTAATTTTAGGTTTATGCCATTTGGGGTTTCTACGCGAGTGGACATTCGTCTTTGCTGTATTATGAGCTGTTTTATGGAATTTTAATGCAACAGCCATAATATATAGTTATCTAACTCGTAAGACACCGGTATCTTGGTACAGCAAGTTGGTTGAGAAGCGTATAGGTTTCTTGTAGGTTACCTTAAGAATGGCCCGTTGCGAGCGTTCTAAGGTGATAAAATTTGATTTATGTGCCATTCCCCATGAGGTAATACAATAATTGAGAATTGACTCACAAAGAGCCAGGTAAATCATCTTGAGTGTTTTTTCATTTGCTATTTGGCCGAGTCTCTTATCAACTTACCTTATCAACAAGAGCTTCTTGATTTACGATATTTACATAATTATCTTAATTTTGGGAGGCTCTTTTATCCCGTCATGCGCCATAATGCAAAATCAATGGTTTCGCCCTCATGAGACCACTACATGCGTCAGTGAATGAATGCGCTCAATATTCTGTATTGAAGTACCTATACCTATCACAAGTATTGCTTTATTGAACGCTACATAGTGCAGTGCAAAAGCGGAAACGCGCCGGTGTTTGCGATCCGCGCCTACACGAACTTCCGTCTACGCTGTCCTGAACAAATAGAGCGGTACTGTTCCTGCAGACCTGCGATGGGCGTTTCATTGGCCACGCTTACATGCAACCATTTATAAATTCAAATGAACATTGCGAACACAATGTAAGTACGCAAGTGTGGCCCTGTGCGTATCAGGTCTCACCGGTCGATATTTGATTACTACTAACCCAATAAAAGCACGTATCGGCTTTCCGTTTTGTTGTTCCGAATTTAGAAACGAGTCAAACGAACTTTCATGGTACGCACCTTCTGAATTCCAATAAAATTACCCTTTGCGTGACACATTACTTACTGTTTCATATTAAAATCTATAATAGTTCAAAGGAACTGATTTAATGTTTGTTTTGAATCACAGCCATTATTTAAATTAGATGCAGTTAAGTTTTCCAGTTTCTACGGAATATTTTCCTTGACGGTCCTGATTTATCTTTGGTAGAAGTTGATAAACGATGTCAAGCCGTACTAACTATTTATTTTGTGGGTGGATTCAGCACGTGGAGTGTTTTGTCTTATATTTATGTGTGGCCTTTTTCCTTCGAAGCGTGTGGGATAAACTAAGAGCAGTGTGAAAATATTTCCACCCGCACATGTCGGCTCACATGTTAACTACTCACGTATATAAATGCCCTCCAGCTACATTTTCCTTTTCCACCTGCGTGAAATATTTTCTTCGCGATTTTATCTTCTTTACTAGATATATATTATTATTATTTACGGGGACAAATGATCTCTCTATTTTTGCCTCTAAAAATGTTCGCCTAAAAGCACGGTGATATTAACTGTAGGACTGCATTAGTTAGTAAGTATTTCATTATTGCCCAAACACGTAAAGCGTAAATTTTTCTGATGAATGATCCTGGATTATTTGTTTTTTACCAATGTCGTTGTAAGTCTTTGTGAGAACTATAGACGCTTATGTATAGTTGGATAAAATATGAATCCGACTTGCAACTTTTATGATTTAGTAGGCACAGCAAAGGTGCGGTGACCTGCCACGTCGACGACGTGATAATGATAAATGTAAGGCTCAGCTAACCCCTATCAAAGATATTTTCCGATTCCGACCCTTCCCCGCTCGTGAATCTAAATAAAAAAGGATTTTTTTGTTTAAGTGATAATACGAATTCGCTATTGTAATCCCAACATTTTTCAGGAATTCGTTGGGCGGGGTAAACGCTCGCTTACAGTAATTAATTGCTTGTGCTTCGTCATATTTTTTAATTTTTCTGTCTGATGATTTATTTCATCGCTGTCACATTGCGAGTCAGACTGAACACGAGCTTGCAAATCTTTTGGTTAGGCTGCGCATGTAATGTACAAGTAGCTCAAATGCCTTACATTATTAGATATTGCTTACTACGTTACCCATGTTTGTCAGTGAGACAGGCGCCGTCGAACGCTCGTTTTATCCTCATAAAAGGCAGTTAAGTTACAAAGGCGGCCCACTTACAAGTTCACTTTGTAAAAGGCAAAAAGAGATCTACGAAATCTGTCGGCTTCCGCTGGTCCATTAGAGGGCGCGCGGGAGACAGCGCGCGCGCCTTCTCCATAACGTGTTCCTTACAAATCGAATGCCACCGGGAGTGAGCTATTATGCCGATTTTCTATAAGAGAAAAACTCAAACACTAGTCTTTGAGTTACGTCATTGTGCGCGTTGTCGTGACAGAGAGCCGTCAATCCTCGATGTCGCCTGTGATCTTTAGTCTCACTCTAGCCTCATGGCTTAATGAAATTAATATCACTCTCGATTTATTAAAGAATTATTTAATAAGATATCGTAGATCATAATCAGCTTAATATTGTACTTAAATACTGAAAATCTGATTGAATCATTTCCACACACACATAGGAAATTTGCCTACTTCATCGTCATCACCTATAGCCTATAACAGTCCAGTTCTGGACGTAGTCCTAATGTGCGCCATTTTCCCATTACTCCCATGCAAATGCAAAACCAAAAGTATCCAAAATAGTAAAAGTATGCAAAAGTGTTTATCCACATCGATCTATAGGCAAATGATTTAAAGTATAGGTTTAAAATTTAAATAGCCGGAGATATTAAACCATTCAGAATCGAATCCCTTACATGATGAGTGAAAGGGAAATTTATATTTTATGGCAAATTCTATGGTAGTTTTGGGAACATCTCGTAAATCGGTATATGTTGTTCGTGACTGAGAGTGAAATAGACAAACGTGGTTAGGGAGAGCACAATCAATCAATGACAGGGCGTCAATTTGACACCTCAAAAAGGTGCCGGTGGAGCGGGAAGGGACTCCTTGTTAAACACTCGTTGCCCGCTCACTTAAGCCGAATTTTACATGATAAAACATAACATGCCTGAATAACGACGTGTTTTCGGTATGCAATTAATTTAAAGCTGATCCGATTCTAAACTATTAAACTGAGTAAGTACATAACTCTGAACTGGATTAAATATAATTTAGTTTTATCCCTATAGATGAACTATATCAGCCTATATAAACAGGAAATATTTTAGGCATATTGATATTAATTTGACATTAAATGATGATGATGAAAGTATATTTATAAGTAGTTAGCTGTTTGTTCCAGGTGTTGTTTAGGTGAATTTTAACTCTACCTTTTCTTAGTCTATATTGAGATTTTCATACAATAACATTCTAGTTTCCGACTTTCCGGAGGATTCATTTTATAAAAAATGCAAACATATAATTATATAGATCGTAGATTTGATTTTATTAAGAATTTTATATTCGCCACTGGCACAACAATATAGGTTAGGCCTAAGTTTTAATATAAGTTTAACAAAGAGTAGATTAATTAAATGAAAATTCAATGAAATCATTCGCAAAAACACAATAAATTATTCAAACTGGCGTATCCGCTCTTAAATGGACACGTCATCAAAAATCAGTCTAGACAAGCGGCCAACGCAACACGTGTGAATATAAAACACCATTTTTAACATAGTACTACTGTCTCGTAATGAATTCTGTATAAATTTCCAGAAAACTGGTCCGTGGAGTTGTTGTGCGTCTAGAATTGTAAAATGACCGCCACCTTCATGTATGAGTTTGACATGGTTGCGTCGTTAAGTATTCGAAAAAAAATACGTATTATATTTTTTTATAATAATAGTTACTACATAGATTTTAAATGGATAAATAAATCTAAATTAACGAGGTCATAGTGTCAATTTAGTAAGATCGATGTCTACAATCTCTGATAACTTCTTCTTGTCCGGCAACAACATTTTAAATAAGTTCAGGCAAACCAAAAGTATGTAACATTTATTATTCTTTATTTTTTAAAAGCACAGCACTTTTGGAACAAAGACAAAAATTGATCCATTTCTATTTCCGCGTGAATCCCTTTCAGTAATTATTCCAATATGCATTATCTGTTACAGTAAAATAACACGTGACCACGAAATATGTAGTGCCAATAAGTTCCCTGTAATAAAACAAACCTGTACAAGGTATTGGCAAATAAACTTAACTGCGTAGTGAATTTCCGGGGATAAAGGTTTAGTGGCTTCGCGGGCGGCAGTTAAAGTGATAGTTCGGAGAGCCGCACTGGCAATAAGTCAGTGTGAAGATATGTGTGGAGGAAGAGGTCTTATGGTGTCTGCGCGGGCTATAATAGTAAATCTGAAGGAGGCTTGGATTTACGCCGGGCCGCAGTGCACCGAAGGCCGCGCCCGCACTTAATTACTGCTCGCCGAGATTAGTACCCGCTGCGGTGGCAGCTCATATGCCCCGCCTCCTGCCACAGCTTCCCGACAATTTTTCACTACTATCATCCACAGTACCCTAATCCTGGGTTACGATTTATACCCACTTTTGTTTTTACACAATGCTTAACGTTTAAGTTTTCCGTTTCGCTCGTACCTCTGCGTTTACCAACTTATTTCCTTATTCTCATTCAAAACAACAATGGAAAGTGTAAGTATTTATAGCCTACTAGCTTTCCGCCCGCAGCTTCGCCCACGTTTTTGTTCTAAATTTCATCAAAATCGGTTCCGGGGTTAATCCTGAAAGCGTGACTTTGTTTTGACTTCAAACGAACTTTCATCCCCAAACAGGTCGAAATTTCAAAACGCTAGAACAAATATTTATTTATATGTTATCAAGTGCCTCAATATAAAGTTTCATGGTTTTATCTTGAAAAATGACGAACTCCCATACAAACTTTCACCCCCTATTTCCACCCCTTCAATACTATTTTGCAATAAAAAGTAGCTTATGTCCTTTCTCAAGGTTTAGTCTATCCCAGTACCAAATTACATCAAAATCGGTTGAGTGGTTAGGCGTGAAAGCGTAACAGACAAACAGACAGAGTTACTTTCGCATTTATAATATTAGTAGGTACTATTAGTAGGGATGAAAGCGTGAAATAGATTATGATATAGAAAAATAAATTTACTTATCGTCTCTTGCATTAGACACAGTTTAAAGCGCAAACAAAGATATTCTTCCACATCGATCTTAAATAATGTTTTCCACCTTCATTTCTTATTTCGCTGACACAAAATGTATTCAGCATCATTAATATCTCCCTTTATCTCGACTGTTTCTAAAAGCAGTACGTCTTTCTATAATCTGAGATGGTAAATTATTTCTTCCAACTTTATTCACAAACGGTTGCTGATTTGTTTGTTACAAAATTCGTTTGTGATCGTATAATGTTCGTCGGCGAGACAGATCACATCGTTATTTTCATGAAGACATTATATCTGTTACTTGACTATTTATTGTTAAAAATATTTAATAAGTAAAACTTTTATAAGTCAAAGAATAAAATTATTATAACTACGAAATGATAACCTCACGATTCCCGGATTTATTTGTAAAATTGTAGAATGTGTTACGATAACAAACATTGGCAGTGTCACCGATATCTGAGAGATCACCAAACATCAACATCGTAATTGTTCGCGCATCATCAATCTCACGCGCGGTGCCAGCTCACGCGCATGTGTACAGACTCCGTGTTTGTCACATATTTGTAACAATTCAGTAAATTCTGTAATCACTGGATCATAAATTACTGAATACATGACGTCACAATACTCCGGCTACATTAATAATTTCGTGTTTCGAAGTGATAACATGAGTTGAATACCTCAATAAATAACGGCCTTAATAAAAGTATCTCTGGAATTCTGTAGTCGTTAAAAGTTGCAAATAAATTAGACGCGTACCTAGTACATAACTATTAATAATGCGTATAGTGTTGCGTTTGGTGCTCGTGGCGATCGCGTTTACGGTTACCATTGTGCTTCTAGTGCAGTTATCGGGCGTAGATTCAGATGAATCCAGACATTCTTCAGGCAGACATGCGCGCACGTCTAGGATCTACCGCCATGTACGTGATAGATCAGACAGTATAGAATCCGAAGGCAGGAACACAACAAACTACAGACGACAATATGTCATTCAGGTTTGCATTATTTCATTTGAAATTAACGTTACTTGACAAAGAAAAACGTGTAGGTTTGCGATGTCTTTTTGTCACTTTTCTACGTTACATGTTAGGTAAGTGTTTAACTGTTTACGTAACTGTATTATTTTAAGTTCAGAATTTCTTTGGATAAATGGAAATCTAATCAGAGAAAATCTAAACATTTAAAAATATATTTCTTCCAATATACAACTGCTAATAGCAATATGAATTCAATGTTCATCTCACTAAGCTGTTTAAAGTGTAATTGGTTAAGTCGCTCAGTTTTTCCAAGTCACCGCGGAGTCTCAAAGTTTCCCGGTACCTAATAATAATTAATGGGCCCGACGAAAGTCCGATATCCTTTCATTAGTGTCCCGCCTCCGCACGGAGCGGTCGAGATTAAAACTTGTTCAGAATAAGAGCTTTGCAACCACACTTTTTGAAAAGACCTCGTTCACAGCGCGCCTTTGAAATGACGCCACTGCTTTATGAAAAAATATTTGTTCACATGATCTGGAAAACATTTTGAATTTCCCGTGGCGACTGTGGTATGTTAAGATTTACATCTTGTTAATGGCATTTATGTCACGAAAATTGGGAATTTCTTGCTTTTCGTTGTTTAGAGAACAGAAGTGACAAATGAAATTCTAGAAAAGCCTGCAACCCCCTTGATCAACTGCTGTTCGGGATCACGGCGACATACTCCGCCACCTCATCCGTTTCCTGCTCCAAAAAAAGCCTGAAGTCAATTTATGTTGAGTCCGAGCCTGTTTTAAATAAACAACTAGAAACTAAAATTTCCATTTCTTTTCCAGATGATGTTGCACGCATGGAACAACTATAAGCTGTACGCTTGGGGTAAGAACGAGCTGAAGCCAATGTCGAAGCGAGCTCACCTGTCGAGCGTGTTCGGTGCAGGCGACCTCGGCGCCACCATTGTAGACGGACTCGACACTCTCTACCTTATGGGGCTCAACGACGAATTCCGAGAAGGGCGGGACTGGGTCGCTGAGCACTTGCATATTAATGAAATCGTAAGTCAAACAAAGCTTGTCATTTGCAAATACTTCGGAAGTCAAGCGTATTGAAGTATTCATGGAATTGCAAAAGATTTTAATTCACGTCTCCTCTTCGGGAGCGGTGCTCTGTTCTTAATATTTATTAGGTATAGAGAAAGTGTTCGATAGCCGCATAATTATTTTGCAATCCTATGTTTGATTTAATACAATAAAAGTTATTATTATTATGTTATTGGATATTCGCCAATGAATGAGAGTCTTTGTATATATTTTTTTAAATAAAAAACATAGCCGACTTTTAAATAATAAATGTATTAAATAATTATAACAAAATGTTCTAGCCGAGAAATGTGTAGCGTGTGTCGCTTAAAGATAGGAAAACTTAATTATGTTCTTTAGTTAATTTAATGGATAATAAATTAGACCAAGTCTTATCATGACACATACGCTAACTTGTTAAAGTATTTTTGGGTAGTATTTATGTTAATCTAGAATGGCATTTCAACTTTTTGAACTTTGTTCCATATTTGTAACTTTTTCTTTGTATTGGACATTGAGTGCGTCTAAAAGAAAAAAACCGGCCAAGTGCGAGTCGGACTCGCGCACGGAGGGTTCCGTATCATTACGATTTATGACGTATTAAAAGAAATCTATTTACTAGATCTCGTCCAAACCAATTTTCGGTGGGAGTTTACATGGTAATCTACATCATATATTTTTTTTAGTTTTATCGTCCTCTTATTTTAGAAGTCACAGGGGGGGGGACACACATTTTACCACTTTGAAAGTGTCTCTCGAGCAAAATATTCAGTTTATGAGGTATTAAAAAAAACATTTTACTAGATCTCGTTCAAACCAATTTTCGGTGGAAGTTTACATGGTAATGTACATCATATATTTTTTTCAGTTTTATCGTTCTCTTATTTTAGAAGTTACAGGGGGGGGGACACACATTTTACCACTTTGGAAGTGTTTCTCGCGCAAACTATTCAGTTTAGAAAAAAATGATATTAGTAACCTCCATATCATTTTTGAAGACCTATCCATAGATACCCCACACGATGAAAAAAATAAATTTAGTTTCAGTTCCAAGTATGGGGAACCCCCAAAATTTATTGTTTTTTTTTCTATTTTTGTGTTAAAATCTTAATGCGGTTCATAGAATACATCTGCTTACCAAGTTTCAACAGCATACTTCTTATAGTTTCGAAAAAAAAAGGCTGTGACACGATCGGACAGACAGACAGAAGACGGACATGACGAATCTATAAGGGTTCCGTTTTTTGCCATTTGGCTACGGAACCCTAAAAAATCAGGACTCAGTTAGTCAGCAGGTTTTGTTGAAGACACCAAGAGATTGAAAGAAACGGAATGACGAATGAATTCTTTGACTTTCGCGAAAGAATCACTTTGGTATGCCAAATAATAATATAATTATTGATATTGTGACATTCCTTCGCAATAAAGACATAGCTTACAGGCTTATATCATTGCTATAACTGACCGACTTTAGTCGTAGCAAATCGAAATGCTTAATTAACTGCAACCAAATGGATAACATGTCTGTTAATGGACGCTTCACATGCCTCTAGTCTGAACCGAGAGTTATGCGTGTTGGTAGATAACAGGGGCCAAGGAAGCTTAATAGAATTACTACATTTCATTTCTAAGTAGGGCGCATTCGATATTTAGGTATCGGTGTCAATGAGGAAATACAATCATAATAAAATTAGGAAACCGCTGTGTATATTATTAAGTCATGCAACTTCGAGTATAAACAGATTCTAAGGCTATCATTGTCGTTGCAATCTTAATGATAATTTTAAATGGTTATATATTTTTTATAAGTATGAGACTATTTATTATTGATTGCAAAATTTATCTCTGCCGGTTTTCCCACATTAACTTGTATCTTAGTGTCGCGTATAACAACAATATACAATAAGTTATCTTCGGACTTTCACAATATCATATTGTTTCACAGCAATATGAGGTGCTGAGAACTGCTTGAACTGGAAATACCGCAAATGTTCATCAAAGCTAAAGTACATATAAGGTGTGAAGTTATAATTGATTCGGGTAATACTTAAATGGTATTCTTAATTGAAATTGCTTTGTTACCAAAGGTTTCCACAAGGCAAGCAATCAGCTTTTCCTTCGTTGCGTTTTACGACACCCTTGGGGAATAATGGCATTTAAAATTGACCAAAACATTCTCAAGTTATCGCTATAGTATATAATTTTCTTTCTGTCAGGATTCCGACTTATCAGTGTTCGAGACAACGATCCGGTTTGTTGGCGGTCTACTTTCATGTTACGCGCTCACCGGCGACACAGTGTTCAAAGACAAGGCCGCTGAAGTGGCTGACGCCTTGCTGCCTGCCTTCGACACGCCTACTGGACTACCGCATGCGCTCATCAACCCATCTAATAAGGTAAGACCGTCATATAGTTTGTTGTGGTAAGACCACGCTGTTCGCAGCATGAATGGGCCGGCTTGACCGGGGAAGTACCACACTCTCGCAGAAGGCCCAAGTCCGGGTAGTAGTGTTTCGCTACTGCGCTTCGTTCGGTGAGTGAAAGCGCCTGAGGCCCAATTCCTCTCTCAATCCCCTTCCTTTTTCTTTTCTCCTTCCTCTCCCTTTAGTTCAATAGGCTCGGTAACGCATCTGAAACTCCTTTGGTTTCGCAGATGACGATGGGCGGCGATGACTTCTTACCATCAGGTATCTCGCCTGCTCGTTTGCCGAGTTATCCCATAAAAATATTGTAATTTTATAGAACACGTCTCTGGTTAGGTTGCCATGTCTGAAACCCGTAAGCTCTTTTCTACTGTCCATAAGGCTATGCGAGTAGCAAGAATGCTCAGTGTTGAATGTAATTCTTTCTATCACAGGAGTGAAGCCGCGAGAAAAAGCTAGTAATTAACAAAATTAAATGGAAACTTCATATTGCCGAAGTCAGGAACAATCTGAAATAGATTTAATGATCCACGCATAATTATAATTTAAGTACTTAAGTGGTACTAATTCAAAATAATTGGAAAATGCCTATGCCTGGAATTTGTGACACTCAGTCCCATAACGTCATGTTGAATAAATTTATCATTATCCATATTTCAAAGATCTTAATTCAACCTTAGAATTTAGACCCAAGACGATATAACTAGCAATTAAAGGGAATGTTATCGGTAATTAGGAATTTGAATGATTAACTGTCGGGAAGAATCTTAAATAGCGAACAACGTCACAGTTTATGCTCGTAATAATGTCAATGTAACATAATTACTTCATTAATGGTATGCTAAAATAAACTTAACATAACAGCCTCATTAGTCTAGTGGTCCTAAGCGCGAATGCTTGCTTAAAGCCCTGGGTTCTTGAGTTTTTCTACAAAATTCTCAGTAGTAGCTGAGAGATTTGTGCCCGGTTAATGGCATTGAGCTCGCCCCCTATGTCATTGGACCTAAACACACTAGCGAACTATTGGCTGTAGGTACATAAGTGCACCTCTGTCTAAGCTTTCGGCGAATAGAGGCGTCGGGGTATATATTTATGCCACAATATATTTCTCTTGGAACAATCGTCGTTCGCAGAACTGGTTTATGTGTGAATATTACATTTAGATTGTCTACCTACAGTCATATTAAGCGGAGGTTGCATACCATAATTTAATTAGTTGCTTAGGTACTAAGCTGCTGGATTTCCGGAGGAAACAACTTGACATTTATGTGATCGCTATTATAAAAAAAAAAATAAGTTTGAGAGCTCAACTAGTAAAGCAACCACTGGTTCTGCTCTGTATTCAATCGGGCGAAAAATCTTATTAATGAATAATATTTATCGTCATTTATATTTTCAGGCAAGTCGCCAGTACCACTGGGCGGGACCGAACAGCATCCTTTCCGAACTGGGCACTCTCCATCTAGAGTTCACCTACCTCAGTGACGTCACGGGTCGTGAAAGTAAGCATTTGTTATACTTCAATATTATTAACAGTCATTCATCATTCCCTCTCCGAACGACCGTCGACCGGTGCGGTTTACACTTTTCTTTTGTCAGGGATTTTAAAAGATATTCGAGACCAAGTCTGGTTATGGTCAATGAATTTGTTATATTTGGTCATGGTCTCAAAATTTTATTATAAAATTATTCATAGGTATTTTATTTGTTTTGGCAATTATGGTACTGTAAGTAGATTTCTTTATCTTACCGTGGTTATATACGAGATAGGCAAGAATTTGACCAGTCATCTCAACTGTTGTTATTCGTTTTAATGAGAAGTATAATATTTGGCCGCTAGGATTTATAATGCATTGTAATTTATAACAGCATTATAATAGGATATTGTATATGCTAGACAAAAGCTTTACATAGGTAAAGCTTTGCTTGCTTGAAAGGTAATAGATACAATAATATACCGGACAGCTCCGATAATAGATATTTATCAGTGTGAAATTATCCTTTTCAAAATGCCTTGTAGATATTAATAAGGAATAATAATTTATAAGGAAAATATGTGTTCCAAGCGTATTCAGTTCCGACTGGAGGACTTTGTTGCAAATTGTGGAGTCCTTGGAACACAGGGCTTGTGCGGGGGCTGTTTTTAAGAAAAAACATTTACGACCTCTTTTTTCTGTTTTTACAGTAAAATTGACCACTATGCCGCTGCTAGCATGGGTTTCAGAGAAGCACAGATGTATCGCCAACTAGTGTAATTTGCGAGTTAGTGTAATGATATGTGTTGTTTAGTCTACAGGAACAAGGTGAACCGCATCCGCGAGGTGCTGAATAACATTGAGAAGCCAGGCGACCTGTACCCGAACTTCATCAACCCGCGGACCGGACAATGGGGGCAGAGTAAGTACTCGTATATAACGTAACATGCTTTCACGCCCGTTATCCTTAAAGGCCGTGGTATACTACTGTACACCAGCATCTCACTGGTGTTGTACTATGTCTCAATTAAATTAGCTTAGATTTTCTTTTAAGGAAATTTGCAAAGGCACCTGTCATTCATGAATAATACATGAAGTAGCTTTGAATTTCCTAAATCGAAAATTAAAAAATAGTAAGTTCAAAAACTGGTCTTAAAATCAGAGTTTTTATTGTTTAATCTTCCCATACTAACTACAAACTATTATTAAAAAAAAAAATTAAACATTGTAGAAAGTGGGTTGTTCATTATCATGGTTGGGTTTCTAATACACCTTAAATATTCGCCGCTGTTTTTAGTTCACGCATGAGTTCCCCTGAGCAACTACGGTTATCAGTGTCACTTTGTCACAATTACCGGTAGGTACGTATATTTTAAATACCAGTAGGTAATTGTCTAGTCTAGATAACAAATTGTTATAAAGCATTTATATTGGAAGAAGTCAATGTGAAACACGAGTTTAATATCGATCTATATATCCGACCATGATACTTAATTACGTATAGCATCGACATAATTGGTTTAACAAATTGAAGATACGGTACCCATTTGCTTGAGTTTTAAATGATTTATGTTAGGGATCAGTTTGAAGAAAAATAAGGTTTTAAATAGGAATGAAATGTAAAATAAAACTAAATTTTGAGTTCACTTTAGATACCAATGTAAATAAGTTGATTGACATAGGTAATACGAAAACTAAGTACTTGCTAGACTTTGAAATGTTTATGTGTTAGAATTTGGGATCAGTTTGAAGGAAAATAAGGTTTTAAAAAGGAATTAAATGTAAAATAAAACAAAAATGTTACCTGTATTTAGATACCAATGAAAATGAGTTGATTGACGTATTATTTTTTGTAGTGTTATACCCGTGCCGTTGTAAATAGGTATATTGCATGGGTATATGCCTTTGGGAGTCTAGTAGAAGAAAATGCCTTACTTGCGAACCTATTTTATGTTTCGTTACTATAATATTAAAACTAAGATTTTACTTATTGTCTCTGGTCCGGAGTTCGACCTCGAACACTGAAACTATCGTTAAAGATCTAAAAACTGAAAATTGCATAATTTTGAGATATAGAATTATAAGGACGACATTGTAAATTGCCGAGCATAATCTAGTTCGTGGTCTTGTTCGGATGGCGAAATCAATTGATTTTGGTTATTGATAAAACCAGTTGATGTAATCGGTCGACTGTAAAGTTATATCAGAATACTATTAACCAAGGTCGAATAGATTTAAAGAGACCGATTGATTCGTGAACTGGACGTTCTATACATCGGACCCTTTTGAAATATATTTACGTATCTTCACTACATAGTATAAAACAAAGTCGCTTTCTCTGTCCCTATGTCCCTTTGTATGCTTAAATCTTTGAAACTACGCAACGGATTTTGATGCTGGTGGTTTTTTTTAATAGATAGAGTGATTCAAGAGGAAGGTTTATATGTATAATACATACATATTTTAGTATAGAAAAGCCAATAAACCACGCGGGCGAAGCCGTGGGCGGAAAGCTAGTTAAGTATATGACATACCAGCGAAATGTGGGAACATACATTAGTACACCTCTGCCTAACCCCTCGGAAAATACAGGCGTGATGGTATGTATGTATATGAAGTATAAACAGAGCAAATAAATCGTTATGAAACTACTAAAGATGTTTCACTATTCTATATAAACATGGATTGACTTTTACTTCCAGTGTCATGCATATATTTAATGCTCCATTGACTAACTACTGAACTATCAAGCAATAGTTTTACTTTCTCCTCTAGACACGTCTTTTTCTTTTAGTTTTTTTCCAACTTTTACTACTTTTTACTAAACTTTTTCTATCTCATTGTACTTAAGCAACATTAGAGACATCGTTATAACTTAAGTTGTATTTAGGACTAATTTTAAGATTAGCTAATAGACATATATATAACAGACTCATGATAGCACAGGTTTAAATCTCAGTGGTTTTTAGTTGCTATTAATATATGATTTGTGTTTAATGTTTGTAAAATGATAAATAAAAAAAAAATCTTCCTTGTTATCATCAACGCATTGATTTTCTCAGTGCTGGCAAAGGTCTTCTGTCAAAGTTAGAGGGGTAAGGATAGACTCAATCTTCATTCTCAGACTTCACATGCTGTCGATGTTTTTTTCTTCACAGTGATTGACTTTTTTTATATGCTCATTGCACGTGGTTCCAAATGTCTGAGGTGAATGCTCTGGATTTGAAAATTGCTTAACTTGTTGGTATTTTTGGTTAATTGTGTAGTGTTACAAAATCGTTAATAATGACAGATCGCAGAGTGAGATACCGATAAATATTTTACTGCTAATTTTTAATTACGACTTTTTGATAAAAAAACTACCGGTCGTAATTTTGCTCTAATCGATTTTTACTACGCGTCACCTACGGTGTGCCTACTACGAAAATCGAACTAGTAGTATCCGGCTGATTCCGGCTGACGGATCGCACGTTTTCATGCGAAAACGTGCGATTGGCGATCGATTATCGCAATTCGAATTCCTGTTATGCTTTGCTTGCCTAATTCTTGGTGTTTTTTATCAATACATAAATAGTATAAAGCTAAAATTATTTTCACGTCGTTATTTCGTTTAAAAAAACATCGTGAGGAAACCTGCATGCCTGAGGGATTTTCTCGACGGCGTGTGAAGTCTGCTAACACGCAATAGGCCAGCGTGGTGGGGTATAGCCTAAGCTCTCTCGTTCTGAGAGGAGACTCGTGTCCAGCAGTGAGACAAGATATGGGTTGCTGATGATTTCGTTTCGAGTCGAAGTTTTGACCCGTTTCATCAGTAGAATTAGTATCAAGTTATCTCATACATACATACACTCACGCCTTTTTCCCACAGGGGTAGGCAGAAACTATGGACTGCCACTTGCTACGACTCTTGCATATCTCTTTCGCTTCTTCCGGTTGCGATTACTACGCACCTGACCTTTTTGGAGAACCTCGCCGATAAGATCGGTGTACGTCCTTCTAGGGCGACCTCTCCCGACGCTGCCACTAACATTCGCCTTATAAATTCCATTCGTTAATCGTCTTTCATTCATTCTCTCGACATGCCCAAGTTATCTCAATTACAATTAATTGTTTGTTTGTCAGGGCATATGTCTCTGGGTGCTCTGGGCGACTCTTTCTACGAGTACTTGCTGAAGGCGTGGCTGGTCTCGGGCGGGAACGACGAGCAGGCCCGCATCATGTTCGACACGGCCATGCAGGCCGCGCTCGACAAGATGCTGCGGGTGTCGCCCTCCGGCCTGGCCTACCTCGCCGAGCTCAAGTACGGCAGAATCATTGAGGAGAAGATGGACCATTTGTCATGCTTCGCTGGTAAGTTATTTAGTAAAATTAATTAAAATGGTTGAGTAATTTTCGAAAAAAATATAAGTAAATGTCGAATTAAAACTTGATGATCAGTGACTGTCAATCTATTGAGGTCTATGGATTGATAATAATAATATTGCTATTCTGATTGTTAATGCCCAATATGTTCATAGAAATACTAGCTGATGATCTGTTTTTCGCTAATTCCGTGGAACTTACCAAAATCTTAATGCTAACTATAAGGAACTCCTTTGCATAATTTCATTTTCTAAACGCATCGTTTTTAAAGTGTGCGTTGTCTGTGTTATATTTAAGTCTTATTTTTCTTCGCGTCAATGAATAAAAATTTCGATTTTATGAGAGGTTCTTGGTGTTAGCCAAATTAACGTTTCTTTCTTTCTATACTTTACTCTCAATTTTATAACCAATTCAGTGCGGATCACACGATGCGCGTGACTTTCACGTATGTGAAAACAGAAAGGTGACACAAGAGTAGTGAGATAAATAGCTTTGTTGAAACTTTGTTAATTTTATTTTTAATTGTCTTAAGTCATATGTAGTGTGACACTGTAGGCGTGTCGTCAGCTTCTAGGGCCTTTGACACTACTCTACTATTGCGTGACATGACGTCACGAAATGATTGTGAACCACCAACGACAATCGTTTGTAAAAATGACTCCCGCACTGAATGAATGCTTTAACCTTGGTATAAAATTCCAGGCGGCATGTTCGCGCTGGCCTCAACCACACTGGACAACTCTCTGTCGGAGCGCTACATGGACGTAGCCCACAAGCTGACCAACACCTGCCACGAGAGCTACGCGCGCTCCGACACCAAGCTGGGACCAGAAGCCTTCAGGTATGCTACTCTAAACTACAGTCTACAGACCCTCTAATCTGAAACTTAAATTCATATTCATTTACTGAGCTCTTATTTTTACAAATAATGGTATTAAATAGGAGCGTTGTGCAATAATTGATGTATTAAAATTATGTAGATCACTAACACTACTTATTTTTAGTCTAGTACGATACTGGTATACAAAGCTAGTAGACATTAAAATTTGAAGTATACACCGATAACTAAAAATAACTCTTTTAAGTTTAAAATCCCCTCCCAGCTGGCTGAATTTTCCTTTGGCAGCTCATTGTAGCGGTATTTACTCTATGGTAGTCATATGAACACACTGAAGTACCTATCTTATACCTGCGACAGACGCACTAAATGTGTCCCCCATAGATACGTTAATGGTATTTTTGCGCAGTTTAATATTGCGGGAGAACAGGATAAAAAAAAACTCCAAAAAATCACAACTGCATCTTTCAAATGCGCTATTCCAATAACCTGGTGGGAACTATGAATGCTATATCTTTAACTAATATAACAATGTCAATACAACCGTGATAACAAACTACTTGACTGTTATCAGCAATTAAAACGTAATTACACAAATCAGTACCTGATTGAAAATGGTGATAATATAATCTTTAACTTTACATTGTTACATACAGTAAGCGGACCGATAATAATCGATCAAAGATAATAGGAACTAGGTATGGTATAAGTAAAAAATTAAAATGTCCGCTTGTTTAAATTCTAACATTAATAAAAAAAAATCTGTTATTTTAATGGATGATAATTTTTTATCTACCACGTCCACGGGTTAATGCTAATATAATAAAGCGGCGGTAGCGTAATGGCTAGGGCGTCGGACTTGCGATCATGTGGTTGCCGGTTCGAACCCCACCCATTGCACTACCGACGTGAACCCACTCGTAACACAAGCAATTAGCTTAGCACGAGGGGTTAACAAGAATACTAGTAATGTGTGACCCACATTGCTAGTAAGCTTTTTTATTCAAAAAAAAAATTATAAAAATAGAACAGCCGTATATGTGTAATCTATGCACGTAATACGTATTGCATTTGAGTCCTGCGTCATTTATTGTATCACTAATTATACTCTTTATAACAGCTGTTGTCTGTCGCACTGATAATCTCGACTGTCGACCTTAAATATCAGTCGACTTTTAAGATCTCACTAATCCAAATAGTGAACATAGTGTAAGCACAATAAAATCACTATTCAAGTCTAAGTCTTAACTTTCGGTTTAGTTGACACAACAATATATGCTGTTTGTAGTGCTCTGCTCTGTATAATTATTGAGTTTTGAAACGTTTTACAAGGTCATAATCATCCTAGACTAAATTCATAATTTTGTGCATACCTAAGATGGTGGTACACACGGCTACACATCAAGCTATACAAAACCAGTATAGGCTGGCCTTGAATTGTACTGAAAATCTTTACAATGGGAGGTTAGTCTAAACTGGATTTGTATAGCTTGATGTGTAGCCGTGTGTACAAACTAGGAAATGGGAATGTATTTTATATATAATACATTGTTACCATGTTTTCAGCAAATAAATGATTAAAATAATGCTCCTTAATCACAATTTACTTTAGCATGTCTTTTTCCGCCATACATAATTACATATCTATCCATCTACGTTTGCAATTATAATTAAATAATTCCGCTACGTTATAGTGGCGTATAAATTTTAACTAGGAATATGGCGAAACGATAACGCGTTTCATATTTCAATTTTTCTACGCTACATTACGTATAAAATGCGTGAAGTGATTGTAATATACTTAACGTTTAATATAATCGCGATTGCGGAAAGCTATGAAAATTCTTTAATCACATAAGATTACATCACACGTACGATAATTAGTGACTATCAATTTCAAATAGAACTCAAAATAATCAGTAAGCCTCTGTATAAATGTATACTGTGTAATGTTGTTAATGAACAAATATTGTATTCTTGTTTGGTGACTATTATAAATAATAATATTATTATATTTTTAAGTTACTTGTTCGAAAAACAGAAATGCGATGAATTATTCTGTAGTATGTAATTTTTTGATGGCTAAGATTTTTTTTTAAATAATGTATTCTGACATAAATCGCCATGTTTAAATATTCCCGCAAACCACCATTCTTTTATTACGTTTCGATAATTTTCAATGTTTTGTTCAGGTTTTCCGGCGCTGTAGAAGCGCGTGCGCAGAAAAGCAACGAGAAGGTGTACATTCTGCGACCTGAGACGTTCGAGTCGTACTTCATCATGTGGAGACTCACCAAGCAACAGCGGTACCGCGACTGGGGATGGGAGGCTGTCGAGGTGACCAGTTATATTCAAAGTTCTTGAAAATTGGAACGACATCAGCTCCATAGCATAAGCATAATTAGCCTATAATGTTCCCAATGCTGGGACACCTGCTGAGAGGCCATAATCCACCATTCGCCCAGTGCGGGTTGGTAGATGTCACATGTCTTCGAATGTTCTTTTATGTGGTTGCAAACATGCTGATTTCCTCACGATGTTAGCCTTCACCGTTTTGGGTGGTGCTGAAACAATTTAAGGTTAAGGTTCGAACCTACTCGTCAAGTCTCGGCAGTTACCACAGCGCCACCACCGCTCCCTATTATACTTACACGAAATAAATTTAAAAAGAAGAAATATAAAGTTTCAGTCTACTACAAAATATATTTTAAAAATTTTTACTACACGTTACGAATGTTACACTAGAGGTTCTGGATTCGATTCCCAGATCGACCACTTTTCGGAGTTTGGATTCGTCCCCGGTCAATGACAATAGGCTCGACCTAAACATACCACGGACTGTAGGTGTACATTACTACGCTTCTGCCAAACCGTTCGGGTAATACAGTCGCAATAGCGTGTTTTAAAAACGTTAGTTACAAAATAGTGTGTAATTGTAAATGGCAGGCGTTGGAGAAGCACTGTCGCGTAGAAGGCGGCTACACCGGGCTGGTGAACGTGTACCATCAGAACCCGCAGGGCGACGACGTGCAGCAGAGCTACTTCCTCGCTGAAACACTCAAGGTATGTCGACGATTATCACTTGTGAAGAACATATTTGAAAGAAAGAAAAAGATTTATTCGGCCACGAGCAGGAGACCAAAAGAAATAACCAAAACAGTTTGTGAAAACAAAAATAAAATAAAAGCCCTGCATGAGAACCGAACACGCCCTATCCTCAGCATATTGCCACAACATAATAAAATGCCGCAGCGCTGATTTTCAGATAGGCCCTATATTAAAACTAGGGATATATTAGCACACACTTGATACTGTTTATTAGTGTGAGACAATCTCGAAGCTATGTTAGCTGTCAATTTCTATTTGTGAATCCAGCATTTGTATAAGAACAGCTGAAGTTCGGGCTCTGTGGCATTCTCTAGAAGGGGCCTACGTCCGCCAATGCACGGGCTGATTAGGATTTTTTTTTGAAAAAAGCTTACTTGCTTTGTGAGTCACACATTACTAGTATTCTTGTTAACCCCTCGTGCTAAGCTAACATGCTTGTTACGAGTGGGTTCACGTCGGTAGTGCAATGGGTGAGGTTCAAACCGGCAACCGTATGATCGCAAGTCCGACGCCCTAGCTATTAGGCTACCGCCGCTTCAAAGGATTCACATATTTATCGAGGGCCTTATGCTCGCCCCAAATTACATGGGACTGGTACCGGCGAAATGTGCGTGTACATTACTACGGCTTTGCCTTATCCTTCGGGAAACAAGCACGTTATGTAGTTGGCGTATATTATATTATGCGAAGATTAATTAAATTTTTTATACTTTACTTTTTTTTTCTTATTTCAGTATTTATACCTACTATTCACGGACGATTCATTCCTGCCTCTGGACGAGTGGGTGTTCAACACGGAAGCTCATCCCTTCCCCATCAAGGGCAAGAACCCGTTGTACCGCGAGGCTCAGAAACCTGTGCCCCTCGAACCCGCCAACGAAGTCAACAAAATATAAGGCAACAGTAGAGACCAGTAATTTGTTTCCTAATATTTTGGATCATTACACTTGTGGTTTCAGGACTGTTGTGTATACTGTTCTAAATTAATTGGCATCTTTTTATGTTAATCTGTACACGGTTTCATAAGCCAGCTTATAGTATCGTCTTTTTAAAGGGTTTACAAGTGGTAAATCTCAAGGGCTTATTGCCCATAATTATTAGCAACTTTCGGAAATACCAGAATAAAATCAGCTTCATATACAAGAAAATTCTTTTGTAGAATAAAGAGTGTAACTAAACACACCGTAAAGAAAACTATACTCGCAATAAATAGTCTAAAATGAACAAACATACTTGAATTTACGCACTATTTAACACGTAGTAATCAGTAATACCATGTACAGATTTTTTAATTTAAGGATGCTAATTTTTCACAATTACCCTAAAGTTGTTGCAATACGCGTTAATAAACCTCTGTAACCTCGTTGGCCTGTTTCTTGATGACGCAGTCGACGCATGGGCAATTTCATAATCAACATTGTTCCAAGAGTCAAACAGCGCGTCACTATGAAATGGACAACGGATACGCGTCGCCGCAAAGAACAACAACCTAATTCAAAATAATAACCGCGTTGTTTATGTTGTTAAAGATATTATTTATATGTCGTTTACATTAAAAGGTTTTTTTGCCGTTTCAAACTTGTGATGTAAGAAATACAGTAGGAGAAATCACAATATATCTAGCATAATACGCGGGTTTATATGTTCGAGTTTTAACGAAAACATAGTTCATTTATTAGCTTCTATTGTTTGTAAAATGAATTTGATTTCGGTATATAAATTCTAATGCCATGATACCAAATGCAATCTTCTATACACATTTATTTTCAGACTCCCTCTAATAATTTTAATAATTTTAAATATCTATTCGGACACTCGTCGTGTACAAACGCGCTTATGTGCATACGTACAGACGATAGTAATAATAATTAATCAATCCAGTTTTAAACCTATCATGACATAACCCTAATAGTGTAACCCTAATATCTAAACTATTTATTAAACCATAACACGCTCTTAAGAAATATATCCTACGTGTATTCATCTCAGATTTTGGTACGTAGAATTAAAATAATATTAAGGCGTAGTTGATTCATAAAAACATTTTTGAATGCGCATTGAAATGGCATTTTTATGTGGCAATTAAGGTCAAAGATCATATTTAATCTTGGGTCCCAAAAATAGGGTAAAACCTAAAGAAAATCATATCGATAATTAGCATTTAAATAACTCAATTGGTAACAATTTAAAATAAACTCAGTGATGGCAAAATCAAGATTGCAACCAACGTTGCAAAGAATCACTGCGTCCTAAACGCTGTATAAAGTAGGGTGATGTTGCTCAAGTCAATTAGTGAGGTGAAATATTGACACATCCCTAGTGTAAATATAACAGTAACATAATCAACCCATAGTTCAAATGTCCGTGATCTCAATCAACAGTTAAAAACCTTGACAAACAATACTATTGTCAGACTTAAAACAATGTTTATGTTTGCTTGATAATCTGTAGATGGAAAATACAAATGTATTTCTGATATAAAATAATCATTCACTTTCAAAAAACCTATTCAATTGCAAATCGAATATTACTAATGAAACAAGCTCTCCGCTACTTGAACTAAAATATATTTGAAACACTATTATATATTAAATAACTACATAATGAATACTCACATTATAGTAAATGTTTAGGTCAAATATAAACTGAAAGTACCAAATTGTTAGAGAAATTTGTCATCATCGATTGAGATTAGATATTGATAATCAAAATGTATTATAAATAAAGATCTGATTGTAGCTTACAAATAGCTCAGTAGTAACGACCAATGTTAACGTATTGCGGGCATTACTAAGTAATATGCACAAACATAACTATTGGTTAAACTCTAGCGGCCGCAGCTTTGTCCACACTTGCGTGTTAAATTTAATTATTATGTGCACTTTATATATTATTTTATTTTGTTCTATTGCTACATTCTTTAGTCTGTTTGTAGTTATAATCGAAAGTACAAATCCGAAAACTCTCATTGAGTGTGATAATCATGTAAAGTTATTGCTACATAATTTCGTTAGCCTCTGGGTAAATGCTTTGAATGAGTGTTTTGGGACTTGTATGTACGATTGAACGTTAAAGGTTTAGGTCCCGACTCTCCTGATCGCATTGTGCTCAAAGCCGCGGCCTCACAATGTTTATATTCTATGCTTAACAAATGACATCAATGTTAAAAAAAACACTCGCTATCTGTTACTGGCGCGCGCCACTCATCAAGTTAAGGCAAGGTTATCGATTATTTTACAAATAAAACGCACGTCGCGAGTGTTATTAAACTAGATATATTTATTGATATTTAATGAAACCGCTAACTTAAATAGAAAATTATAATTTTATTTATTGAAACTTATTACTTACTTTTTACTAGAATTATTTAATAATAAAAGTTTTGATTTGTGTCGGATCTCGTATTTATAAACTTGAACTATATTTCCTATAATTATTCTTGCTAACTTTATCATAATAATTCGGTTTATACCAACTGACATATCTGACAAAGAAATTTTAGCATGTAATTATAAATACAAGGCATAAATTAATTATACACATTCACAATACCGGCCTATTGATTAATTTATTTAGTTCAAACTTTGGAGTGATTTAGTTGATATTGTTATTTTTAATCACGTTTATAGCGCTTGACACCTGAATAGATAAATACAGGTATATTTAATGGAATCATCTGTGTCAATGTTAAAAACAAAGACAGTTCGTTATGGACAATACATATTTATCTATCCAGTATACAAAAGAAAACCAAGTTGCTATGTCAATTTCGTGATTTATTATACAAAGTTACATAATATATTTCATTATAATTTCCTGCACCTGTTAATCAAGCATTAAAATCAACATTCTTTGTAATTAATTTCTTCTAAATTTTGTATGTTCTAAATGAAATAATCCTAAACGCGAACTCCACTAAACATTGGATCACTCACTGATATTAGACGAAGTAGTTGGAATAACTGTAAATTGTGTATATAATAGTCATAGACGATAAAATATTTTAGTTTTAGGTTTTTGTGTGTAGATTTACATTGTAAATTTTTTTTATTAAAATATGTGGGTGTGCGTCTGTTGATGTACATATTTATTTTTATAATATTTATGTTATTTATATTTTGTACTGCCATGTAACGCGGTCGCTGCCCACGCAACATACCTATTATCATACAAATTCAACATATTTTACGATGAGCTGCATGCATAGTTAAGAAACAGGAATTACATTTTTCATCCATATCCTACAGCATATTGTTTTAAATATATTGAACTTCCTATCATGACACGTTGGGCACACAATGATTAAGAGAAATATTTCCTCATATCGAATGCTCAATGTGCTTTAAATGTCTTTAGGGCAGGATTGGAAAATAAAAAAAAAGCTCTTCAAGCACGAATGAAAAAACGTGCTTGAATAAGTATAAATAATTCAACTGATTTCGTTCAATCCATTTTTGTTTCATAATTTTATTTCGATGCGACAGATTTGAAACTGGCATATCGTTATTAATGTCTCTTTCCCATCAGTTAAATATATTTATTTAATTGTGTTATTTTAATGAATAAATAAATAATTCTTATCCTAATCGACTAATTACACAATGGCATAATAATAAAGACTAATTTTGGACTATACTTAATTGGAAACCGTTATATGCCTTTGTTAAAGAATGAGAAACTTGAATCTATTCTGCCTATTATGTATGTTGTCCTAAATAATTATAATATATCGGTATAACGTGTGCGATAGATGTTCAAAGCTCACCTTTGATATAGTTGTTCTGTATGTACTGCCTGTTACGGTTATGTATGTATGAAGTTGTAGTATTTAAATAATAATGTACATTTTCGGTTATTAATAAAACATGTTTATAAACATACTGAGGTTTTTCTCGTGTCACCTTTTTTTTGCAGATGCTACGCATGACCAAAATTGGCCTCAATCCTCCTGTTTTAACATGTCAAGTGCCATATTATGGACACAATGCAAAATCTATTGTTCCGGTTCGGTGCCCATTAAGGGCATCAGTAAAACAAGTTGGGGTTGGTGACCTTATATACGCACACAGCGCTATAAATTATCTTTTATAATGCGCACAGCCAAGGAGTGGAAATCCCTTCCTGCGTCTGTGTTTCCGAGTGTATACAACCCAAATATCTGCAAAAGTAGGGTGAACAGGCATCTTCTGGATGTACTCGCTTTACCGTTGACCTCATCTTTGCCTCGACGACTAGATTGAGGTCAAGAGCAAACCCATCTAAAAAAAAGTCGCAAAAGAGCTGTTCTCAAAGTTATCACCTTATGGCCGAAATTATCAACTCTACTAATCCTGTGAAGCTTTCTCAGTATATATGTATTGAAAAAAAAAAAAAAACTTGCGGTTTTTTATGTTGAATTTAGATATGCTTTAAATTCAATGAATTGTGTCAGTGTATTTTCCTAAACTGACATACCTAATTATAATGTACCACATCAGATTACGTGCTCACCCTCCAAAACACGCTCACGAAGGTAGCATTTCCATTCACCGGGTAAATATTCAAACTCCAAGCTGCTGCTGAGAATTTAAACGATATTTATTTCTTGAAATAAAACTACTTTTTACGGATTTTATCGCGTTATATTGATTATTTTAAATTCCCGACGTTTCGGATCCTTTAAGCATCCATGGTCACGGGTGGACTGAGGTGTTGGTCGTCCTAATGTCAAAATTATCAACAGCTGTCTGTATCTGTTAATATATCTTTTAAAGACATTTTACAAGCCGTGCCGAACATGTAGTTATTAAATTTAAAGTTCTAAATGGTGCCGGGATTTCTATTTCCACCTGTTGAAATTTGAGAAGAAAAGCTATAATAAGCTTAGAGAATCATGGTTTCTTTTAAAAACCAGACATAACGACGTAGGAAGCTAAATTTCATTTCAGTTCCATGCTCGGCCTGGGAATCGAACCCAAGACCGCTAGCGTAGCCGTCGCGCTTAGGACCACTAGACTAAAGAGATGTAGATAGAGGATGTATTTAAGGATAAAAAAAATATATTATGGGAAACCTAGTAAGTAATTTAATCATTTTTAACATAACATACCATCACGCCTGTATTTTCCGAAGGGTTAAGCAGAGGTGTATTTAGAGTACACCCACAGTTCGCCGGTATGTTTAGGTCCCATGTAATAGGGGGCGAGCCTATTGCCATTGACCGGGCACAAATCCAGACTCCGAGCTGCGACTAAGAATTTTTAATAGAAAAACCCAATAACACTGCTCGACCCCAAGACCTCTAGCGTAGCAGTCGCGATTGGGACCACTAGACTAACGAGGCAGTCTAATAATTTTTAATAATTTATTTACTTATTTAATTATTACTTATTACTTACTAGGTACTTAATTGTCATAAACCTAATAGTTTTGGTGGAGAAAGTAGTGCAACAGCTATTAATTAAAATTAAATTATAAGTAGTTGCCTCATGAGGGCAAACAATAGATTTTGCATTGTGTCTACAATATGGCGCTTGACAGGTTAATTATGAGAAACTTCACAAAATTTAAAGATAAAGTAAACATGTAACCTTTGAATATCGTCGTCCGAAACATCAGCGAGGTTATATCGCCAACTATACAAACACGCCGTCCCCTAATTGGATGGCTGCATAAAATGTTAGCTCAGAGACAATCATGCCGCGGCATTTACCAAGCTTATGGCTTCGTTACCTTTCGCCACCCTCGTTTATAGGCCGTCTCGCTTCGAATATGTAAAAAGCAATAACGATTTCTATTTGCGATTTTCGCACATACACAATGTCTAGGAATTTGTTTGCTTAATTGTTTTAGCGGTGGTACTAGGTATATCTATATTTCAAGTTACAATGAAACGTAAGTTTTCAACTTATTGAAAAGATAAGTATTATGTAACATTTTACAAGTCACCACCACAAATTTGTATTGGGGATCTTTCCCTTACCTATGCCAATATCTACATTTTACTTCTCGACTCGGGGCGTTCGTTTCCCGGGATAGTAGCATGATAGAACTGCTTTGGTTTTGTGACGTGCCATAGGCAAAGCAGAGGAACACACCCTTCATTGAAAATCAGGTCTCGGAGCCCCCTTCCATAATACTGATGTTATGGAAGTTCATGTGTTTTTAGTAGGTAGGAGTCCGATGTAACCCTCCGCTTTTCCTCTCTGAGAGATAGAGGCCATCCATGAGGATTTCCACAAGGAAAGCAAAAGGTGCATAGGCCTTCAATGTTTACCTAAATGCCATCTAAAGTTCACAAACGCGAAACTTTAGTTTCCACTGTCTCTACTCATACCAGGTTTCCATGAATGCATAAAATACCTATATACATACCATCACGCCTGCATTCCCAAAGCGTTAGGCAGAGGTGTAGTCGTGTACAACCAACACTTCGCAGTTTTGTTTAGGCCCTATGTAACAGGGAGCGAGCCTATTTGCCTTTACCGGGCACAAAGCCAAACTCCGAGGTGCTACTTACAGAGAGTTTCATAGGAAAACCCAATAACACTGCTCGACCTGAGAATCGAAATCAGGACCTCTAGCGTAGCAGTCGCACTTAGGACCACGTAGAATAATGAGGCAGTCAAATTAAATATCAAAATTATTTATTAATTGGTATCCACTACCTGGTTACGAATTAAGTAGGTACGTTTAAAGAGTCGAAGGAATACCAGTCTTAAAAGCTTTATTAATAGATCTATACCACTAATTTGGTAAGGGTTGACAACGGATACACAGGCCCATTCTAGGTAGAATATGTAGGTACCTAACTACCCAGGTACTTGCTTTAACTAGTCTAGGAAATGAGGTTTGCTCACATGAGTCACATACCAATAGAACCCTGTTTGTGTTAACGAGGCAGCTATGAAGCCTGCACACCTTTCAAGGCAACAAATATTGTTTCAATCAGCGCAGTGAAGACAATTTTCTTTATAGCCGTGGGACGCTCCCTGTCCCCATTCTGTACCACCACGTAGAGGGTGGTGGGGTTACGACGGGCGAAGCCAAGCTTTCAGGACTGCTGAAATAGTTGTGCGACTGACAAAGTGACGAACGTGCCCCGCGAAACATTGACTTACCATTTTCTGGGAACTATTATTCGCATATTTTTTATTAATTTAATTGCCAGCCGCATAATCAGTATATCACTACGTATCTTATTTAATTAACGTATTAATAATTATAACAAATATTATCATAATATTACGTGGACGCAATAATTTGAATATGATTTGCGTATAATTTTATTCAACTTGGTGGTTCGTTCACGATTGGCTTCATCGGTCATGTGGGGACACAATGTGTTGCAGTTTGCGGCTATAGCCTCTCTAGTTTCAGGTAAGATTTTTGCCCTATAAGGTACTCCAGCAGTGAAAAATTTAAAAACTTTTTTAACAGCTTACATTTTTTATTACAGCTATACTTTCAGTTACTATTAAATTACTTTTTACGAATCTAAACTTGCGCGTCTTATTAGAAACTAGACTTGCATACTATTGAATAATGTCAAAAGACAGTGTGTGTGCTATGTTTTGTATTTGTATGTAAATGAAATAATAACACAGTCGTATCGCTACTGCTTATACATTTCCTAATATTTTGTATTTTAGACAAAGCTCATTTAAAATACATAGGTATAATAATGTACCTATTTCCAAAAAAAAATATGATGGAAAGAACGTATCTTTCTATATTTTTACATTAATTATTTACTTAAATCCATGTGTATCTACATACTAACAAGCCTTAACCTACCTACCTTATCACGCCTATCGAATAAATTGCCAAAAACGATCGGAGAAAGAAGATAAAACAGTTGCATTGAGAGGAAGAAAAGGAGGAGATTTTCTCGAAACCGCCTCATTAGTCTAGTGGTCTCAAGCGTAACTGCTACGCTACAGAATCTGGGTTCGATTCTAATGTGTTATTGGGTTTTTCTATGATAATTCTTAGTAGCAGCTCGGAGTTGGATTCATTACGAGTTACTGACAATAGGTTCGCTCCCTATTACATGGGACCTATATATACCAGTGAATTGTGGGTATACATTAGTACACATCTGCCTTACCATTCGCGGAAACAAGGCGTAATGGTATGTTATGTCTCAAAAAAGTAATTATTCTTCTTTGCGAAACAGCTAATAAATTTTATAATTTGTGCTTGGTCCCTTTATAAAGGTTATACCTGCTTACCTGCATTTTGTTTAAAATATTCGATATCAAAGTGACGCGTGTCAGTCTGGCTCGCGTCTCGCGCAACCTTTTGGGTCACTTCCGGTGACAAGTTCCGGTTTACGTCAGGCGCTAGTTGCACGCTGAATTAAGGGCTCACAAGACTGAAAAGAAATACCCTTTTTATAAGCACATTTTTTTTAAATTTTGATTAATAGGCTTGATGAGATGACTTTTGTACTGTCAAAGTGCCAAGTTGTATTTCTTGACTTCGAATCCTATACACGCACCTCTGACTTTCCGCAATCATTCCGAGATCCCCAGATTTTAAGCGATGAAGGAAAAATTCTCGAGAGTTTTTCTCAACCCGCATTAGGACAGCTTGTTGGACTAAAGCCTAACGTCTCTCTCATTCTGATAGGAGAACCGTGCCCAGCAGTGGGACAATAAATGGATTGATGACTAAGATGATGGAAATTAAATGGCTTGTTCTTATTTTCAGAACGTGTCTAGACTTTTTTATTTAGCAGAATATGAAGGTAATCCAAATTTAAATCCATAGGAACTGTTTCCTCACAGTTTTAGTGGGTTTGGTGCTCATCCAGTCTGCTATCATACATGGGGGTCTGCGTAAAATTAAAACTCGACACAGACCCTCTAAGGGTCAGGGACAGGGTCTCTCTCCTAATTGGAGAAGTCGTTGTATGTCCTATCCTTTTCTCTATATCAGCACCTCTTTTATGTAAGTGCACAAAATTAATAAACTGCGCAGCAACTTAAAAAAATATTAAAACAGTTTATCTTAATCGTTCAACAAATGAAATAGTTGTGCTCTGTTCGCGTTCCCGCAATTTATTAGTGGCGATAATGGAAGCTATAAATAAAGCATGCGTAATACCTATAAAAATAAAACGGAATCTCCAAATTCGTCTTGACGCAATATAAAAATATACCTATAATAATGCTGTGTCCTGTCAATTCAATGCGTTCAATCTCAAATCGAAATCCCATCTACCATTGCCTAAATAACAGGGTTTTCCGAAATATGCGATGACGTCCCCTTATGGACGCTGGAAAAGCATTAAAAGGGGCAGTCATAGATAAATCCATGGATAGGATTTAAATAGGCAAGGTAAGGCAGTTGAGAGTGTCATCAAGTTCAAATATCTTGCTCTCTACCTACTTTACGTGGGATGAAGGCGCCAACAAGTAACATCTATATAATATTAAGTCGTATTGGACAAGCGAAAAACGGGTTCCACAAAATGTCCTAAGGTTCTTACCGAGCTAGCGACCCTTAAATACAAAACTCAATTAAACATCGTTTTATTACTATTATGAGATGCTTTGTCTGGTCTACCCTTCTATACGGTTACGAATCCTGGGTTCTACTTAAAGAAATCTGGAATAGATTAAAACCGTTTGAGATGTGACTTCTGTGCAAACGGCTCAAATTACCTTGGACTAGTTTTACAACAACCGTCAAGGTAGGTAGGTACTTACATCCACAATGCAACGGAAGCTGGCTTTTTTCAAAAATCTGCGGAGAGGGTCTCAATATGAATTTACAAGAATGATGCCAGGAAAAGAAGCCAGTGACGTCCAAATCGTAAATATTAAATGACTTCAAGTAGGTTCGCAATTTTTGCCTACTGACCCCCTAAATTCATACTCTTTGACGATATCAATAATGATATCTTTCTCCTTTTTTGGATTCGTACCTCGTACTTCTAACCCAACTCAATCAAAAGATACAACCGTTTATGCTGTAAATCTCTCTCTTGAAATTTGGAACGAAGCACAGATAAAGGAAAAATTGCGAAATCCGTAAATTTTTATCGTAAATGCGACCGAATTATTGACTTGCTAGATTTGAATACTACGTACATCACGCACGGTATCATTGTATACCACAGGATACCTACTTGCTTATCACATTGCATCAATGGCACAGTATTTTATTTTCAGTTTAAATTTTTATTTCAGAGAACAGTCCTTTATTCTAAAAATAAGCCAAACAAAAAGAGTTTGAATTCGAACTTTCCATTTTATCGAAGGACTTTTAATCATAAAATGTAAAATCGTAAGCAACTGGAACTCTAAAAAATGCTTTTTTATACGAATTACAAAAGCTACAGGTTCGTTCTCAATCGGTATCCCCACGGTGCAACGCGTGTGAGTAGCGCGTCCCAGGGAATAAAAAGAGACGAAGCAGGGAGGCTGGAGGCTGTTCGGGTGCGAGCGTGAGAAATACGGGATGCTGACGTGTCCTTTTTATTAGGAGAACATGACATCGAGAGATATTAAAATAAGAATACAAGAGAAATTTACCGGGAATACTTTATATCATACATACGGTAGTCTTTACATGAGATAAATTCAACTGTAACCGAAAGTTTAGAACTATTGGTAAAGCTATATAAAAACTATGAAAGGATTAGTCCGTAAATAAACTTTCTAATACTTGTCTTTTCGGGGGCATAGTCGGGCTGTAATGATTCGAAAATCGTGCCCTTTTCTTTTTATAGTAAGTGTGTAAAGCTGAAAGTCATAACGCACGGGGTTCTTATAGGTGCGCCGGGCACTCCCCTGACATTTATCCGTAGACCATAAAAAGAAATATCTACCAGGGTAGCATCGCACGCGGAGGCTCGCTTCACAAAGGCCTCGCCGCGCCCTATTAACTCGTTCCGCTCTATCTAACAAACGCCCCACTAACCTGTTTACCGTAGCTCTTTAGGATATAATATCTAATTATAGGCCTCTGGATAAATATTTCGAAATCTAAAAAATGTGTTTCTCTCAAAATATTTTTTCTACGAAAAATAAAAATACAAATTTCAATTTCAACAAATTCCACACATTATTTGCATACATACTTATCACCACCATAAGGTCCCCTGTGCACTTTGAATTTGGCCCAGCGCAGGAGTTTGGTTAACGTATGCGCAGCATAGACGCCACCAGACGCCATTCGGCGCAGAAGTAATGTCCCGCTGGTGTGTCTACATGCCAGAATAAGTAAATAGTACTTATAAATAGCCAGGAACCAGAAGTGAGTAGAGTTGCGTTCGGTGACTGTGGAGCGCCAGAGGCCCAATTCCTCCCCCAGTCCCCTCCCTTCTCCAATTTTCTCTTTGCTTATCTTTTCCTTAACGGTACACATACCTACACACCGGCTTGGCCTCCTAAAAAAACACAGCCAGTCGCGGTGGCGGCGCGGTGGCGGTTGCCACTTATTATCAAGTGAGCCGCTTGCGCGTCTGCCACAGTTAATAGGCTCAGCAACGCATCTGCAACTCCTGTGGTGTTTTGTCCATGAGGGCCACCTAAGTAGTCATCACCGCTCATGTCCGTCTTTGACGACTTTAACCATAAAAAAAGTCTACCACGAGCCATAACCCAAACACCATTTTCATCTCAGCCTAAGATTCAGAGTCGGCTCTAAACATTTATAAAGTTCTCCAGCAAAATTGCATCCACCATTGAATGTCTCTTGCAATTATTCTGACAGAATTTTTTGTTATCGACCAAATCATAAAAATTGAATTACAATTACTTACCTTCTTAAGCTGCATTATGTCAAAGCATGAAAGCATATCTTCGCTTTAGAATCGTCAATAAAAGTGTATATCTCAATACGTGTAATCTGTACATTCGATGTGGTACCAATTGCTCCACTTCCTTCAAGTGACAACGAACAGTACAACGAAATACTGAGAGCGAATGGCACTGTACTTTCCTTCTGTACTTACGTAGTTTTATAGTTATTCTGTGCTGTAGACTTTACACTACAAATGGCGTCATTTATCCTAACATATGGAACAAAAGCGGAAATTAACGATCTAGCTAAAGGTAATTAAGTCGGTAGTGAATTAGGGAATAAGGCTAAATCACAGCATGGTGACACATATTGGGGTCGCGGCCGGTCCTTGGGTCCGCGGGCGCGGGCTGCGGGGCGCAGGGACGGCCTCGTGCGTGATAAATGATGCCTATTGTCTTTCTTTATTACTGAAGGGTTGCGCTGCCTCTATTCCGATGACCCAAAAAATAACAACCGAGTTTGTTCTTAATTCAATTTGACGTTTTCAAGGAAATCATAGGTAGTTATCGTTTGGAAGGCATTGGATTCTGTATCTGTCTTTTCGTACAGATTATATTGAAATTTTAAAGCCACCACAAATGTGTGTGTACCATCAGATACCACCATTTGTACTATCAAATATATCGGAGCGAACAGACTGTTCATAATTATCTGAGCAACTAGGAAAATTAAAGTTTATTTCAAAAATCCTCTGTGTCGCTGTTATATGGTTTAATTTCTCTAGTTGCTCAGATAATTATGAACAGTCTGTTTGCTCCTATATATTTGATGGTGACTGTACATCTCATACCTTTTTATAATTTACCTACCTAGACATACGACTTGGTATTCCAATGGTCTTGTCACTGCTTTACTTTCACTGCTTTTCTTACAGACTGAATTATTTATCTAATATCAGTATCAATACTTAGAATAGATAGGTAGTTTCGTTTCAAAACTATGAATTGTATTAAATATCTACTTACCTAAATAATTATTCTTGCATAAACTAGGGGTGGTAAACAGTAGGCTGTTCACCCTATGATCGAAATGCCAGCCGCACCCGTTGCGGCAAATTGACCGAGCAAAACTGTTATGGTAATATTCATCATTATAGCAAGTTATGTTTTCTTCTGACGTCGCTATCGTAGGGTTGCTTTTATATTATATAAAATTCTATTTTGCTCTTGTGGTAATTAATATTATTACATAGTTTATGGACAAGCTACAAAAATATGGCTAATGCTTGCGTGCCGTCAGCTGGGTCTACGCAAAGCCGCAATGACTCTTTCTTCAAAAGGCCGTTTGAGACATTGCCTTGCATCGTCACTTACGTAATATTTGTTGCTACAAAGTCTGGACTATGATTCTCCGAATTGTATCGGCGTTTCTTCTCAGAAGTTGTCGTCAGTTGAGTATATATAATATTTATCATTTTCTACCTTCGTGCTGGCTGGAGGCAGGGCCGGATTTAAATTTGTGCCGCCCTGGAGCACTGAAAATGCCGCCCTATGAAAAAAAACTGTTATCAAAAAGACACATAATTTGAAAATATTTTTAATTCTTCAAAAAAACTACATAAATTTATCAATTCCAGAAAATAAAAATATCAACTTTAATTTTTTCAAACCGGAAATAAATTAATTTAACAAATACAACATTTTAATTTGATACATAATACTTAAATTATATTTCTTGAAAGATAAAATGTTTATTTAAAAGAATTAGTTAATTATATATTGTATAGTTTTTTTTTCTCAATTACTAAATTTTGCCGCCCTAGAAAATTTGCCACCCTGGGCACTAGCCCCGACTGCCCCTAGTGTAAATCCACCACTGGCTGGAGGCATCCGGTGCCTCGCCACCTAGGTTGTAAAAGTTCCCTGTACTAACAACAAAATCCGACAACAAAAACCTATCTTCGTATTTTCGAAGGGAAAGAGTCAAGGGCAAAATATCTAGAGGCCGGAGCCCAAAGGGTTGGACGGATCAGATATCCGAACAGCTGGAGATACCCGTCAGCGCCACACTCCATCAAGCGGCTGATCGTAACAAATGGAAGCATATCATCAATAGACTGAAACACATATAGTCACGATTCTCAGCACTGAGGGAACGACTAAGAAGAACGAATAATTGTGACCAACGGATTGTGGCGACTATTTGTCAATAGAATGATTTCATTAGATAACATAGAGAGTGTAATATTTCTTAATTTTTGACGACATAGATAAAGAGATGAGTGTACATTAATTTAGCCCTTCGAAAAATGACGAAACATGGCCAATGTCTAAAGTTTTCTGCGGCCAAGTTCCCTAACCGTGTAAATATTATTTATTTATTTATTTGGTTAGCCAACAGTTCCTACTTACACTAATACAGAAATTTATTTAAAAGTATAGATAAATTTAAAAGTGTAGTAATTGTGTCGTTAGATTTCAAATTGAAGTAATTCCAAAATGATTTAATTCATAAAAAGCGGTTTGTTTTTCTGTTCGAGTAAGACTTTTTATTATCTCATTTTGAGGGTGGTGTGACTATCAAAAATCGGATTTTATATCATCCTTTCTATGATTGTTTCTATGAAATGTTTATAGATTACGAGAAAAACGAATTTCTAATTTGGATTTAGGTTTATTATGTCAAAATGAACCAAGTCCTTCGGACTTAACTTCATTTGATCTAACAGACTACTGTGGACTTAGTGCAGTTTGAATCAAAATTTTTAACGATCGCGTCGCTCTGATTGGCTCAATGCGACTTGCTGCGTTTTGATATAACATGTCAAATGGACTTGGTTCAATTTGAAAAAAAGGGGTGTGTTTTAAACTTATTTTGCTTGAAAACTACAGGGACTTGGTTCAATTCGGTAAAATATTGTGAAAGATACTTCCCCTGCCTTTTAAATAAGAATAAAAGCTAATTTTATGTCAAAAGTGGAGTCGATGCGATTTGAAATCTAACCACACAATCATTTACAGGCTAACACATCATGCACAACTTACGGTAAACATCCATCAAGAACAATAATTTTAACAGTAAAATAGGTATTTCAGTTAAACAATAATTATATTTTTTGTAAAAAATAATTATAAAAGATAACAAGAGGCAAATCAGACAGAAAATCTAGATACATGTTGTTAAAAATTGATTATCAGTTCATATCGGTAATTGCCCACTACAACATTTTGATAGCACTCTTCAGTATTCATAGCAAAGGTGTTTCATGTCCCTGCTTAAAGGTGAGCAGTTTTATTTGACGTAAAGTTCGATATTGCTTTTTTTGCTTATAAACCATGAGGTGAATGTAAGCAGTATGGTAATAACTTCGGCAAAATGGCTTAAAACAATAAATATCTTAGGAAAATAAGTTTATCTATTTGTGCTGTCTTTAATGAGTGCCATGCACGTTGCGCTTGCGCTACAAGCAGACTTGGGACAGCAAACAACTGGGAGGCGTGTGCGTGTGCAGCAATGCAACCACACAATGTTCCATTCCATGCGGTGAATGCATTTGTGCATTTGTAGAGCACACCGCTTCGGCCGACTGCGCGCCTAGTCGCGTGGCCGCGCGACGCAGCCCGCCACGCCGGCCACTTGGCAACCAGACAGACAAACAGACATGGCCATTGGCCATGGCACACATAGGTACTAAGCTGACCACTTCGTCTGCTATTGCCGCTGCCTCTATCTCAATAATAACATTAACGCAGTTATAAACTTAATGATAAACTTGAAGAGGTCGCTACTGAGATCAAAATATAAGAATATTTTTATATAAATTCTATAGTGAGTTTATTTATAAGTAACAATATTAAGCCCAATATAATTTGACTGCTGTTGGAACGCCATACATAAAATGCTTAAAATATAAGGTAAGCTCGCGAGTAAATTAAGTACATTCATTTTAAGTATTTTGTTACAACAAAGGGGTTTTATTAGCAAAACCAAAACCGCACATCAAAAGTTCATTCAGAGAAAACTTCAATGAACAGTTATAAAAGCCCCGCCATCGCCATCGCCAGTTCAAAGTTTTCGCTTTTACTTTGAGTACACCTCTTACAGGTTTATAAGTTACGAGTAGATAGGCAACATCGTTTCCATAACAACACCCACGCGCGCGCATTTCTCCGCCTACCTTGGGGGATGATCCATTCACGAATTGAAATACCCGCTTCCTTTTCTGCCGGCCTGGTAATAGCAGATTGTGAGCTTTCAGGAAGGGAAATAACGCGGTAACACACGCACTGTGCACATACTTGTTTCCCATAGCGATCAACATAAAATAACAAGGCCCTTCGCATTCTGGGCTGAGTTTTATTTACGTGCGGTGTGACACAGTTCTTGGGGCCCTTTTGGTCGTACAACGGCAAAGCTGCTTCTCAGATATGTTGTCCTGTTACTTCTGTGATCTAATTACGCATATCATTATGTCGCTCCTGAAGTGCCCTTTTTACTTATAACTTTTTTTATAGATTCAACTTTTATTTGTTTAAAACACCTAGGTACCTACTTTTTGGGTACACGATTTTTTCAACCTTATTATTTAACTACTTCGATTTTAGTTAATGTTGCATTTGAGACATACTTACGGATTGTAAAAAATATTGAAACATTAGGAGCCACTTACCTATATCTTCAAAGGACTCTTTTACTCAGGGTTTGTTGATATTTAACAAGGCTCCAGGCCGAACCTAGCAATTATTTAGTTTCACGCACGCGCTTTTCCTTTACGATAAGTCCCGCCTCTCTACAAAATGCACTCTACTGTCCCTCACGTTCCCTTTCATCTGTCCCCGATCCCGATGCCAATATACCGTGCTCTATAGCTTCGAACACGTATTAATGGGATATTGATTTCTGGTAAGCCTCACTTCTCGGCACCTATGAAGCCTTGGTGTTTTCCGAATGGTTCGACATTATCGGCAATCGCTGATACATTTCCAATAACCGAAGACTATCGATAGTCGTGCAAGCGAAGGAACACCCCTTAGCCTATTGAATAATAACACCGAATAATGTTATAAAATAATAAAGATCCAAGTTTACTGGTTTTTGAAACCACCATTATTAATAATCATGTTGTTGTTGTTAATTAGATTTCTGATTTCTCAACTTTTAATACCTGATAATGGCTCATGTTACATACCTAGAGGGGTTCAAAAATTTCATGTCAACCGGATAACCGAATATGTAAACGCTTTGTGTTCCTGGTGCCCTGGCATTTATTTGCTGAAGGGATTTCCGGTTTTGAATCCACATCCGGTAACACCAGGATATGGACGGATGTGGTTGTCAGAAAAAAACTATCTCTATGTTAATTACAAGATACCTACTGACTCATATATGGTAATATGGTATGATTTAATTTTGTTAAATCCATCTTTACCTTGCAGCTGCTATATATAACATATTTCTTGAGTCGTTAGAAGGCTAAAAAATTGAACACAGGTCTGTCGATTCAGTCAGCCACAAGTGGAGTTTACTATCCTGTGGAGTTCCTTATCAGTTTTAACCCTCATTGGGAAACCTGTAATGCTACTGCATCTCTTTACAACACTTAAACTATGTAACGAGACAAGACTGCGAGTACACACATTATACAAAAATATTATAAAGGCCACTGTGATTACTGGATGTGCTCGCGAGGGATCAGTTTTCGAATAATGACAGCAGTACTAATAGCAGTCTGGTCATTATGTCACCAGACAGGAAAACCTAATTCAATAACCAAGGAAGTTCAATTCGAATTCTTGAGAACAAAGTGGTCTTCGACTATATATTTGGAAATAGATATTACGAGACCTCCGAAATGACGAAATACGAAATACGAAAAATGCTTTAGCTATTAGGACACGGATGCTGCTCATTTAATAACAAATTTATGTGTTATTTTTAAAAGAAAGAATATTCTATCTATTTAGCTATATTTTTATATTTCGGTAAAATAATAAAGACAAATTTTGTGGTCAAAGAAACGGACGGAAAGATAATGTTAGATAATTTTCAATATAAGGTTATTGAACCTTATCTAACATTATCTTTCCGTCCACGCACGCTGGCGAAGCTGCGAGCGGAAAACTAGATATTCAAATACACAGAAGAGATAAAATTTATTTATCTCTTCCGTGTTCAAATACTTACATGAAGTACTTACGCAGTGGCGCCCATCTGGGTTGTGGTTGCGGGAGTTGGATCAACAGCTACAGCACGCCCAAGTTTACTAGGCTCGCAGAACGCAGTAGAGATCAAGCGGATTTCGTCTACCTACATACATATTTTGAATTCCAAATGGGAGTAGGTATTTCAGATGTTTTTAATATTTAAAAAGTTTGTAAGGTTTGATTTATAATATAAATAAGGGCACATTTCACCAATTCAGAATATAGGTACTTGGCAGTTTATTTCATACGAATTCTGTTAGGTACTTTTTTTAATTTGTTCAGCATCTATTCTGATATGGTGACTGTTATGCTGCCTATGTTATTTTTTAGCAATGTAAAGCCACGGGAACCTTACATTCTGATTAAATAATATAAAAAAAGTATTAGCAAACTCTTATAAGTTACTTATATAAAATCCCACGTTTAATCAGTTAAATAGAAGATTTAGAAGTGATGATAACTAGTTATTAGATATACCTACCAATGAAACCAAAATATAGGTAGCTACCTAGCTGGAATTAATTTCAAGGTGTTACTTGAATGTTAGCGAAAACGCTTTGCTCGTTCGTCTTCGTCGGCGTAAAAGGAAACCTTTTGTTTATACCACTTAGGTGGCAAACAAACATACGGCCTGCTGGATGTTAAGCGGTCACCGTAGCCATGGACGTTTGCAACATGGGGGTGTATCCCACTATTTCCATGGAAATACAAAATAGCAAAAGTGCGACCAGTGATTTTTACAAATTAGGTATATCCCATTATTTCTATTGCGACAAAAACGCAGTTATGTTAGGTATTTGAAAAGTTAACCACTTTTAATGAATAGATTAAAAATAAAACACGACTTCTCGGTATTAAAAAAAACTGGAGAACAAATTAATAATCTGCCATGTTTTTTAATAATTCTCCACCACATACTCTACAGTATAATAATAATAATCAATAACAGTCAATTACAAATATGATCAAGAGGTTTTATCTAAAGAGGAAATTAATAAATAGTTTCTATGTGCACGCCGTCATAAGAGGTGATGCAGCGTTTTTTTGTCGCAGCCGACAGATCAGTCTGATCAGTGGGATACACCCCAACATGGGGTATCACTCGCGCATTGCCGACTCCTTAAAAACCTTTTCACTCCCTTGTTGAAGAACCCACGCAGTAGTCCCTTTGGAAAACCTCGGCAGGAATCTGATTCCCCAACCTGAGTTTGCGTGGAAAGAAATTCCTCTGGAATCGCAGTATGAGACGGAGTGGTTCTAAGGTATCTGGATGAACTCCACGCCGATGGCGAGAGATACGGTGAAAGAAAGTAGCTGTAGCGTAGGCATCATTTTAAACAATTTCTTAGAACACAGGTCGTTGTAAAAACGGTAGAATTATTACTCACAGAGAGGCAGAGACTAAGACTAAAGGGACGTTTGTGAGATTGGGATCGTTGGCAATCCTAACTGCTCGTCTTTAGACCGAGTCATAAGGATCAAACGATTATGTTGGTGCTTCCGCCCAAAGGTGCAACAATACATACTTACTTAGTCCAATTGGGGCCGGACTTGCGACTTATGAAGTACCTAAGTACTTAGCAGTTTTTGCCCTGCGGTGAAGTTCCTGATTACCGTCTTTGTACATACCGGCTTTATTGAGCAACCCGAACTTTTTGGATAAAGTTGCATACTTAGGACGTTTACTCGGGGACTTTAATACCTATATCTACCTACCTACCTATGTTTCGAGCATTACCTAAGTTTAATATACCTAATCCCGGTTTTGAGAGATCGGAAACAAGCAGATTGTCTTATTATAACCTTATTTCCTTATTGCCTTCGAATTGAACCTTTACTGACAATGTCCTATGTCCTGTAAATTAATTAAGGATACCTAGATACGATGACAATGAAGAGATCATTTTCATTACCCCAATCAATCTGCTGAGACTCCAAGATTCCTTTATGAGAGGCCTTATAAGTTATAGGTAGGCTGATCTACGATTTTTATTGGACATTACAATTTTCAACTTATGTGGTAGATACTTCTATTAACTGAAGTTTTTCCAAAACACTCTGGTTATTTAAATAACAACAAAATTGCAACAATGCATTTATCTACATTGGTAATTAGATGAATTTGTCTATGAATATAATAAATAAGGATTTGAATGAAGCATATATAAACACACTTGGACAAATAAAACCTTTCCGCTCTTTCTGTTGAAAAAATATCAAAAAGAGAACAAAATTCTTGGCTGTGCATTCAAAACGGTCTTGGCCTACACCCGTCGTGCGTAAAATCTTGCGTAGCATGCCCCCTTCTGATTGGTCGAAAAGGCCACGCCCAATGCGTAACGAAACCATGAAATTCGACAGGCCCTTAGACGGCCCTTTCGAACTTCTTCAGCTCTTTGCGTTCCTAGTAATCTGTGTTATATTATAAATAATTTAAAGGGCTCCAAATAATATTTTTATTTGACAATAAACATCTGAATTACTTAATTATAATAGACACAAGTGAGCAATAATTAATAATGGCAGATTCTGAAAAAAAAAACATGTTTTCATTTCACTAATAGATTCATGGATTATAAATAACAACTATCTTCCAACTCTCCATTAACAACAATTAAATATGTAAATTATTATGACGGTGTCCTACAGTCAGCCCTTGAAGAAGGTGTAAATGACAGAAGGGATTTCTTTGTACTAAGAAATAATGGGCATGTCACTCCCAATGACTTTGTCTACCAGGGACTCATAACTTTGTAAGAATTCTATTCAGAAAGGGCTTTCGTAAACCTTCAAAGAACGACTGAGGTAACGTGTAACAACTGTTCTTTTCAACTCAAAATAAACAGTTTCATACTGGCTCTGACGTCACGTCACACACCACTCACTAGAGACGAAGTTGTTCATGAATGCTGTATGAATTTTAGGAATATTAATCTTGACTTAATTACTAACATACTTTTTACATGTTTTGGGTGACCAAATTACTCAATGACTAATACCTATACAATATTAATTCGAAACATTATATTCTCAACAGACTCACTATCATAACACTTATATAGAGGTTATGCGGTTGCCCCAGCATATTCAATTTTGGCTAGTATGTATGTCATGCACGTTTAGAAATGGGTTTATGCTAGTTTTTTTCCCCAAAGTACCTTGGCATCAATAAAACTACATCTCAACATCTCTACTCGCCATAAATAAATAACTCTATACTTATAATCGACATAAGCCGAACTACTTTATCAACTTGTCACATGGCCGTGTTCTCCATATTTGAGTTTAATTTCTAATCATTCGTTAACTGAAATAACTTCTTACATTCCTGTGGGCAAATTATTTTCATTAGTTATGAATTCCGACAAAGATGGCCTCACTTGAATCCGAACTACCAGGCAAACATAAAGTTTCGGAGGCTTTCGGAATGCCAACGATAGCGCGGGGTTTGTAAAAATTTGGAACACCTGTTTTGCCGCTTGAAACTAAATAAACCTCTTGCAATGTTTATTTCGGCCTGTAATATTACCTACTTATTCTGTGGTATGGGTAACTTTTATAAATTGTGTTGTTGTTAAGGCTCTAATAAAACCTCGGCGTAGTATTTTTTTTAATAAAACAAACCAAGCTTCTTTTTTCAACTTTTTCTGAAATAATGTATTTTAATTAAGTAGGTATCTATATCATTAAATTTTTACATGGATTGCGGATAAACATACCACTATTTATTTGGTAAACCAGTACTTACTTGGTTTAGTCGCTCGTTATGTGAAATAAAATATTATCGGATGAAACAGTCTACTATAGCGAATTACTTATACCTAACTAGCTTTTCGCCCACGGCTTCGCCCGCGTGGTTTATTGGCTTTTCTATACTAAAATATGTATGTATTATACATATAAACCTTCCTCTTGAATCACTCTATCTATTAAAAAAAACCGCATAAAAATCCGTTGCGTAGGTAGTTTCAAAGATTTAAGCATACAAAGGGACATAGGGACACAGAAAGCGACTTTGTTTTATACTATGTAGTGATAGTGATTACCTACCAAAAATATTTTTTTTGTAATCGGTTAAACGGTGGTTTAAAACGACAGGTAAGTCAATTTTTAATTAAATAATGTATTTGACTGCATCGTTGGTCTAGTGGTCCCAATCGCGACTGCTACGCTAGAGGTCTTGGGCTCGATCCCCAGGTCGAGCAAAGTGTTATTGAGTTTTTCTATGAAATTCTCAGTAGCAGCTCGGAGTCTGGATTTGTGCCTGGTGAATGGCAATAGGCTAGCCCACTATTATATGGGACCCAAACATACCGGCGTGGGTGTACATTAAGTATACCTCTGCCTAACCCTTCGGGGAATACAGGCGTGATGGTATGTTAGTAAGTAGGTACAATGGACAAATAATTTGAAGATTTTTAAAGAACTGTAACTTAGAGCTACAACGTAGGCGCCTCGTAGCAACTGCTACGAAAAAATATTAGTCCTTTATGACATCATCGTAGATCTAATGCTACAGCGTAGCGCAAAATCTAGTTCCACAGAGAACGTTATTTTATAAAAATCTGTTTGTAAACTTGGTGCAGTGTTCCAACAAATCTACAAATTATTAGAATTCTATTACCTAGGTATTTAGAAAAACAGCTTTGACTTGGTCTAAAAATTATCATACAGTTCATACAATGCGCAAAGAAGAGTGCGTGTAGAGAAATCGCCACACACTTCGCCCTACGCACAAGTTCATATCCACACGTGAACAGCTGATCACACTCGACTCTGACGAAACATGTGTGTGGATTCGATCTCCACTCTTCCTCTGCCTTCCTGGTACTAATAGCCCACATGTGCAACCCTTTCTGACACGTGATCGTGGGTGACCCACCCACACATTGAGGTATCTTCGGCGTTGTTAGAATAATATGTTTGGCGGTTTGAACTTATTAATTTGTCTGAACTAGAAGTTACAAGTTAATACATAAAATGATATTAATAGATAGTTACCTACCATAATACCTTCTGTTATGGACTATATAAATAAATGCTATTATATGGATATCGCTGTTCCTCCTTACATTCTGTTAGGATTATTATGTTCACACAAAATTCTCTTATATTGTACTTATACAACTTTTAGGCAAGGGTATAATAGTAAAATATTTAATAAGAGTTCGTTTTGTTTGGTTGTAAGTTGACGGCGTAAATATAGAGCTAGTAGAGCAACTAGATAATTTAACACATTCATACATCGTATGTGTGTCTATAGAGACATGGTTACTATTAACAGGTCGCTGTGTATGCAGCGTAGTATAACAACCCCGTGCAAATACGGCACATACCGTCGGAACAACAACACAAACAGAAGCAAAGCAGGCAGTTGGCGGCGTCGCGCGCCGCACACGCCCCCATGACGATGTGACATGCGTCAACACCGACCAGTGCACCAGGGCCGCAGACCGCCGAAGAAGTGCAATGCCCTTCATACCCCCACCAGCCAACTGAATAAGATCCGCATCAAACTGCACTCACGCCTCCCTCCGTTTCCCTCACTCACGATAGCCCAACTTGCAGAGGTACGCGCCGGGAAAGAGAGACCAAGTTACTGCGGAGGGCTAATAGCGTGCTCTACAAACTCGATCTCTGTCTTTCATGTTGTCGCTGTATGCATTGATATCACGCCTGTGTGTTACTAACAACAACATACATAGATAAAATATTTACTCTTGTGGTAACTTAGTAGGTATGTGTGAATGATAATAAAATCTTAAATAATTCAAGATTTTTTTAAACAATGCCTCGAATTAGCTATTTAGTATGTAACTTGTATGAAAGAATCAATAATAGTAAGTACATAATCATCTGGGTCAGTAGTCAATTCGCACGAATTTAACTAGCCTTAAAGGGTGAATCGACACGTTCTTAAATTAAAAAAAAAATGTTGACTCGCACGAAGTCTTTTTTTTTGCGTGCGAATCGACACTGACAAAAAATCTAATAACAAGCTTCCACAAATAAAAAAAAAACACAAAATATTATTGTTGTTATTCCCTTCGTTCATTTAAATACATTTTTTTGTTTCTAAATATTTAGGTATTATTATATTATTTTTTTATGTACATACAAAACCATTTCGGGAGTCGGTCCTTCGTTTTTTAAATACTTTTTAATTTCATCCTTTTTTAAGGTACGTAGGTAGGTAAGTATCTGCATCATTATTTATAATTTTTGTAGCTTTCCGCCCGCAGCTTCGCCCGCGTGGACAACACGATTTTGACTGTTTAGTTTTTTCCAATTCTGGCGGGAAATTGCAAATTATCCTTACGTATTTTTCCGTCCGCTTCTTTGCTCGGGTAGACCACACAATTTGCCCAATTTTGTTATTTACCGAAATATAAACGCAGCTTAATATATCCTTTCCCAAGGTCTAGTCTATTTTTGTACCAAATTTCGTCAAAAACCCAAACGGACTTTCATCCCCACACAGTTTGAAATTTCAAAAACCCCATAAAAAATATTTATTTATTTCTTATCAAGTGCCTAAGTTTCAGCGTTTATCTTCAAGAAATTACAAACTCCCATACAATTTTTCATCCCTTATTACAACCCCTTTTTACAACAAAACGCTTATATCCTTTCCCAAGGTCTAATCTATTTTTGTACAAAATCGGTTCCGAGGTTAAACTTGAAAGCGTGACTTTGTTCTGACTTCTAAACGAACTTTCATCCCTTATTTCATCCCCACACAGGTCGAAATTTCAAAAACGCTAGAACAAATATTTATCTATTTCATATCAAGTGCCTTAATATAAAGTTTCATGGTTTTATCTTGAAAAATGACGAACTCTCATACAACTTTCACCCCCTATTTCAACCCCTTCAAAACTATTTTTTGCAATAAAAGGTAGCCTATGTCCTTTTTCAAGCTTTAGTCTATCCCAGTACCAAATTTCATCAAAATCGGTTGAGTGGTTTAGGCGTGAAAGCGTAACAGACAGACAGACTGACAGAGAGAAACAGAGTTACTTTCGCATTTATAATATTAATATAGTAGGGATTGAAGCATGAAACAACAACCCTTGTCGATGAAAGACGATAACGAGCTCATTTTGTATCTAGAAAACTACTGCACTGATTTTGATAAAACTTGCAATGTTCCGTAAATTGAAATATACATAAAAGATTTATTGTGGGTGTCAGGGGAGTATACTTTTTAGGGTTCCGTAGCCAAATGGCAAAAACGGAACCCTTATAGATTCGTCATGTCTGTCTGTCTGTCTGTCCGATCGTGTCACAGCCTTTTTTTTTCGAAACTTTAAGAACTATGCTGTTGAAACTTGGTTAGTGGATGTATTCTATGAACCGCATTAAGATTTTCACACAAAAATAGGAAAAAAAACAAAAAATTTTGGAGGTTCCCCATACTTAGAACTGAAATTAAAATTTGTTTTTGTCATCAAACCTATGCGTATGGGTATCTATGGATAGGTCTTCAAAAATGATATTGTGGTTTCTAATATCATTTTTCTCTAAACTGAATAGTTTGCGCAAGAAACACTTCCAAAGTGGTACAATGTGTCCCCCCCCCCCTGTAACTTCTAAAATAAGAGAACGAAAAAACTAAAAAAAAATATGATGCACATTACCATGTAAACTTCCACCGAAAATTGGTTTGAACGAGATCTAGTAAATAGTTTTTTTTTAATACGTCATAAACTGAATATTTTGCGCGAGAGACACTTCCAAAGTGGTAAAGTGTGTCCCCCCCCCCCTGTAACTTCTAAAATAAGAGGACGATAAAACTAAAAAAATATATGATGTAGACCACCATATAAACTTCCACCGAAATTGGTTTGGACGAGATCTAGTAAATAGTTTTTTTTAATACGTCATAAATCGTACGGAACCCTCCGTGCGCGAGTCCGACTAGCACTTGGCCGGTTTTTTTTATTAGCCTGTATTGTCCCACACCTGAGCAAAGGCTTCCCCCATTTCTTCCACTTTTCTAGGTGTTGTGCCACTTCTTTCCAATCCTCAAGAAAGGCATCCAGGTCATCCCGCCATCTCTTCCGTGGTCTGCCGCGTTTTCGGGTAACCATCTCAGGGCTCCAGTTTTGTGCAATAAAAGCCCACAGTTTATCTGTGCGCTGCGCTCTTTATATATGCGTCAGACATGGTCTGTCCAGTCCCATTTAAGCTTCGCGGCCTTTTGAGCTACGTCGGTAATGAGTGTTGAAGCGCCGTACAGAGTTCCGAACGCGATCTATTAATTTCACACCGAGTACAGTTTGTTCGAAATAAGTAAGCCGATCGGAAGTTGTCTGCAAGTGGTTTAGAAGTGGTAAATTTTAATAGAAAAAGTCGGTGTAAAGATAATTAGAGTCGTATATGTTTCACAATTCTAATTATTTTGTTTACTAATTTCGATATTTATGTATAAAAACAATAAATTAAACGATTTTACCACCGTGGTAGTTCGGAACGGCTAACTTCCGGTCGGCTTACTTATTTCGAACAAACTGTATACTGCGCTCTAACTGCGATAAGTAAACTCCCTGAGAGCGCAGGGAGTTTACTCATCCATATATTATTACTTAGTTTTTTCTAAAATATATCACAGAATAAGTAATAGTAATAGGTCTCTAGGTACTAAACTGATGTCACAATACTTACGGTCACAGGACCCTAGAATGTACCTATTATGCACGAACAAATGAAAGGAAAAATTTGGCGCCCAACGCGAAATGATCCGCATCATTTTGAAGTGCTAATTATTTATTTCTACGGTATACCGTAGAATTTTTTTTGTTTCGAAAATTTAGCTTTATTTGAAATGAATTTAGTTGAGTTATTGAGTCTTTGGTCACTGTTTGTCAGAAACATGGAATTACAGCTAATGAGTTTATATAAATAAAATAATGACTTGTTTCGGGGTTTCTAGGATTTTCACATTTTGCTTAAGGGGTGAGAAGGGAACAGTAAGTGAGTTTTTATGGGGCTCATTCATTAGTCTGGTATTTTCCGGAATCAGACTCCTTACCTACTGGATGCAGTAAGTTTAACTTTAGGTTATGCGGCAAGCATAAAATTGAAGAGTTATTGCATTTCATTATATACCTTCTCGTATGCAATAAGCACCTATTACTCAGACAGAGGAACAACCACCTTCTGCCTAGTTAGGTGCTCCTAGTAAGCGTTTCACTTCATACCCGAACGGGTTATGTAGGACTTATTGAGATGGAAATATTATGTATAATTCATTAATTATTTTTTGAACATACTTACAATTACTTGGATGATATTTATATTTATACCTTTATATACATATAGGTATACCTATTGCAATCTATAACGATTTATTTATACTAAAAATTGTAAGGGTAGGTCAGTCATGATCTAATGTTTTCAAATCACGTTTTCAAGCAAGTGTTTATAAATATTAACACCAGAAAGTTTTTTATAGTATTTACACACATGTTATGCAAATTAGACTAGAAATAACATGACATATTAATTAGCCATACTAACCGTATCGTCTCTAGAACAAACTACTTATACGTAAGTTACTGGGGCAAGACAGACACGAGTTACGGTCCTTACATTTGTGCATTCTCTGAACTCTGTATCATTAGAAAAAAGGAAGAGTCACTATTTTACCCTTAACATTTCGATGAAACTCCTACAATCTCATGATAACCTAGTTGAAACTGACGTCATATGACGTGTTAATAAAAATACTTTTACTTTTACAATATTTTATACCTATAAAAATAACAATATTGAATTGCATTAATTACGTAGATACACTCACGCCATTTTCCCACAGGAGTAGCATAGTGTAATGAAATCTAACTATGGGAGTAGGCAGAAACTATAGACCGTTACTTGCTATGACTCTTGCATACCTTTTTCGCTTCTTCTTAATTCATAGATGTTTTCATAATACACGCGCCGGTTGCTAGTACTATACACCTGACCTTTTTGGAGGATCTCGACCAAAGAGATTGGTGTATGTCCTTCTAGCACAAGATTTTATTAATGTGCTTCTAGGACAACCCATCCCGACAACCGCCGCTGACATTCGCCTTATAAATTCTATTTGTTACGAGTAATCATCTTTCATTCATTCTCTCAATGACCAATGGCCTAATTTAGAATTAGCCGTGGCCCGTGGTTTGACTCGTAAATCCTTGCAGACGTTGAACCTGAAAAGACAACAGAAAATCAGATATTTACCTATACAGAGCTACACTTATGAGATTTTTTATAGTAACTTTCGTATGAATTTTAATATGACCATAGTGTAATGAAAATATGACTATAGATTATTATAATGATATTTATAAACTCGTCATTGGATTAATTTGGTAAATATTATTTCCTAACATAACATAGATACATACCACCACGACTGTATTCCCAGAAGGGTAAGGCACAGGTGAAGTCATTTTATTACACAATGGTGAAGTTAAGTAAGTACCTACACCCACACTCCGCTGGTATGTGGTAGTAGCAGTATTACATTACATGGGACCTAACCCATGTAATACACCTCTGCTTACCCTTCGGGGAATCCAGGCGTGATGGTATGAGTGCATTATACAGCATTCCATATCTTTTTTATATACAGGTAATATACTCGACATTCGTTGCCAGCACACGCACACACCCCATCCGATCCCCGCCTACACAACACCCCACGATGTGTCATGGCGGTCCTTTTGGAAGCTGTTGTTATCTCCCTGCGACCCATATTATCCTGGTATAAAAAGGGGGCAAACCATTGTTCTTACGCACATTCTCGAGGAGCTTTGTTTGAGGTGAAAATAGATTTCTTCTCTGAGTGTGGCGCCTAAGTATAAAATCGAAGTGGTTAAAGTTTTAAAAATGTAACTGTCCGTCTATCATATAGTTTTTTGTCGAATTCTTCCAATCACGCATGTCAATTGAGTTGAAAATTCAGTTATTCTATTTCGTTTATTCGAGATTAAATAATAATAATAAGAGGAAGCTCTGAAATCGAAATGCAATAAAAGCAAAATGTGACCAGCATTCATAAACAACGGCACGATAACGTTTCTGCCGCAATGCTTGGAAGTCCTGAGTGGGACAAATATGTTGTCATTTTGGGAAGAATTAAGAAATGTTTCTCTTAGCCTTTCAAATAACTAATTAGAGAAACAATGCAAAATGTGTTCTTGTGTTGTCAATAAGGCGCATTGCTGAAACTAAATGACAATAGATATGGAAGGATTCGTTTCATCACGAACTCCAAAATTAATCAAATCTAATCATATAACATTTTTCGTACCTGTCTCTATCAGCGACACTATATTTATTATTAGCCTACAATATTAACATTATCAATATGGTTATGCATTTTATATAGTAAATACGTGACGGCGACGTAGCCGAGTGAATGGCCGCTGCAGTCGCTACAGCAGCGGTCGGCGACGGTCGTTGCCTTTTATCCTTGAATATCCTTGAACAGGACGAGCGTCAGACGTAAACTTCTCATATCTTATGCCGCCCTGGTACCTCGCAGGATATTTCGTCCCTTTGGGAAACAAGCGATCCATCCGTAAGGGACATAAGGTACATAATTAATTGTACACGTAATAAGAAGTTGAACAAAAGAACTCTGTGAAACTGAAATGCGATTATAGATACCTCAGACAAACGGCAAAAATGACGAAATGGATTTATTTTTCAATGTTTTTTTTATTCTATGACGTGAATTTATTAATAGTTTATTATTGTATCTTATACTTAATTTTATTTGCGCAAAAAGTTTAAATGCTTAATTATAGGTTATCCGTAACGTTATATTCATAAAGGATATTAACCACAACATAACAAAGTTCTACAAATAGCTGATGTACAGTTACGAAAACTAAAAAAAAACTATTTTGCTGAGCCGAAAATTTGGTAATATGTATTATATTTTTTTATTGGAATTACCTTTCCCGAAGAAACTTGTACTTATACAAAGGTATTAGGTATATTTGGTAATTGCAAATTGTATAGTTATAAAATTATATAAGTTACATAGATCTATCAAGAAAAAATCCTGCAATTATTGATAGTTTTAAGAACCTAAATGAAAACAAATTCCGGCTGCTATAAGTCTTTTCCATAATTATTATTTATTAATTGTTTTATCTATACTTTATAATACAAATAAAGAAATACTAAGCCTAAGAATCCTTTTCAGCCTCTACAAAGTCATGTATCCCTGGCGCTCGCTGACGTCATTTCAGTCATTTCCGTGTAACAAATTACATACTTCATTTTATAGCCCAGAGAAATCTCCACCCCCTACGCGTTGAACGAAAGGGAAAGGACGAAATACATCTTCGCTGCTTCTGAGGTCCTATTAGTTGTTGACGTCATTCCAATAGAATCCACATCCCTTGGGTACCTCTCGAACATTGAACTTTCGTGGTGCACGCGTGGCAGATTCACTCTCTACTGCTCTCTACACATACACTCCTGTAGTGACGCATCAAAATAATAACATAATGTTATCTGCAAATAATAAGTATGTTTATAATGCGACGTAAGAATTGGGATCGCTGACATTTTGTTTCAGAATTATTTATTTACATTTCATAGTATCATCACTGACAAAAATGTTATCGAAAAAATCTGCCAAAACCGAGAATAATCCTTTGATCGGTTTCTTCAATAAAACCTTTTTATTAAGGAGCTACAAGGTTCAAAGCTGGATCAAATGTTAAGCGGGAGGCTGGATGCGCACGCCCCCAACAGTAAAAGGACCCCCGCAGCTGGGAACAGTGAATAAAATAGGAGGGTAGAATCTACAATTCCTTGCCGTCCCTTTCGCACCCGTAAGCTTTTAAATGCCTGTTCGATCTCCTCGGTCCATATGAAGCCTTGGTATATTCCCGCGCCACAAACGCCACTGTCGCTAGCCGCTTTCTCCTTTTAATGAACTTTTTTAATCATTGTGTGTCTGAAGAGGGACAATATAATAATAGTTGTTCCATCTCATTCTATTCCTTGAAGGGTTTTATGAAATGAATCTGAGTGGCGTGGCGGTGATATTACTTACAATAAATACGAATTGCTTTCTTACATCTCGTACCTTAAAATTTAATTAAGGGCAAATACTTAATTATTAATTTAGGTGAGTACGTAATGTTACTTCCATTTTTATTTCAGTATGTCGTGGCGCGCGTATGTCACCGCAGTCTACGCAATCTACTCTTCCACTGCCATTAACGTCTGCGATGGCCCGGTCACCAGTACCACTCACCATTATCCAGGACCAGCCGACTGCTCCGCCACCACCCATCTGTGCAGATGCTACTGACATGAAAAATCCGCTCGGAAGACTTCGAAGTGCAATGAGGAATTCCAGTTACACACAAATGAACGCTATCTTTGATGCTTTCGTCATATTCTATAGCGATGAGCACTTGGTAAGATTACAAACTATCAAACTAGCAAATAATAAAATGCCTTTTACGCGTTACAAATTCGTGTACGTTACCATAGTACCTAGGTAACTAAATAAAAAAAAGCAGTATTTTCTACTCTTCTGTACTAAATGAATACTAACCTTCAGATTCGAATCCTGCCCGCGGTCGAACTTTTTCTTCACTAAAATAACTTTATAATCGTTGCATGGAAAAAGCCTAAAGATTTAATAAATGACTAGTAGCAAGTAAAGTGTGACCAACATAGACACACTAGAAAGCTTATTTAAAAAAAAACTAATCTATACTTACTTAATATTATAAAGCTGAAGAGTTTGTTTACTTGAACGCGCTAATCCCAGGAACTACGGGTCCGATTTGAAAAATTCTTTCAGTGTTAGAAAGCCCATTTATCGAGGAAGGCTATAGGCTATATATCATCACGCTAAGACCAATAGGAGCGGAGCACAAATGAAAAATGTTGCAAAAACGGGAAAAAATTTAATGCAGAAAAGCCTAGAAACCACGCGGGCGAAGCCGTGGGCGGAAAGCTAGTATGAGTATATTTTTTTAATTAGGTAGTTCAGATCAAATAAAAATTTAAGATGGAACTATACCGTAACAACGCCTTATCTTGTCAGTCGAGCTATCGAGCTATAAGCTCGACTGACAAGATAAGGCGTAGTTAACTAATACATGTGTGCGTGTAATTGTGTGTTGTACACGGTTAGGCGTAGTTTTAGCCGGCCTCACGTCTTTGTTCGCAAAGTTCCATCTTAACTTGTTATTTGGTTTGAGGTATAATTTCGATATTCTTTGAGTACAAATTTTGACTTTGTATCACACAACGTAAATTTTTGACATTTGTTTTTATAGGAAGATGATAGGAATATTCTTTCAGACATAAATTAATTATGTCTGAAAGAGAAGGTCGAATAATAATAATTCTGAATTTCATCGCCATAATTTTGAAGAATTAAAAAAACATCTAAATATAATAAATATTAATAAATTATTATTTATGAACAAAAAATATCAATACATTTGAAAACTAACAATAATCTTTGAAAACATGGGATAATATTTCGGATCTATTTCTTTAACGTCACTGTTTGGACCGTTTGTACAAGTACTTAATAGTGGTCTAGGTCAGAGCAAAGCTCTCGTCAATGTGTTGTGTTCACTAGAGCGAAGAGCCGTTAAAGCCGGAGCGACGGCTAGAATACATCAGTGGCTGGGATGGAACCGGCACTGGCGCCGTGCTGGCCGACGGTGGCGCCGCCGTGTGGGTTCCATCCGGCGACGTCCGGCGAGCACGGTCTATTCTCACCTGCGCCTGGCTCGTCATCGATGCTGACGACCCTAGCCAGCCCACAATACCTGAATGGATAACGGTTAGTCCCTTCTGTATCAGTGCTATAATATAACTAACCGTTTCCACTGACTACAAAACATGTTGCAAATATCCCACTAACTCTGAGAGTAAGATAGATGCTTGCAACATGTTTTGTCGTTAGTCTCGTTGCTTTCATGTATTGAGCGAAACACCTTGTTTTTACCCGACTGCGCCAGAAGGAGGGTTATGTTTTTCGAGAGTATGTATGTATGTATTTTGTAGGAGAGGTTGTCCCGGGTCGGTCGTATCGGCGGCGACGCTCGCCTGACTTCGGTGAGCGAGTGGCAGGCGCTATCCTCCGCCCTTCAGCGCGAGGGGCTGCAACTGGTGCACATCCCCACATTGGTCGACCAACTTTGGAGCGAGGAATCAGACCCAGAGCACAGGCGGCCCGAGTTTCCTATGACTGTTGCCAAAAATTATGAAATTGAATTTGCTGGTAATACTTAGGTTCATTTTTAATTATTTAACTACTGATACGGTGACACCGTATCGCAGCGCGCAGTTCACAATGACAAACTTGAATCTCAGATAATTATTATACTTTAGTTATAGTAAGGTATACCACACAACAATTAGATTTGCGACTAATCTGACTACATCCACATGGTAATACCTAAGCAAATACGGTGTTCATCGTGTACGCTGTCCTTTAAAATGAAGAATGTTATTATAAAAACAAGAAAATAAAAAGTTTTTTCAATATCTATACAAATTATAAAAAAACGGTTCAATTTAAGGCGAAACCTGGCGCAACAAGGTAGCCTCGGTCCGGAATGAGTTGCGAGCAGTCGGTGCAGACGCCATTGTAGTGACGGCCTTAGACGAAGTCGCCTGGCTGCTGAACGTGCGAGGCAAGGACCTGCCCTACGCGCGGCTGTTGAAAGCCTTCGTCATGGTCAGTCTGCGGGAGTTGAAGGTATTCGTGCCGCCAGGGAAGCTCTCCGTACACGTGCGTGACGCGCTCGCCGTGTATAACTGCTTCACAACCAATTGTACTAGGTGAATAATTTATTATGGTATCTATAGTCTCTATTCTTAATCATTTATACATCTGCGGACAATATCATTGCTTACATAGATCAAGTCAATACCATGATAAAACCATAGACCTAAATCAATGCCTATACCAAAACGATGCCGAGGCCTGTACTGGGTTAATGACATATTTAAATGTTCCAAGAGTCAACGATTACACCAGCATCTACTCGGAGTTGCGTCGAGGATCTGAATCCAAGATCCTGATCCCGGCAGCGGGCACGTTCCAGCGTGGTGCTTCCGCGGCCATCGCGCAAAACGTGCCGCCAGCGAAGCGCATGTTCCTACTCTCCCCCATCATATACCTAAAGGCGCAAAAGAACGAGGCAGAGGTTAAGGGGATGAAGAAGGCGCACTTACGTGATGCGGTCGCCATGTGTACTTTACTGAGCTATCTTGAGGTAATTTTGGGTAGACTTTGTAGACTATAATAATGTTGCACACTACTTTACCAATATCCAAACTCCTTAGGATTATATCATCTAAACTAAGAGTTTGTTGCTCTGTTGGTTCTTTCTGGTTTCTCCGTTGTTAATGTAGCCATAAAGCTCAACTGCTCTGTAAATCTTCCTAATTACAAAATAACACTGAAATTATTACCCACCTCAGAGCAAGTCGGCGTTAAGCGAGATGTCTGTGGAGCAGACTGTGGACCTAACGCGCGAAACGCAGGCGGGGTACGTGGGCCCCTCCATGAAGACGCGAGTCGCATACGGCACCAACGCCGCCGACCCCGACTACCGCGCCACCAACGGCTCCAACAAACTTATCTTCAAGAACGGGACGCTCGTCATACAGTCCGGAGGGCAGTACGATGGTGAAGTATCCATTAAGCTTATGTACCGTAATTCGAAGCCTACTTAATATTTGCCAACTTAATAAGCGTTTTATTTTAGTGTAAAACGCTGCTATTTTACAATTATTATTGAACATAGTTAGATACACGATTTTTTTTTACCTATATGTAGATAAAGACCATGTAGTAGCATTTGAGCTCTATGCAGCAGGCCAGGAAAATCTGGAAAATATTAAATTTCGCTCGTCTTATTAAATCATCGGTTGTTGAGCTGAGCTAGCTTAGTCTAACCCGTCTCCGTCCCGTAACGGGTCTAACCCGTTTAACACATGAACCTATACCTGTATTGAACAGTTAGCGTTGAGAGATAATGGTGATTGATTTCGCAGAGGGCACCACAGTAGTGACCCGTACGGTGCACTACGGGTCCCCGTCGCGCGAGGAGCGGCGCGCG
>OY292522.1:11607818-11699217 GCA_958496365.1 Subacronicta megacephala
GTAGAGATAGCTAAGCATTTACTTCTAAAATCTGAAAAGAACAACTGGCCTATATTTTTCTTTGGAAAGTTTCGCTTTTGATAGATCCAATCTAAGTTAGCAGTTTTCGATATTATTCGAAAAAATAAGAGCCACTTCTTCCCTAGTATCTATGCAAAAAACGGATAGTAGATCCTTGACTGTTAGGTATTTTTCTATAGAATTAAGTATGTAGGAATTAATTTGTTCGGTGCAAACGATACAGGCATTTCTGTCTATATCTCTACCTCCAACCATCTAAAATGTATGACGGAGGGACTTAGGTATTAAACCTACAAACTTACATATTGAAAGTATTTTGTTTTCAGATCCAGTCGTAATTGACTACAGACAGGACACCAACCTGCATACACTCAGAGATGGATACTTCATCACAGCCGGTGCGTTGATTTTCCATTCACCCACCACATTCACTAGTATCTAAATGTTTTATGCAACTGTATAATCTTGTTACCTTCACAGAACCGGGCTGGTACGAGACTGGCAAATTTGGGGTGCGTTTGGGAAACATCCTTGAGGTGATATCAAAACCAAACGGCTATTTAGGATTTTTTGAAGCCACATTAATACCTTACGAACCAAAGTTAATCGACAGGAGTATGCTTACTGAGTATGAGGTAAGATAGACCAGCAATCATTAGATATGCCAAGGTACAACTTCCCACCTTTTTTCAACAAGTAAAACTTATAAGACCTGAAAGGCTGACTTCATTACATACATATTGTCGCGCCTGTCTCCCATGGGTGTAGGCAGAGACTATGGATTTCCACTTGCCACCATCCTGGCACACTACTTTTGCTTCATCTACATTCATATCTCCTCATGCATGACCGTCGGTTTAGGGTGCTCGGAACCTGGCCTTGTTTAAGAACATCCGCAATTTGGTTGCGGAACGTTCGCCGAGGTCGTCCCCTTCCAACTCGTCCATCCGCACTCGCCATAATACCTATACTTGTTTCGTCAATCTCCGTTCATCCATTCTCTCTACATGACCAAACCATCTTAACATACCTTTCTTAATCCTTGTTACTTCCTCCTCTTTCACTCCACAATGCCCTTATCACACTGTTTCTCACTCTGTCTTTCAGCGTAACACCACACATACTTCTCAAAGCTCTCATCTCTACAGCATTTATTCTGCTTTCATGTTTCTTCTGCCATACCCAACTTTCACTACCATACATTAGTGTCGGCGCCAACATTTCAATAAATTCTGGCTGAATTCATCACTTACGAAAAATCACAATAATATGTTTTGCAGCCACTTGGCTACACAACAGGCCATAGAGTTCTAGTATGTACCTACGATAGTTCACCTCGCCTGTAACCTACATACTTTTCATACACTTATAAGATAGGTTGTGGTCCTTATATGTAGTGGTCCATGTCCCCCTGCAACTTATTCCCATCGACAAGATACCCAGGCTTATTTATGAGATCTACTTTTTAATATACCTAAGTAATAAACCTGTCTAAGTACCTAATTTTCTTGTGGTAGCGAGCAAGTGACCTAAGCAAAGTTTGCACAAGTTAGGAAATCATAAATCTTATATTTTTAGATAAAATGGCTGAACTCATATAATGGGAGAATAAGGAAGGAAGTGGGCCCAGAACTAAAAGCTCGAGGGCTTACAGACGTCTACTACTGGGTGATGAACAAGACTATACCGATCGAACTGCCTTCCAAAGTTAAAAAACAATTTAGCAATTCTGCTGAATCTTGCAAGATGGTCTTGGAAATAATAATTGTTGTTCTCGCTATTATTGTCACTCATGGTCTTGTGTAAAATAATAATATTGTAATGGATTTATATACCTACTTCATACATTATAACATAGGACGCTTGTACCGACGAACCATACAGTACCTACTTATTATTTGTAATATTTGTCTATTATCTTCTACGCATTTTTTAACATTGCATCTTTTAACTGTATGTAAGAGAATACTTAAGAGACGTGTTATTTATTAATTAGTGTGTATGAGTAAATATTCGTGAAGTAGATAGCGAGTTCTAGTTGAATTGTATTATCATTGATACATAGAGTGCCTTTATGAGTACGAATGTCATTTATCCGAGATGGTGCCTTATATTACGCAATTTTATAAGCAATGTGAATGTTGTTTCTGCTTAGACTAAGAGAACAAGTTACAGTTCAGATTTTCTGCTATCCTTGGACTTTACCAGGATTCTGTTTTAAAGCCGATACTTTCGGAGTATCGTTACCACGCGGGGCGACATCTCCTACTTTTAAAAATGTTGCTGTACCCGACGAGATCGATAATAATTGTTTGTTCATTATACTAACCACCTATACGTTTACATTATGGAATGCAATCCATATATCAATATGAATATTTGTGTAGTGATGCAGTTAAATAACGACGCCGCGCACATTGTTTCAGCAATAGATATTTAGTAGCCTTAAAGTCTGGATAGAAAACCACTTGAAGGTTGCCTTTGTTAGCATGTAAGTTTTAGATAATAATATTTTTTAATAAATTTAGAAATTTAATTAATTTTAAAAGTAAACTTCTGCAATACAGATGTTTAGGTAGAATCTAGTTAGAACGAAACAAAACCGACACCAACCATTGTTAGAAAAAATTATGTTGTTGCAAAATAATGAACTTCATATTAATTATTCTACGGTTTTAGGTAAGTACTTACATAGGTACCAGTATGTATTAACGCATTGTCAACATTTTTATAATGTCATAATATAAAAATAGCGAACGAAATTTATTTAGTTACTTTTAACCGGAAGTGTGCAAGTTTAAATCCTGTCTGAAACAGAATCTTTCTTTCGCTAAAATTTATACTTACCTTTGTTTTAGGTTAAATAACGAATTTTACAAAATATTTATGGTATGTAATTTAAGTAATAAGTAATATTATAATATGCAAACAAATTGTGCACATTCTTTATTGATGATTTTGAAATAAATAAATAATAATCTATTATTACCTATTCTTAAAATAATTAAATAAATGAAATTGTATTAGCACCGAGTGCCTTATTCAAATGTAGTATGTAAAAATGCTTTAGTTGTGTTTATGTGGATACCAATTGTAAATAATTTTCATTATAATATTATAATCATTAAAAAATATCTTAGAATGTTGTGTATAATGCAATAGATTACCTAGTAAGGGGCCATTAATTGATAACGTAAGGATGGCTTTAGCGGATTTTGCCCCTCCTATCCCCAAGATGTAGAGATTCCTCAGGACCCTTAAGTAATTACTGAATGGCGCCTAATACTAATTACTGTTATATGTGTTAAATTTGTATGTTAACGTTATTTTCACTCAGTAGCAAATATTTACTAAATAACTGAGTAGTAGTTATACAAGCCTTTACATGAAAAAAAACTTTACTTTTTAAATAGTACAAAAATCACTAAACTGTTAAACTGTATTTACTGTTTTGTAATTAAAAATCAAAAACAGGTTGCCTGTAATACCAATGTACCTACCTATAATAGTAATATGTAGTGTTGCCTTACATATTTTGTCGCCTAGTAAATATCTCTCTATTAATGTTATATAGGTGTGTGTGCAGCACTATATAGGTTCACTGCCAATGCATATCAAAACCACATAATATTGTTCGATAAATAAAACTTGAATATGAATTTTATAATTTTTTTATTCACATTGGTCCGTATAGCTGATCACAAATACATAAGACTGCGCTTATATACTAGATGACGTTAATTGCACATCTATTAACATTACAATAGCTGGAGCTCGTCTTTCCTCCGAATAGGGTAGGAAATTAAGGAACTAATGGCGCCACCTCCGACTTAGCCCATGCAATCCAATTGAATGAACGCTCTTTGACATATTTGCTAACGTCAATATAACACGTTTTTATTGGCTGTCGTAAGAAAAGTCGGAGGTGCTGACATCTGTTTGCGTTGCCTTCCCAAACGGTTACACAGATAAACTGCATTGCAATTGCAACATATTTTAAGGTTATTGCACCCGGGTGGCCCGTCAAAATTATAATATTACCACGTTACTTTACCAAGCTTACCTACTCCCCGTTTTTCTCTGAAGGTGAGGAATGAGACCATTGGAGCATGAAATATTTGAAAATTTAGGTACCCACCCTTTACCCTCAACTGACACATCATTTTATTTTATTTACTACATAAGTCATTAGTTTCAGAAGCAAATCTAAACTGTATAAACTGATTTGAAATGCTTTCTTCAATTAATTATTTAATCAAGATTTTATAGGTATGTATTAATAAAAATATTATTCCTTATCTATGACATTACATTCATACTGTATTCATTCATATACATAGTTAATTGATCGCAATAGTTCTTGCACGCAACATTTAGCATATCGATATTCAAAATGGCACGAATAACATCACCCGGTACATTTGTGTCTGACGAATGTGAACGAAACTAAGAATAGTGCTGTTACACACATGTGATGAGTGTTATAAATATATTAATAAAGTACCTAATAAAGATTTATATTATGTCAATTCACACTGATACAGGAAGGATTGAGAGCAATTATGCACTGCAAGACAGTTTTGCTAGTGAAAATTATAACAGTTTTTTTTCTTTAATCAACCATTACTGTCTCCCTGCTGGGCAAAGGCTTCTCCTAATACCTAGGCACCCGTAATCTGAGTTATTCTTATTCTCGCAAGCACAGCTTCTAAGCGTAAGATCCTGGTTTCGAATCCCAGATCAAGCAGTGTAATCAGATTTTATACAATTCTCCCTAGCAGCTCGAAGTTTGGATTTGTGCCCCTTTAATGGCATATCAGCAAACTCTAGCTCAGTACACCTCTATCGAGATGATTTTTTTAGACTAAAACTGCTCGCTATTTCACTGCCAACCGCTTCGATATCAGGGTAAATCGACACTTGCAAACTAAATAATATTTGTATATATACAGAGCACAACCAAATATAGATACATTTTGAAAACTTAAAGCGTCTGGTAATAAAAACAACAGTAAATTAACAATACTCACGTTACTTACATTCAAAATTACAAATTATACTTATTCTTTTTTACATATATAGGTATGTATTTAAATCACATCGATAGCAAATTTAATATATAAATATTTTAGATTTATAAATACTTTAAGCTTCAGTCTTCAGGCTGCGTACTCTACATATATATTTAGGTATATATATCACACAATTAAAAAAATATTAATATTTAAAAGTGTCCTATCAATCATAATAGTTTTCTGACCTCCCATTACAAAATAATAATCTGCACTTTGCTACTGAGTCTCAATTTAATATGTGAAAATGATTTCACTCCTCGATGGCTAGAAATGTAGAGATATAGAAAAGAAATGAAGAATACGAGTACAGACATCGGCACAATTTTTATTATATAATATGTATTTATATTGTATATAGATTATTAAATTGCTAGTGCATTTTAAATGCACGATTCATTTCTGTTCGGTTCGTTGGTTATAAGTAAAAAAAAAAACTTTATATTTTAATAGCATCACGAATAACAATGGTACTGCTCCACATACAGTACGAAGCCTATCGATGTTTTGTATCGATACAAGTTTATACGATACGCGTCGTGTACCGTATTCTGTGAAAATTATCGTATCAACAAATAAAACTATATGATAGATACTATCGATACAGAGAGAAACGATAACATTATATGTTAACGCGACGGCATAATACCTACAATTCGGCGGGAGGAAGGGAGCGCGGGGGGCGAGCAGGAAGGAGACCGGCGCGCGCCCATGCCGCGCCAGTGCGAAAAACGTAAGCGCAAGGAGCACACGTACTCATATCTAACGTTAAGGCGGAACATAAAAGGCCGCCCGAACAATTGGCGACCGTGACAGGACTGGAACTAACATACATAAAAAGGATTACCGACCTACACGAGGATTTGTGATTGTGACGGACGAGCTCGTCGTGAAATACCTATACGAGCAAGGCTTGACAAGAACAAGGCGTCGTCGTGGCATCGCTTTACCCAAGGGAAGTAGTCTGTTCCATATCTTTCCTTTATTTCCTTATACCTAAACTTGATTTGGTGAATAGTGCTTGTCTTTACAGCGCGACTTAAGTGCCCATAACACGTGCTAACTACCTATAGCGACTTACCTTACCTAAACAGGGAGCCGCTTATTGCTATTTCAGCACCTACCTATATTCTTGAAGTATATATAGACGTTACAAGGTGCATCGCATATTCATTAGGTACCCGTATAGGCACCTATCACAGCGAACATTATTTTCTCTTTACAGCCACGCCATTTTATTAGGTACCTACCTACTTGGTTGGCTTCCGCTAAGATTCTAGAACTAATCTGCATAGGCATTGTACCTACTTCTGTGATTTACAATCACAAGCTTACTCTTGAGCCATTGCATTTGATATTTTATTATTACGTAAGGCCACTCTCTGACCTTACTAACTACCTACTTAGTGGCTATATCAAAATTAAATGATTGGGGTTTTCACTGCTTATATGCACAGCCGAAGCTCATTTTAAAGCTACATAAACATAATATGTTCATAAATCCAATCCTCCATCGATATTAGGTATTCATAATTCAATCAAATATTGATTTCAAATTCTCACAAATACTTAACGAACATTCCAGTGACGCCGGGCCGCCGGCTGCTATTGTGGCGCGTGTGAGGCCGAGTAGCGTGTTCTTGTTGTGGTGTTCGTGGACTTGGACTGCCCTGACCTGGTGACGCTTATGCTGTCTCCAAGCCTTCGTGATTGGACCGAGCATTGTGTCGTCTTTGGGTTTGAGTGCACAGATTACTTTACCTAAACTCTTTATTTGTTCACTTTATTTGCGTAATAAGTAAAATGTCTGAACCTAAACATCAACGGGAAGCTGAGAGGAGAGAAGAGAAACGCGTAGATAGTAACATGAAAGAATTAGTGAAACAAAGAGGTACATATAAAATGCGTTTAACAAAGTTTAAAGATCATATTTCTATTTTGAGTCAAATTAAAGTTAATGATATAACTAACCAACAGATTAAGGAGTTAGGGCTCCGTTTAACTAAGTTACAATCTCTTTTATCTGAATTTGATTCTATTCAAAGTCAAATAGAAGTGTTATCATTGAATGTAGAAGAGCAGATTGATGAAAGAGACTCAATAGAATCTCAATTTTATACTCTCATCTCAGCAGCCCAAGAAATTATTGATTCTCACTCTAGTAACGATGAACAGAGAACCGAAGGTGCAAAAACTGTATGTTCTAGCAATGAAAGTTGTCATGGTCACTTTAATAACATTAAATTACCAACTATAAAACTACCATCCTTTGATGGAAATTACCTTAAGGGTATTACATCGCTCAAATCCCAAAAACACCCTAGGTTTAAAGAAGTTTCTAGATGAATCCTTATGTGCCTTTGCCATATAAAAAATATATGTTATACTTAAGGTCATCACAAATAAATTGTATTGTTTAATTTTTTCATAAAATTGCCCCATTTTTTTAAAATAAATCGAAGAAAATAGTCCTTTTTCAAACTAAATTGCATTTTGTCTCTTTAACCGCTTAATAGTTTGTCGTAAATTTTATACCAAAAAATTTGTAATGACACACTTAACAACTTGTATTGTTTATTGTTTCCTATTTCTTTGAATATTTTTACATAATAAAGAAAAACCCGAAATTTCACTAGCGCCCCCCGTGAAGCACCCCCGCAATGCCCGTGATGCATACTCAGGACGCGAATATCAGTGTCTCGACGACTCTTGCGACGGGTGGGCTGTACGTGCGTTATTGTTTGCAAATAAATTACAAAAGTGATGATTTTTGAATGATTTTTGAATTAAGCAATATCGTAAATAGTACAAATATAAATAATATGTAGAAATTAAGTTTGTAAATATATTTAAAGTAGTTTATAATTTTGTTTTTGTTCTTGATCATTATCATAGACTAACCATAGTGTAATGAAATCTACGGGCGCACTCCTTTGTCTGGCTCTAAATGCCGACAATCTTTTTTAATGTTATCCAAAGTTTGAATGAACCTCGAAGTACCTAAGTGGGTACCGACTGAGATACTAGTTTATCTGACCTCGTAAGTAAGCTGACCTTTTATTGTACGAAAGTCTATACAATGCGAGCTCAGCTTATACTGGATATGTATAACAAGCTATACCTACATCACCAGTACAAACTGACCGCTTATTGTACGGACAGTCTATACAATGCGAGGTCAGCTTATACTGGATACCTAGGTTTAACAAGCTATACATAATCACCAGTACAAGCTGACCGTTTATTGTACGGAAAGTCTTTACAATGCGAGATCAGGTCAATAGAAGTTGCGTATTTTCATGTCACCAAAAGTTGTTATTCCCCTCTTTATCGAGACGTATTTTAAAATCCAAGATGGCGCACATAATTTAAATAAATTGATATGGGTGTCCATTTCGAGGTATCTTGGGGTACTGATGATGAAAATGGCATTAATTTTGTAATCCAAGAAGGCGGACATTATTTATATAAAGAAATTGATATGGGTGTCAATTTCAAGGTTTCCCGGGGTGATGATTACGAAAATGACATTAATTTCGGAATCCAATATGGCGGACATTATTTTTCTTTATAAATTGATATGGGTGTCAATTTCAAGGTTTATCGCGATTCTCATTACAAAAATGACATTAATTTTGAAATCCAAGATGGCGGACATTATTTTTCTTTATAAATTGATATGGGTGTCAATTTCAAGGTTTATCGGGATGCTAATTACGAATATGACAGTTATTTTAAAATCCAAGATGACGGACATCATTTTTCTAAATAAATTGATATGGGTGACAATTTCAAGGTTATATTTCAAGGCGGAAATTATCGTAATTAGCATCCTGATAAACCTTGAAATTAACACCCATATAAATTTATTTAGAAAAATAATGTCCGCCATCTTGGATATCAAATTAATGTCATTTTCGTAATTTGCATCCCGATAAACCTTGAAATTGACACCTATATCAATTTATAAAGAAAAATAATGTCCGCCATCTTGGATTTCAAAATTAATGTCATTTTCGTAATGAGAATCCCGATAAACCTTGAAATTGACACCCATATCAATTTATAAAGAAAAATAATGTCCGCCATCTTGGATTTCAAAATTAATGTCATTTTCTTAATAAGCATCCCGATAAACCTTGAAATTGACACCCATATCAATTTATAAAGAAAATAATGTCCGCCATCTTGGATTTCAAAATTAATGTCATTTTCGTAATTAGCATCCCGATAAACCCTGAAATTGACACCCATATACACTTCGACTTCGACTTCGACTTTGACTTCGACTTTCGACTTCGACTTTCGAAACTTTCTGCATTTCATGCATGTTTGTTTGCATGTTTTTTTCTCTGTAACGAGAAACAAACATGCATGTCGTTACACTTTTAAGTGTCGTTTTTTTCCGTCTAGCCCCCTTTCGCAACGCGCGATAAGGAACTTCGTTCCAAAAAGTAAAGTGAATAATGTATCATGTAGTTGCACCCATACTCAATTTGATGAATGTTGAAAGCCAGCTCATCCTAGCTATCTCCGTTTCTGAGAACCTATAAGCACTTACTTGATCATCATCAGACCCTCAGAATGTATCATGTAGTAGCACCCACACTCAATTAGATGAATGTTGAAAGCCAGCTCATCCTAGCTATCTCCGTTTCTGAGAACCTATAAGCACTTACTTGATCATCATCAGACCCTCAGAATATATCATAATTATAGTGGCATCCGTATTCAATTATATGTAAATATAAATAAATGTTTAAAGCCAGTTCACCCTAGTTATTTTTATTAGGTACTAAAGTAATATGTAGAAAGGCGTACGTACCTATCCCTTATTTTAAAATAATCAAGAATACCTATAATAATTTTATTATAGATGTAGGTAACTCGTACAAGACTTTTATCTAGAGGAACAAAATATCTTAAATCTTTCAGAGAACGAATAAAATAGGTAAATACGATGACGACACTGCGACATATCTGTATTCTTGCTTAATCTTCAGTTCCTTTTATTGAGTACGACCAAATGTCGATAGATGGCGCTGAACTAACAAGTACTAGCACAAAAACCCGAATCCTCAAGGTCATTCGGCAATGTAATACCCTTAAGTGGTTGGAGTACCGTGACACCTTCGATTCTATTATACATTCAAATGAGTCTATACCGGATATCAATAAGTTTCACTATTTAAGATCCTCACTTGAGGGTGTTGCCATTGTCGTGATAAAGTCGATTGAGTTTACCTCAAACAATTATAAAGTTGCATGGTCATTACTATGTGAACGTTTCGATAATAAAAAGATTCTCATTAATAACCACTTGAAAGCATTATTTAATATTGAATGTATTACAAAGGAATCTTATCGTTCTATTCGCTTTATCATTGATCATGTATCAAAGAACTTAAGGGCGCTTAATACATTAGGTCAGCCAACTGATCAGTGGGATACTATTGTAATTTACATGGTGTCTACAAAGCTAGATCCCACAACAGGTAGGAAGTGGGAAGAATATAAAAATAGTTTATCCGAGTTACCTTCTTTAGTTGATTTCATGCAGTTCTTGCGGGGTCGTGCAGACATACTTGAAACGATGCAATTTAATAAGAGCGATAAACCTGAAAATAAGTTTAATCATCCTCGAACAACGCGAGCCTTCTCTGCTTCTGCTGTAAGAAAACCTCTGAATAACCCTATATGTCCAGTGTGTAACCTAGGTCATCGGATAACAGAATGTACTAAATTTAAAGACATGAACGTAGAAGGTAGATCGAATGAAGTCTTGAAGTTACACCTTTGTTCCAATTGTTTGCGCAGGGGTCATAAAGCTGAGCGATGTCGCCTCGGCACCTGTCAAATCTGTAATCAGAAACATAACACATTATTACATACAAATATAACATTAAATCATAACACATCAAACACACAGTCAGAACATAGTAACAATAATACCTTAAGTGCTACAGTGACAACAGGTGCTGTGTCATCCTGTTCGGCCTTATTGAGTAAGCAAGTTATTCTCTGTACTGCTTTAGTGAATGTAACTAATAAGTTAAATAATAAAACTTACATTGCTCGAGCGCTCCTGGATGCAGGTAGCCAGTCTTCATTCCTGACTGAGAACATGAAAAATAAGTTAGGATTTACATCAACTAACACACAGCCTGTGTGCATTACCGGAATTAATAATGTTCAGTTTAATATCTCAGATTCTTGTGAGCTTGTCTTAAATTCATTAACAAGTTCATTCTCCACAATTATTAAGTGCTTAGTTGTACCTCAAATAACCGGTTATTTACCCAATAGTAACATTGATGTCTTAGAATTAAACTTACCTAATGATATACAACTGGCTGATCCGGGTTTTCATTGCCCATCTGAAGTAGATCTTTTACTCGGTGCTGACATATTCTTTGATATTATTACTTCAAATAAAATAAGGTTGGGTACTGACAAGCCTATACTTCAAAGCTCTAGGCTAGGTTGGCTAGTAGCAGGGCCAATAGGTAGTTTCGAAGAAACTAAAAAACCACTTGATATTCAGTGCAATTTTACTAAACAAATTAGTAAGGATCTTGCTAAGTTCTGGGAACTTGAAGAGGTTTCTTCCACGGTCCTTCCTTATTCACAAAATGATAACATATGTGAAAAACACTTTATGGACCATACACAGCGCCTAGAAAACGGTAGATTTTGTGTAAAAATACCCTTTAGTGAACCACCTGAAACATCACTTGGTGATTCATTTAATATGGCAAAGAAACGTTTTCTTAATCTTGAAAAAAGGTTTACTAATAATACAGTCTTTAAAAAACAATACTGCGATTTTATTAATGAATACAGGAAATTAGGTCACTTAAGTAAAATTAATAAACCTTCTTTTGGCTACTTTATGCCACATCATGCTGTACTTCGTGAAAACAGCGAAACCACCAAATTAAGGGTTGTTTTTGACTGCAGTGCTAAAACTTCATCTGAAAAATCTCTGAACGATATTCAATACATAGGGCCTGTAGTTCAAGATGAATTGTTTGATATTTTGATAAGATTTAGGCAACATAAATTCGTTTTATCCGGTGACATACAAAAAATGTATCGACAAATTATGGTAGACAGTTCGCAGCGCCATCTGCAGTTGATTCTTTGGAGGGATGATGTAAACAAGCCTATCGACACATTACAATTAAATACCGTTACATACGGAACAGCTTCCGCTCCATTTCTTAGTACAAGATGCTTAATACAGTTAGCAAAAGAATGTCAGGATAAGGTTGTATCTGAAATTATACATCATGATTTTTATTTAGATGATTTATTAAGTGGGGCTGAAACTGAAAGTGAATTAAGACATATATACAAGTCAGTAACCGATATACTTGCATCAGCTTGTTTTCCGATACATAAGTTTCGCACGAACTGTCCACAAGTTTTTGTAAATGATTTTCCGTCATCACAGTCTTTAGAATTAAATAAACAATCTAGTGTATTAGGATTGTTGTGGTTTACTGATACGGATAAACTCCAGTTTTCAGTTCAATTAGATAAGGTAGCTAATAACGCTACAAAACGCTCAATATTGTCGAATACATGCAAAATATTTGATCCGTTAGGCATGCTTAGTGTGTGCACAATCAAGCTTAAAATACTCTTACAAAAACTATGGGTTTTAAAACTAGGTTGGGATGAACAAGTTCCAAATGACATTAAGATAATTTGGGAGAGATTTGTCTCAAATGTACAAATTTTAGCAAACATTAAGGTACCCAGACACGCTTTATGTTCTTCACCAGTATTAATTGAACTTCATTGTTTTGTCGATGCATCCCAAGAGGCTTATGGAACTTGTGTATACCTGCGGACTTTAGATAACGCTAATAATGTATATGTAAACATATTATGTTCCAAGACCCGCGTAGCACCGCTGAAAACAACCACTATCCCGCGGCTTGAGCTATGCGGAGCGCTGCTGGGCGCACGACTCGCGGCCAGGGTATGTAGCTCATTACGATGCACAATACAGCGCCAGGTCTTCTGGACTGATTCATCCGTAGTGCTGGGTTGGATTCGAACACAACCAAAATTACTCAAGGCCTTTATTTGTAACAGGGTTAATGAAATTCATGAGCTTACAAAGAGAGAATCTTGGAGACATGTACCAACTTCGTTAAATCCCGCTGACTTAGCCTCTCGAGGAGTAGAACCCAACCAGCTACAAGGCTTAAGTTTATGGTGGCACGGTCCTAGTTTTCTATTACAACAGGAATCGGAATGGCCAAAAAATATAGGTTCCATTTGTAGCAACTTACCTGAAACTAAAACACCACCTAGTGATTCTTTAACATTAACTGCTACTAACATTGAACAGTCACAAATAATTAAGTTTCATAATTATTCTAAGATAAGTAAATTAAAAAGAATTATGGCATACATTCTACGATTTATAAATAATTGTAAACATCCAAAAAATAAAATAATAGGTCATTTACAATTAACTGAAATTGAATTATCATTAACTTACCTTATCAAGCTGGCTCAGCGTCAGTCTTACCTTAAAGAAATAAATATACTTACCTTAAATAAAAATCTTAATTCTAAATCTAACCTTTTACAGTTATCTCCTTTCATTGACGGTGACGGCGTGCTCAGAGTGGGTGGTCGCCTTCAACACGCCGCCTGTGATTACAACAAAAAGCACCCAATCCTCCTGGACGGTAAACATCACTTCACCCGGCTCGTGTTGGAGGACGAGCACCTACGTCTGTTGCACGCTGGGCCGCAGTTATTACTTAGCTCAGTACGCGAACAGTTCTGGCCAGTAGGAGGTAGGCATTTAGCTCGTAGCGTTGTTCGAAGGTGCGTTGTATGTACTCGACTACGCGGTAAAACTATGACGCCACTGATGGGCAACTTGCCTGCAGACAGAGTCACGGCTCAATATCCGTTTCAAGTATGTGGCGTCGATTTCGCTGGACCATTCCTTATATCCAGCAAGAAGGGTAAAGGAAATAGAATAACAAAATGTTATCTTAATGTTATAGTTTGTTTTTCAACTAAGGCGATACATCTAGAAATCGTAAGTGATCTCTCTACTAACGCTTTTATTCTTAGTTTACGCCGCTTTATTTCACGAAGGGGTAAACCTCATACGGTTTATTGCGACAATGGGACCAATTTCGTTGGAGCAAATAATGAGTTGGGTAGAGTACTTAAGTCCAGTCTTAATTCAGTATATGATTTCTCTAATGAGGAGGGTATCAAATTTATCTTTAGCCCGCCATATTCCCCTACTTTCGGCGGCATTTGGGAAGCCGGCGTCAAGTCGGCCAAATTCCATCTTAAGCGGATTGTGGGTAACGCGAGTTTGACGTTTGAGGAGCTAGGCACTTTATTCATCCAAATTGAAGCCATCCTGAACTCCCGTCCCCTTACTCCTTTGTCGTCGGATCCAACTGACTATTCCCCTCTTACCCCGGGACACTTCCTTGTGGGACGGCCCTTAACTTCGCTGCCGTCACCTCCGATACTTACCAGGAATCCCGATAGATATCAAAAAATTGAACAGCTGCGACAGCATTTTTGGCACAGATGGCAGAAGGAATATCTAGCAGAGATGCAGCAGCGCGCAAAGTGGCGCTTAACGCAGAAGGAGATTCAGATAGGAGACCTGGTTGTCTTTAAGGAGGATAACACACCACCACTACGATGGAGGCTGGGCCGAGTCCAGCGCTTGTACCCTGGAACTGACGGAGTTTGCAGAGTGGCTGACTTTACCACATCAAGGGGTATCATCAAGAGGGCCTTAAATAAGGTCTGCCCCCTTCCCACGGAGCTTGAAAGCAGGAGCTTTCAAGGGGGGGAGGATGTTAACGCGACGGCATAATACCTACAATTCGGCGGGAGGAAGGGAGCGCGGGGGGCGAGCAGGAAGGAGACCGGCGCGCGCCCATGCCGCGCCAGTGCGAAAAACGTAAGCGCAAGGAGCACACGTACTCATATCTAACGTTAAGGCGGAACATAAAAGGCCGCCCGAACATTATATGTATATCGATACAAAAGACTCTTAGGAAACTTTTTCTTTTCATAAATGCGTAATTGACTTATATTAGTTATGACGCAAACATCAGAGTAGGTACTCGTTAACTCGGTATATTCTAGCATTTGGCAAAATTAAGAATAAATTGTTTAATAAATTACCTAGATAATTGATATAAGTTCTATATTGTAAAGGAATTCCATTTATTATGCTGCAGCGAATAGTCGTGCTATTAGTCAGTCATAAAATAAAAGGTAAGTTGGGTTCCTGCTTTAATTGAGCAGATAATAATAATAAGTATTGTCAGACATGGGATGAAAAAGGGTTATAGTCATTACATGGGCATTTATCAACGTCTGTATTGTATCTAGTTCTACCGTAGTTAATCATAGAGACAGTACTTACCCTAAAACTAAACATCTGTGTGTAGTAAAAATAATTAGATTTTTCAATAAATTAGTACTTAAATTTTTTTGTCATTTGAGATAGTACACTAAACAGAATCTTAACGAGAATAATTAACATTCATAACAATATAATTAAGTGTAACGAAGATGAGTGTTAGTTTCTAACATTGCCCTCTAAGAAAACAAACCGATTTCACACTGTGTAAGATACCTACACAAACCTAAGTGACGTATACCTAATGTATAGTATATTAGTGCAATAAATAAACCATTATGCAACAACATCGCATCCTCTATTCAATTCTTATTCGCAACTATGTTACTCTTTCATGTCATACAAAATTGATTAAAGGTTGATTATGCATACTGAACACATTTGTCGGCCTTAGACCATGGAATGGTAAACAAATGGAAGGCCTTAAATCCTGATAGTTGGTAATTGTGATGCAAATACAACATTATTTTATAACCTGTTACTTTGAATTATTTAATAATCAACTATGACAAAAATCAATAACACATGACTAAACGAGTTATCACAAGTAAACACTCCATTTATTTACCACTCCTTGTTAAACCGAGATAAATATTATCTAAGAGTAACTGCCCACACTATAATTACACACAATACATTGCCTATTGACTATATCGAGTAATACTTGGTATTCGTTTATGATCCGCACGAAACAAAGCGAGCTAATAAATGCACTACTTGTGAACGCAAGCGCTGTCGTGGAGGATAATGAACTAAGTCCTAGAATGTCGAAGTTCACCTCCTAAGGTCTACCACTTCTACTGGCGCTGCATCGTCCACTCGTATATGTGATACAGTCTGGAAGGAAGCGTTTTAAACATAAGCACTTTTCGATGAGTACCGTATAAATAAGTAGTTAGGAATATAAAATTATTCCATTTTTTTTCTTTATAGCTAACGGTTTTTAACCAAACAAGCTTTAAGCTTATGGAAGTGACTTACATTGGAAATCATAGTTTTATAATAACTTACTTAAAACTTCTATTGGTGTTTTCCATACGATATGATGAATTATTAATACTTACATGAAATAGCGGAGGATCGGTCGTATGTGGATGAAACCCGGTCTGCCTACAGTTGGTTATAGATTTCATTCCGTGGTCAGGAGTTAATGCAAAGTAACCAGTTCTGAAATATTACCAGACGTATTAGAGATTTCTAGAAACTCGTGGTCATCGATTATAATATAATATTTAATTAATTACCTACACTTCGAACACTGGACTATGCATAGAAACGCTCCGAATCCGGTTTTCTACAACTACGTTACTATCGGACACGGGCAAATTTGAGAGGTATCGAGGAAGAAACAGAGGCGTTATACGTGATACCACTTATTCCGTGCTTCAGGCAAAATACCAAATGAAACGTATCTTAAACTCAATATGAAACAATGAAGATACTTGCAAAGAACTCTCTTACATAACCATTATATCAGTTGTACCACTATGAAAACAGTGGAGTACTGAACAATATCGAACAGTCATTCCTCTTTTTGCGTTCAATAATAAACGAGCTAAAACTTACTCATTGTATTTTGGCGCGCAGACAATAGCGATAGCCTCCGGCATCATCAGCTGATACGAGCACTGTGTGTGCATGTCAACAGACGACAGGAATGCCGTCTGAGTTGGATGAGTCTGCAATAAACAATTGATGCAAAACTTGTACCCGGTGCAAGTAATTAGAACAACTAGTATGTGGACTGCTTGCGAAGTTCCTACTTATGTCGCTTCTGCTCCACGGCACGCTCAATCCAAGGACAGAGTTGTAACAACTTTGAAACCATTAACCATATTTTTTTTTAGATTACGGAGAATTCTCATGGTTGAAAAGCTGTTTTTTTTAAGTAATCGACGTAAAATATCAACGCAAGGGGGTCTAGAATCATGTACTAAATTAATTGTAAGCGGTTGTGCGTCCGTCCATGGCCCATCTTTTTTTTTTTTTTTATGGGATAACTCGGCAAACGAGCAGGCGAGCTACCTGATCGTAAGTAGTCATCGCCGCCCATGGACATCTGCAAAACCAAAGGAGTTGCAGATGCGTTGCCGAGCCTATTTAGGGAAAGGGAGGGGAAGGAGAAAAGGAGAAGGAAGGGGATTGGGGGAGGAATTGGGCCTCCGGCCCTCTCGCTCACCGAACGAAGCGCAGTAACGAAACGCTACTACTCGGACGTCGGTCTTCTGCGAGAGTGTGGTACTTCCCCGGTCGAGCCGGCCCATTCATGCTGCGAACAGCGTGGCCCTACCACAACAGAACCCTGTATATGTAGGTTTGTCTGGTGTCATGTGTTTGGACAAAAATTGATTTAATCGGGATGGTTATTTTACAACTTTATGTTAATGAAAATCAGTGAGTTCAAGGGTATAGTTACAAATAGAGCTAGCAATAGTTCACAGCATTTTCAATAAATGTATAGTTAACTAAATGTATTATTGAGACATTTATTTTATTTAGAGTCGGGAGGGGTCGCCCTAGAAGGACATAGGCCGATCACATCGGCGAAGTCAACCAAAAACATCAGATGCTGTACTCGCAAACCGGCGCGTGTGTATGAAAAGATGTATGAATGAGGAAAAGCGAGAGGTGTGCAAGAGTAGCAAGTGGCAAGAGGCGGTCTATATGTACAATATTCTGCCTACCCCTTTTGGAAAAAGACGTAAGTGTATGTATTTATTTATTAATAATAACAGTCTGGCCTTGTTACGTCTTAAAAATAAACGTACCATTATCTTTTATTCGGTTACGCCTACCCAACATCACATTATCAGTATGTTGAAAAAAACAAAACAAACTATGATTTATAAAAGAGCTGGTTGATATAATGTAAATCAGTTAGTCATACAGGTAAATCCCAAGAACGTGTATATTTTTTTCCTAAAACAGGTTTATATATACATAATTAGCTTTCCGCCCTCGGCTTCGCCCGTGTTTTTTTTTCGGACTTTTTTTTGCTATAAACCTCACGGAGCCCGAGACCTTTCCAACGAATGCAAAACCGTGGAAATCGGTTCGTGCGTTCTAGAGTTAAAGCGTCAGGAAGGAAAACCCGACTTATTTTTATATAGTAGATTAGCTTTCCGCTCACGGCTTCGGCCGCGTGTTTTCTAAATTTTTTGTACAAGAATATGTATATATTATACATATAAACCTTCCTCATGAATCACTCTATCTATTAAAAAAACCGCATCAAAATCGTTGTTTTAAAGATAAGCATACATAGGGACAGACAGACAGCGGGACGACTTTGTTTTATACTATGTTGGGATTTGATGAAGGCTACATTAGACTCACGCAAATGAAATTTACTCTCCGATGATAAATACTTAGTTGCTCATATTAAAATGCAAATGTTTAATACATTTGCATTTTCAACAGCGAGCAAATTCGACAGGAAAAATATAATGCTGTTTTTTTCCTTCCTACTAGGTACCAGTGGTTCTGGATGGAGGTGGATCTAAATTTTTTTAGGTGATAACGGGGTCTAGTCAACTTTGGACTCCACTTGATTGATATTGTAGCGACATATAGCGCGCTACATAGACAACTACGTCGATGTCGACGAACTGAATCACGCTAGCGAAGTTTACCGTGCGACTAGCAATTATATACAACCGCCTGACATCAACCGTCGGGCCGTAGCCCGCCAGGCAAAAACACCTGCCCACCTTGGAGGATCCTCCTCTTTGGTTGGAGGGGCAACACATCTCGCCTCACAGCATTTTTTTGAGGCTATAGTATCACTGCGAACGCAGTCGGTCATTGTGATCGTTGGTTGTTGTTGTTAAAAAAAATATTCTTACATGAATCCATCCGAGCGTGATAAGATTATGTTGGTCCTGATAGTGGAAGATCTCCTCCTCGTTGTTAGTGCTGCAGGAGTCAGCCGTGCCCGACTGTTTGGGCACTATTACGTGCGTGATCTTCAACTGGTCGCGCTCCTATAAATTATATAGCATTACGTAATACAACTCTATAGTTTTATCCATACTAATCTTATAAATGTGAAAGTAACTGGCTGTCTGTTTGTTTGTAACGTTTTCGCCGAACTGCTGAACCATTTTTTTTTTAATTTTGTTAAAGATATAGATTGGTTCTTCGAAAAGGACTTACACTAAAGTACAGTTTTTGTCTCATAAAGTGCTTAGGGACGCTAGTGCCACTTCAGGCAACTGCTATTTGATGTACGGACAAATTCGACAATTCGACTATTACAAGGGACAGTGACTTAAAATCGGGGTGTATGACAGTGGCGTAACATGGGGAGCAATGGCTTCGAGCGGCAAACCTAAGGGGGCGGCAGCAACGCCACGATTTTTTCAATTTGAAATTTAAAAAATCTCAAAATCGTATCCACTATGTTAAGTGCTAAGCAAAACCGCAAGAGTGCGAAAGGTGCTCTTATTTTATTAAAAGCAAAATAAATAAATTATTTCAAAAATAGTAGAGGTAATTTACAAATCAATTAAATTTTAGATTTATTCTTTGTGTCAACGGACGAGGAGGAGGGGTGGCGTTCAGAAGCGAATTCCCACGCTACGCCACTGATGTATGATGTTATACAGTACAAGTATTGCGTGCATGTGATAGTTACGAGTATGCCGGCGAGTATGCCGCAGGTCTCGACGTTGCGCGCCGTGTTGTGCGCGGCGAGGCGCAGGAAGCGCGCCAGCAGCGCGGCCGGCACCAGCACCGGGCGCAGCCGCGCCGCGCCCCACAGCGACTCCACGCTCGTGCTGCCACTGACACCATCATACATACCCATACATATCAACTGGCTCATTCAACAACATGCTACACATTCTAATCGAGGAAATAATTGAAACAAATTGTACAGATTGACAGATCCGCTGTTCATAATTGTAATTTCCATACACTTTGTTACTATTTCTTCTTCAATTTGAATGGTGGATTGTAAATTGTCTTCTACAAATTCTTGTATAAGCCGACTTCTCATTCTATGAATTGCCTTTATTAAGCTCAGCTTGTGTCAGTGAAACATATTATGACTCATCAAAAGTGGCCCATTTTAACCCTCTGCTAATACAAAACTTATCGGTATCTGTTGTAGTAGCTCTAATACAAAGCAGCCGTACTAACAGTATAGACCAAAAATATAGATTAAATGTTCATTATGGTAGCAGTTAACATTCTTATAGGAGGATTTAATCCTCTATTGAAAACATTATGACACACTGACTAACGGCAAATAAAAAACGTATCGTCGCTGATACGCCAATACCACGTAACTGTCACTTGATTATAAGGTCTTAACTTTGATTTAAATAACATTGTAAATTATTGAAAATTGGGCCTTACAGCAATGTGTTGGTTACGCGGTTTTGAAGTATCGGCGACGGTATTCCTCTATATAACATCTAACATAGAGCAAAGATGACCAAACTCACGCTTGCGGTCGCGAGGGCGGTATGAGCGGCGGCACCGGCTGGTAGTGATGCGGCGGCGCCCGCGCCGGCTCGTTGGCGAAGTCGTCCGGGTAGCGGACACCGTCCATCGCCGGCACACTCGGGGACACAGCCCATTCCTCCTGCCGACAATATACTCTACTTCAAATTCGTTTATACATAATAGCGTAAGTAATTGACTACGAACTGAATTGGCAATGAACGTGCCGATGAACTCGCAAGAGCGGGGGCCAATGGGACGCAGCAGGGCCCCGAACCCTTCTGTGGAATAGCAAAAGGCCTGGCTCAAAAAACCCTCACTGATTCAAGTTTTGAGACTGCCTTTAAGCTCTGGACAGAATCGGTGGGTATGGCCCACTCTAAAGCTTTAATTCAAGCCTATAGTAAAAGGCAAACAAACCTTCTCCTAGCACTAACTAGGAACAATCTGCGCGTTGTCACGAGAGCCTTAACAGGACACTGCTGCTTAAACAAGCACATGTTCAATCTAAGGCTGTGCGATACGCGAACCTGCAGATGTTGTGAAGAGGCTGATGAAAGACCACTTCACCTTCTGGGGGAATGCGGACCGCTAATACACAAGCGCAATGCACATCTGGGGAAACATGTCTTGACCCCAGATGAAATAAGGGAGTTCACCCCTAAGAAAATCCTGCAGTTTATAGTAGCTGCAGGGTTTAGCGGTGAACTCTGAATCAATAATTAAGTGGCGATCACAATAGACCGACTGCGGTTGTAGTGATATTATAGCCACAAGTCGCAATTTTTTTTTTTTAAGTAATTGACTGGTGTTTGAGTAAATAAGAATGAAACACTCATTAATATTGGCTAATTAAGATTTAAAATACTAGCAGACTCGAAAGACATTGTCCTTCCCGCCCGTTTCGCAGTGCCACCTATGATGTTCAATAGCAAAATTTACTAAAATTGCCAAAATCAGTTGTTCCATTTACAAATTGAAAAATTACAAGAACATAACATACCATCACGCCTATATTCCTCGAAGGGTTAAGCAGAGGTGTACTTATGTACACCCACATTTCGCCTGTATGTTTAGGTCTCATGTAATAGGGGCAACCTATTGCCATTAACCGGGCACAAATCCAGACTCTGAGCTACTACTGAGAATTTCGTAGAAAAACCCAATAGCACTGCTCGAATGCAGGACCTCTAGCATACAGTCGTGCTGAGTACCACTAGACTAATGAGGCAGTCTATTTTATTATGGATGAAAAATTATAAATATGAGTTCTGACATCACAATTCACTATAATACAATGTCCGTCTAGCATATAATTAAAATTCTTATAACTTCTATATTTTTGCAGTGATTTTGAATATTGTTTTTGTTCTATTTATGGTATATCCCAGCTCTATTTATGGTATACATTTTAATTTATTATAAGTAACTAATATGTTATAACTACATACAGCATGTAGTAGATGTGGTGTTGTGGAGTGTGTATCTTTCTTATTCTCATCAGCTTGAAGTCGTTCAGCGAGTTTTGCATCTTCCTTTTCTTGCTTTCTCCGTTCTTCTTCTGCTCTGCGCCTCTTTTCCTAAATGTGCAAAATGATATCATATTAAATCCGATAATATATATACAACTATGAGGTGCTAATATATTTACACAAGCACTATTTGAAATATTGTTTCATTAAGAATATAGCTCAATGTACCTCATTTTCTTGGTAGGAGACTTGCTCTTTAGCATACTGTTCTAGAAGCTTTTGTTTAAGTTTCTCTGCTTTTGGCATCACCTCCTTCAGCTTTGCCTGGTTAACAGCCTTCACTGGAGCCGGCACTGATGCATATTCAGGGTGCTTGCGAATTTTCTCCAAAAATAATGTCATAAATTTCATGTATAGTATGTATGCATTCTCAAGGCTCCCTTCTGCTAGGTATACATTTGCCATCCTGACCATCTCCAAACCTGACCTATAATACCTATAAGTCATTTTTGATAATTATTGCATTAATTCATCAGCTGCCCCATTAGTAATATGGTCAAATTCACCGATACTGAATAAGTTGTCCAAGGTTTGATTAAAATTAGAGATATAAAAGACAAATCGGTAATTTATTTTCCATAGGTGTTTAGTATACTATTAAATATAGATATTTTGTAATGAATTAAGAGATTACTGTAATATAATTATAGCAATACTGGGCTTATTCTGTTTATATTTATAATATTATGATGATGATTTTTCATACTATTTTTTTATTGCATTTTTTTTTTTAAGAAGAGGGAGGCAAGCAATATATTTATATTTTATGATGTAATAAGTTTTTTATATATAAAATTGCTGTTTTTAATCAGAGAGAAGCCTTAATTGAATATCTTAATCATAGTACTTAGGCAATAACATTATATGTATAGTATAGATATAAAAAAAGAAGGTAATAAGAATGACTTCATAAGTCACATTGTTTGTAAGTAAATAATAATAAGTTTAGTGATGTAAGAAAATATTATTACCTCCTTGGTGGAACATTTTGGTCTACATCTACCATGGCACCGTAGTTAGCCAACTGTTTGACCCTTGCCGTAGGATCTAACGAAGCCAAATCCACTGTGGGTTTTGAACGCTTTTCATCAGCTTGCATTGTGTTGATATTCCAATATTTTCTTGAATGATGAACGACGGCCTATGCATGCGGTAAACAAAGTAAGTCTACTTATTCGTAAGCTACTCGTACAAAATAGCAAAACACAACGAATTGACTTTTAAGATTCTAGTTTAATAATTAAATGTTTCTGTTGGGCTAAAAACGAAATTTATGCACAATGATAAACCCAAACAATACAAATTAAATTGTGTCAATTGTGTGTGACTGTGAACTGTGAAGAATTTAACTTCTTATTTGACATTGACGCAGTGTGTGTGACCAGATTATTATTTCCAAAAATACCGAGACACCTCCAAAAAAATACTGGGCCGCAGGACAAAATATACCAATAAAATACTGATTTTCTTAAGGCTAAAGCGTCAGCCAGGGCGCGAAATTCAAAAAATTTCTTGGTTTTTCCCAAATTATTCGTCTAGAACATATCGCTTTAGCCTTAAGAACTAATTCGACTATTTTTTTTGTTGGAAACCAATTCCTTTACCCTGTTGCTTCCATCCATTTCTTTTTTAAGTTTGGATTACTTGGAAACCTGTAATTTATAATTAATTCTATTCAAACATATTTATATGTTTCCACCATAAAAAATATCTACCTTTACGTCTTTCAAAATGCCCAGGGGGTCTACTCGTAAAATCGATAATCGATATGTCGTGACATTTGTCGCGTCGAATCCTACTCTTAGTTACATCGTTTCGATTGTCGTAACGATGAGAGAACGAACGATACAAAATTCGACAATATCGATCGTAACCTTACTCTAAGGTGTAGATGTCAGTAACGAACATTCGAATTTGACAACGACCAAAACGTACACTTTACGATAATCTCAACGATACCTCCTAGGACGTCGGCGGCATTATCGTTTTGATTTTCGCTTGTGATTTTTGGTGACTGCAGTTCATTTTCTTGTATTTCATCTTTTGACATCGACTGCTCCCTCAACACGTAGTAGACATTCGTTTAAGACCTAAAATTAACGGATTTTGCTAATTTGCACAGTGATTGTAATCAAAATAAAAGTTAGTATTAAAATTAGAACAAAAAAGTTTCATGATGAGATACATTTATTTGGATATGGTACGCACGGCTACACATCAAGCTATACAAAACCATTTCACGCTGGCCTCTTATTGTATGGGAAGTCTATACAATGCGAGATCCGCTTCAACTGGTTTTGTATAGGTTGACCAGTAGCCGTGTGTACACTATAATATTTTAATATATCAAGTGTACCAAAGAGCTCCTGTGCTAACTATTCTAAAGCTACTCTCTGACCAAGGCGTTTAATTGTTCGATGCTGCATGACCTAAAAGTAATACAACGCAAATACATTTTTTTCCCTACACACTGCTCCATCACAACAAATAAATAAAATCAGTTCAATCAGATTTTTTTTTAGTGTATGGATACGATAAACGATAAAAGATTCGAACATTTGTTAGAGTAGGGTGGATGCGATACATTCGGAGTAGAATCGTATCGATTCGAATATATCGTTGTCGATGTTGAGAGTAGACCCCCAGGCGAACATTAGATATCATTCCTCTGTTTCGAATTTAAAAATCGGTTAGAATCGTGAAGAATCGAAAGGAGTTACATCACTATTTGCTTTATTTGACACAAAAACGATAAAAAGCCGAGCGACGCGAGCTAAAAATCTTTTGTTACATTTTCATTGCGCGTTTAAATAGGCAGGCCCTACAACTTTGGCGACTAAAGTAGGCAATATATTATGATCGTGAAGTTATATCAATTAATCACATACAGTCATATTTTTCATAGAAAAACTTCTAGGAACCTATTTAAAGAAACCTATATATAAAATGATTTTTAAATCAATTAACCATATTTATAGAATAAAATTACTTGTGGTAGGAAAAATGAGCATTATTTTGGTCAGCCTTTCCGGTACACCTTTTACAGTTCAATATGGAGCAAAAAGTCAATTTTCGAGGCAATAATGGTCGAACGCGGACTAAATGAAGCCGCGCAGAAAGCAGACCATTTAAGTGCTTTTTGACACGCGAAGTACGTACACTTGCGTGGTCTAGTTAGATTCATGTCTGTGAGTATGTACCTATCTACATACCTATTCATACAATTGAATACTTAGAATCTGTACCTATTCATAGTTTTCAGTTTTAGGAATACCTATAAACCTTGTTTTGAAAAGAAATATAGATTTTATTGCATAGTTTAATAATCCTACAACTGCGGTGGCGGCCCGCCTGTCATGTCCTATCGTTTCTTTCGTAAATTGAATCCTGGGATTATTTAGGTAATTGATGTTCACGGCATTCCCCGAACCTTGGTTCGCGACGTTCGCAAAGACAATTGCTTACGGTATTACCAACTTCTACCAATACCAATACCAATGACCAACTTCTTAACCAAAATATACTCAAAAATACAGAAATCTATAAAATATACTGAAAAAGTATTATTAGTACTGAATCTGGTCACACTGCGTGACGACACCGCTAAGTGGTTGTCAAAGTTACAATCTCTTGCTCTTCGACTTCGACCCCTCGACACTGCCATTTTGCTTATTGTCTTTGCCGTCTATTTTCTTGGAAACTGCGCGCTTTTACAAATTGGTCAAACAATAACCCTAAATCAATTTCATTTGTTTTGCAGTCACAATAAAAAGGATTTAGTTATCAATTCATTTCACGGGTGGTAAAAAAATATTTAAAAAAGTTTTGTCTGCCTCGTTAGTCTAGCGGTCCCAATCGCGACTACTACGCTAGAGGTCTTGGGTTCGATCCCCAGGTCGAGCAAAGTGTTATTGGGGATTTCTATGAAATTCTCAGTAGCAGCTCGGAGTCTGGATTTGTGCCCGGTGAATGGCAATAGGCTCGCCCCCTATTACATGGGACCTAAACATACCGGCGAACTGTGGGTGTGCATTAGTACACCTCTACCTAACCCTTCGGGGAATATAGGCGTGATGGTATGTTATGTTCTGTTAAAAAAAGTTTTTTCCGTCAATTTTTTGATGTTGTTCTCATGCCATTAGGAAACTTATTTACTGTGTTTCAATTTTCATTTAAATAAACATCTGTCCTTGTTAAGGTATAATCATATTCCTTTGTTTCCTTCCTTGTTAAGGTATAATTTATTAGATTTATATTATCTGAAACTGCCCACAATACTCAGGGCCACACCGTTAAGCATAATTGGTGGAACATGCACTGACTCACACTTTCTACTCTTGAAAACAAGCACTTCAACTTCACTTTTGTTTGAGTTATATCTCAACCCATGTTCCACCGCATACTCCTCACAGATTGAGACCAGTTTACGCACCGCCCCCACCGAAGGTCCCAGCAGTACCATGTCATCTGCATAACTAATATTGTTTACAGAAACAACATCTACAAAACAACCCACATGAGTACTGCTGAGCTCATCGATGAGGTCATTAACGTAGAGGTTGAACAACAGAGGAGAGGTTATACCCCCCTGCTGCACGCCACACGCCATGCCATATTCGTCAGATAAAGCACCAGCCCATCTCACCTGATTTTGCTGAGCTCAATGTTGTACCAATGGTGCAACACGGAGATGACTTCAGCCGGCACTGCCACACCTTCCATTTTGGACCATAGCTTATGATACAGAACCGTATCAAAGGCCTTGGACAGGTCCAGGAAGCATGCATACACCGGTGTCCTGTGTAGTACCTGACAGCTTGCTTAACACACAGTATAGCGCTCTCTGTTGACAACCCACTCCTGAACCCAAATTGGGCATCGTTCAGCTTTATGTGTTGTATGAGTATGCTGTTAAGCAAGCTGTCAAGCACCTTTGCCATTATTGTCGCCAACGATATGGGCCGATAGTTACTTTTATCCGACACATCACCGGTGTTGCTCTTAACAATTGGTACCACCATTGTTTTTGTCAGATCCTCAGGCAAATACCCATGACACAAACATAGATTATAGAACATGGAGAGCACGCGCGGCAGGTGAGCACCAGCAAACTTAACATGCTCAATACTGAGACTATCATGCCCAGGAGATTTACCCCTCGCCATACCATTTATACCTTTTCGCACATCTTTGGCCGTAAATTTAACAGCTCGCTCCTGAGTGATAGCCCCAGTACCGTCACATCCGCCTGCGATGGAATCAGACTGTAGCTCAACTTTAAAATAATCTTTAAAAAGATCAGCTATCATAGAATGATCACTTATACCGTTAACACTGACAGGTAAGCCAGACTTAACATTCATTCTACCTGTTTGCTTCCAGAACAACTAAAAGTCCCTAGCGGTGTGATGTGTTGCAAGAATATCCATTTTAATCTGATCCTGCCTATCTTGGCACCATTTCAATTGTTTTTTGAACACGCGTCTACTGTCACACATATCTTTATATATACGGCCATTTTTAGGCTTACCAGCTACAACCCACGCCAAAAATTAAACCTGGCCTCGCTATGAAAACCTGCCACATGCTTATTCCACCCAGGGACATACCCACCTCTCCTCCGTGATTCCTCCCGCTTGTAAGCACCATCTGCAGCTTCAGACAAGATAGAAACCAACTTCAAATACATGCTTCTTAATATGATTCTGTGTTCTTCATTGTAACAGATTCCGTTACAGCAGGCTGAGAGCTCTTCCGGGAAATCAATTTCCCTAAGTTGAGCATGACACGTTTTATGAAAGCTATCAATTTGCTCACTAGATCGGTCACCCCACAGAATCCTATTAAAAGCAGGTGTTCGGATTGCACCCTTACTACTAACCTGACCCAGGTCACATTCAATAATGAGTGGTAAGTGATCAGACCATTGCACATCCTGTTCTACCCATACACGTTTTAATGGCAGCAAATAGATGGCAGTGAAGCACCCGTGACAATACAATGGTCCAACCACCTGGCACACCCATGCGCCTCACTTACGAAAGTGAACGTGCCTGACCCATGGCCAAGAATTTTTAAATCAACACAAGTCCAGTTCTGATCATTACAAAAAGACAGCATTTTATTACAAAAATGTTCATTTTAATCGCCTAAAATATAAATCGCTTCGGTATCTCTATTTCGTCAATAATTGAACAAATTTTACTTAAACATTGAGTAAACTTAGGTAAATTTTCAGGGCAGTCAGTGGGCATGTAAACACTAAATATTATCAATGATTTGTCACTTACATAGTTTAATTTCACAACCGCCAAGCGGACATCACCGCACTCTAACACTTTAACCGACTGAAAAATACATTTTCGCCATAATATGGCTACTCCTCCATGCCGATATATCCACAGCCGATGTCCCTGTGCTCCCAAACTCTTTATCTACCGCATTCAGAACCGTCAAGTCAAGCTGTAGCAGCCAGGTCTCCTGCAGCGCGATGACATCCATGTTAAGCAATGATAATGACATGTTAAACAAATTCGGGATCCGCACCGGGTGCTAGTGTCCCATGCTACGCCACTTCTTGCGGTTCTATCTTAATAAAATTGATTTCATATTTGCTTAGCTTATTTGGGAATATTGAACTCTATTCGCGGATGTTTGCACTCTAAAAGCAAGGTAAAGTAAGTAGTTAATCTACTTTACCTCAGAATCACAATTATCTTAATTCCAAGTACTTACCTTTGTAATAGATAAGTACCTACTGATTTCTGAGAGGTGACTACATTGATATGAAGCAGAGGGCTATCTTCTTTTTCGGTTTTTAATTTCAATAGTCTCGCAAATCATCCCAAGTAGGAATCGGTTTTCTTTTGCAAGGATTTGTGATAGATTATGAAATGACATCCATATTAAAAGTTATTTTTGATAACGACTCAAATCTACCTAGTGCTGGGCTAGGTACTACTCTTGGTGTTGACCTAACTGTCAAGGGTAGGTTCACAAACTGTTGACCTCCTGAAACGTTAGTGATTGACATTGCAGAGGTATCGAAAGCTCGACTGACTAGATAAGGCGTAGTTAACTAATACATATTATATGCGTGTAATTGTGTGTTGTACACCGTTAGGCAGAGTTTTAGCTGGCCCCACTTCTTTGTTCGCAAAGTTCCATCTTAACTTTTTATTTGATCTGAGTATGATGAACTACTAAAATCTCGGAACATACTCGTATATGGTGCCTGGTGGTGATTCAGATGCCCCTTGATAAAAAAGTATCTAAATTTTATCTTTGGATGTCACTTCTGTGGACGTGTACCTACCTTTAATGACAACGCCATGTTGCCACAGAATCATGCTTATAAAATTAATTTTTGAAGTAGTAGGTAAATAGTAAAATCTGGGAACATAAATTGATATTGTTGAGGATACATTCCATAGGATACATTTTTAATCGATTATTCAAGTAATTAATTTTAAAAACATGTGATGTGGGCTTTGCAGTACCACCCCGCCTTAAATAATATAGAAGATGTATGACACAGATAAATCTAAAAACTGAAAACCGACGATGGCACTGATTATGACGATGTTAATGATGATGTTCATGATGACTATCATTAGTGTGTTTAAACCACTAAAAAATAGAGTACATTTTTATATTAGGTACTCTACTGCAGGTGGTGACCACCAAGTGGAGGACCGCGGTCCGCGTCCCGCCGATCCATTTTATGCGGGCCGCGAGAACACAGCAACTTGCACTACAGAGTACGTAATTTAATAGGTACCTAAATAGGTGATACCTTTGATAATTCCGTAATAACATTTGTTTGATAAATTTTTTTTTTCTTTAAAATGTTGTGCGGACCGCGATGATCATTTCATTTATTAAAACGGACCCCGAGCGAAACTAATTGGTGACCCCTGCTCTACTGTCACCATCCTGAAGGACGCAGAGAGTCTGTGTCAAATCATCGCGCACTCACTTGAAACTGCTATTGAATAATGCAATAAAATAATATAAAAATACATAATATTTAATAAGTGAACACATTTTATGAACAACATTTGCATAATAAATTGAGACATGCATAAAAACATAAAAGAAATGGGCTCCACAGGCACAAAGCAAGGCCATACAAACACATTTGACATACGTTTTGTTGAAGTTTCAAACAACCTAAGAAAGCTGGGTATATAGATGGACAACACTTGAATATCCAGAAACAAGGCCTACGTTTCAATGCGTGGATGTATATAGGACGACAAGTAACATCAATTGGCCATGCTTCTTTCTCAGCCTCTTTGAGTAGTCGGAATATATTGCATCCCAATCGCGATTCTGGTTTTCTCCTTACACGTTTGTTTTTTTCATCCTTTTTTTTATCTTTCTTACTTTGTTTTTTTTGGTTAAGCTCTTTCTTTGATTTTGAAGTTTGTTGTTTAGGTGGAGTGTATCGTAATGGTCTACGTTTATAAGCACGCCGAAGAGCGAACTCGTCAAAACAAGTTTTCGGTCCACATTTGTTAGCTGGATTAGCATAACACGGACGGCGCGCGTTTTTTGGGGGAGGTGAAACTCCAACTGCTGGTTGGTAATTATTTTTGGCAGGAGGAGGAATATGTTCTTTTCTTTTAGGTCCAGGACTTTGTTCTGATCGTTTACGTGCAGGATAATTCATTTTCACACGATTAAAATCCGGATATGGTTGTTGTTTCGAACTTTTTACTCCACTGACAGCTTCACCTTTTCGCACTTGACCCGAACGTCGCTGTAACAATCCAGGAGGTTGTTTGTCTACAGGTGCAGATTTCTCAGGGGAAATATTTAATTCCTTAGTCGGACTTTCAAACGCATTGCGTTTTAAAACAGTTAAAATTTGTTTTAATTGGGGTGTTTGTAGACTTTTAGGAGATTGCATTAACTCAGATCGTTGCACGATAATATGTTGAGACATGTCAAGGAGTTTTTCAGAGTGACCTTTTATGTTTGTGTAATTATTCATATTTATGGGTAAGCGTGGTACTCTAGTAGCGGAATTAGTATACACTCTTGATATATGTAATTGTTGAAAATTCTGCGGCGAATGATTAGTCATTTTATGTGATTGATATGGCAAATACCGTGTGTCTCCTTTTATGTAATTTGCTACTACTTCTAAAGAGTTACCATATTTATTATCTGAGCAAGTACATTTCCCTGGAATTATACGAGTAGGATGGAAATCCTGAAAAGGAGGGGACTGAGGACTTTCAAATCGCGGAGGATCGTAAAACAGTTCAGGTTGCGCTCCAGTTCCTATATGAGATTTTCGCGGGAGTTCTTGCTCCGAGCCTTGTTGTAGCCGTTGCTTTTCGACTGTGGTTATTGGAGGAGCCACAAGGTTACCTGAATATTTGGAAAGTGAGCGCGGTAATTGATTTAAAGGAAGTTGTTGTTTTTCGACTAAGTTCTTTGGTTGACAACATAAATGAAGATTTGATTCTGACTGAGGGTCTGTTTCTAGCTGACTGACTGGCTGACTTTGAGGGCTCCTTGAGGGTAGAGGAGTTCCCACCATTGTTTTGCGTGGGAAATTCGAAAGTGCATCTGATTGAAGGCGCCGCTCTTCGGCGAACGGTGAGGGTTGAGTACTTGGATGAGACGATTGTTTTGGATGCTGACTAAATTCAGGCAGCCCCTCAACTCTTATTTTATATTTATGAGAGTTGTTTGGTACTGTATCAGATAGAACTCGTTGTTCATCAGTCTTATGTATTTTATGTAAATATTCCGATTGTCGTTGCTTTGCGGCACAGGTGCACATACCTGGAATTACTGGTACAATCGGCCGCGAAAGATCGTACGGATAAGGTCGCATATTATGCTGATTTGGATAACGTTGAGGCAGATTTTCTGGAGCGTTTTTTTCCATCTGAGTTTTAGACGGCTGTTGCGATATTATGTTGTTCCCTAATTTTTCAGGTAATTGTTTTGACTGAGGATATCTATGGGATAAATCTCGATCAGGAAGGTCAGATTGTGGTGTTGAAAGTGCTTGCTGAAATTCAAGCGGTTTCTCAGTTTCTACCATAGGTAACGGTTCAGTTGAAAGCTTTTGTTTGTCGGATGATAGTCTCTCAGTTTCTACCTTAGTTTTATGAGGACCTTGTAGCACTGGATTAGAATTGAATTTTTGATTTGCAACTAATGGCGGTGGTTGAGAACTATTTGATTGTGAATGTAGGGATAATTTCTCGGGTTTTTCTGACAAACAAGCACACTTGCCTGGAATTATGGGTGTTTTTTGAACATCAAGCGAACGTGATATTTTTTCATGGTTATTTTTATTGGAGTCTTTAAAAAGTATATGGCTTGAATGCCTTGTTTTTTTTATTTGATTTCGATTTGGATGGGAAGAAAATTGCGAAATTTTATGCTTTTGACTTGGAACGTATTGTGGTGTTAAACTATGTAATATTTCCCGATTTTGCATTGAAGAAGTTTTGCAGCTTGAACATGTACACTTGATTGGAGTATTAGTCATTACTGTAGATGAATTCGGGGTAGTTTTATTTGGTTGCTTTTTATTTACTTTAAAAAGCTTCGGGTGTAACTGGCAACGACACTTGTCACGTGGACATAATGGAAAAGATGAACGAGAAGATTTTGAGTACGATTTATCTACACTTAACGGCTTAACAATAAAACGCGAGTTATTGTCAGGGGAAACATTAGAATATGTCTTTTTAACCGAACTACAACACTCACTATGAGTTCCGCTCCGACTATTTCTGGAGTTGTTAGGAAAACTCTTTCGCTGCGATGTTCTTGAACTCTGATTATACCGGGAAAGACTTCTGGTTGATTTACCTCTAGACAGAGATTTTGATAATGAATCACTCATACAATCACACTCTATATGACTAAATGATCTGGAAGATTTAGTTCGTGATGTTTTCGACTTCCGACTACTCCCACCTAAACGTTGCAAAAAACTTTGAGTTGATTCACCTTGCTTAAACTGAAGCTGTGATGAAGTATTACCACCCTGACAAGGACACTTACCGGAATATGAATGTGCTATTACAGGTGCATTATTTGGTAATTTGGATTGCTGACTTTTCTTACTGCTACGAAACTTAGAACGTATTTTCATTAATAACCCACTGATCTTACTCGTATGTCGAGGGCTACGCTCGATTTTGTCAAATGATCTATTCGAAGTTTGTTTAAAACTTTTAGTCTTCCGCGGAACTATTCTATCGGCTTTTTCTGATTTCGACGATATTTTTTCAAGCTTTTCATGCGAACAAACACATGCGGTATCATTTGGGAAAGATACCTGCGTTCGTTGATATTTATTAGATCCGAATAACTTAGAGCGTGATTTATCCGATTGTGTGGGTTTCCAGGAACTATATGATGGTTGAGAAGCATTGATTTTTTCAGGTGGACATTTACAATCCGTATGAAAGAATTTTGAGCTTGCTTGTTGAATCGAGTGAGATCTAACCACTGTGTCACTTTTTCTTGAACTAATGACTTTAAGGTTAAATTTAAGAGGCTGTTTTTTTTTCAATTCACATGTGCATTTAGATAACCTCTTACGCAAAGATGATCCCTGTTCAGATTTAGTTTTTAAAGGTGAGGATTGTGTTTCAAGATGCGTTTCTCGTTGACTGGAAGATACTCCCGCTTTATTTAATGCTTTATCAAGTGGGCGAGGTTGGTGAAACTCATTCTCTCCGACCTCGTCTTTCTTGGTTCGACAAATGCATTTAATCGCTCGTTTTTTACACCATGCTATACTTGATTTATGCTTGCAAGTACATTTTGTATCTACTTGAATATGTTTATTTTGTTGCTCTAACCTTGCTTCACATAAATTATTTCTATTCTTGCCTGTTATACTTTGTTGATAGTCAGACAAATCCTGTGGTATTGGAGATTGGGTTTGTGAGGCCCTTTTATTTTGACTCAATGGGTGTATGGGGGCTTTAGAAATGTGTTCCAAACTAGCCTTTCGACTTGGTAGATTTTTTTTTACTGTTTTAGTTGGTTCATTCGGCTCACAAACGCAGTCAGAAGATATACCGACCACCGAAGCTTGAGTTTGCGCGTGTCGATTGGGGAGATTATTACCGTTCATTGTAATTGTACTTGGTGGATGTGCAGATCGTGTTTGGGAGGATTTTATGTGTTGACTAGGTGGATATTGAGTTTTATAAATTTTTTTTCCCTCTGTTGCATTCCCACAGGGGCACTCAATTTCAAGGTCAGGAGGCTGGTTTTGTGTAAACTTTACCTGTTTACTGGGAGTATATATTGGTAAATTGTTTTCGTTAGTATGTAACATACTTTTCTTGCCACAAGGGCAATCCGAGGATTCGAGGTTTTTCATAGGTTTATAACTATTTGTATAGGTATTCTTATTGTCATTTGTAATTTGGGAAACATCTTCGCAAGGACATTCAGACGTTTTTAATTGTTTTTGTGGCTTATTACACTTGATCTTCTGGGTCTTAGTTTGTTGACTGGGATGCCTTTCTTCTAGACAAGTTTGATGAGTATTAGTACTTCTATGCTCAGTTGAAATTGGTGATTTCATTTCGCAAAGACATTCAGACGCTTTTGATTGTTTTTGTGTTGAATGAGATTTGTTTTTCGGAGGCTCAGCTGGTTGACTGGAAAGTTTTTCTTTTGAATCAGTTTTATTAGTATACGCATCTTTCTTATCAACTGCTAACCGTGGCTTAATTTTGCAAGGACATTCAGAAAGTATTCCTCGTGATTGAGTTAAGGGTTGTCGTGCATCAGTTTCTTGAAGTTTAATAATTTCAATATCGTTCTCTCCGACCTCGTCTTTCTTGGTTCGACAAATGCATTTAATCGCTCGTTTTTTACACGAATCTACTTGAATATGTTTCTTTTGTTGCTCTAACCTTGCTTCACATAAATTATTTATATTCTTGCCAGTTATACTTTGTTGATAGCTAGACAAATCCTGTGGTATTGGAGATTGGGTTTGTGAGGCCCTTTTATGTTGACTCAATGGGTGTATGGGGGCTTTAGAAATGTGTTCCAAACTAGCCTTTCGACTTGGTAGATTTTTATTAACTGTTTTAGTTGGTTCAGTCGGCTCACAAACGCAGTCAGAAGATATACCGACCACCGAAGCTTGAGTTTGCGCGTGTCGATTGGGGAGATTATTACCGTTCATTGTAATTGTACTTGGTGGATGTGCAGATCGTGTTTGGGAGGATTTTATGTGTTGACTAGGTGGATATTGAGTTTTATAATTTTTTTTTCCCTCTGTTGCATTCCCACAGGGGCACTCAATTTCAAGGTCAGTCGGCTGGTTTTGTGTAAACTTTACCTGTTTACTGGGAGTATATATTGGTAAATTGTTTTCGTTAGTATGTAACATACTTTTCTTGCCACAAGGGCAATCCGAGGATTCGAGGTTTTTTATAGGTTTATAACTATTTGTATAGGTATTCTTATTGTCATTTGTAATTTGGGAAACATCTTCGCAAGGACATTCAGACGTTTTTAATTGTTTTTGTGGCTTATTACACTTGATCTTCTGGGTCTTAGTTTGTTGACTGGGATGCTTTTCTTCTAGACAAGTTTGATGAGTATTAGTACTTCTATGCTCAGTTGAAATTGGTGATTTCATTTCGCGAACACATTCAGACGCATTTGATTGTTTTTGTGGTGTATGAGATTCGTGTTTCGGAGGCCCAGCTGGTTGACTGGAAAGTTTATCTTTTGAATCAGTTTTATTAGTATACGCATCTTTCTTATCAACTGCTAACCGTGGCTTAATTTTGCAAGGACATTCAGAAAGTATTCCTCGTGATTGAGTTAAGGGTTGTTGTGCATCAGTTTCTTGAAGTTTAATAATTTCAATATCGTTACCACAAGGGCAGTTGAATGCTACTCCAAAAAGAGAATCCTTTGCTTGTTGACCTGAATTTTGTCTATTGCCGTTAATTAGTTTTTGACTTGAAACAGATTTTAATATTTCACTTTGTGGTTTGTCAATTGAAGTAGTTTTGTCATCTTCTAACAATACATCTGTATTAACAAATGACGGCAGTTTTTTAGATTCAGAATTTATGTCAACTGCAATTTGTGGCCGCGTCTGGCAAGTACAGTCAGGAGCTATTCCGTACAATTGACTTGAAGGTCGGTTAGGCACCACGTATGGAGGTTCAGTTTGTTGTTGTTTGTTATTTTTTATTACTGGTTGACTTGAAAGATGTTTTAATAATTCGCTTGGTGGTTTGTCAGATGAACCAGTTTGGTCAGCAGTATTAACTGTCGATGGACTTCGAAGTTTCATACTTTTAGTGTCAACTACAATTTGTGGCTGCCTTTTGAGAACGTGATCAGAATCTGTTTCGTGCGATTGGTTAAATGGTTGGCGTATACTGGAATCCTGGGTAGAACCTACTTCACTTTTGTTACCACAAGAACAATTTAATGCTACACCAAACTGAGAATCATTTGTATTGTAATCTGTTTGTTGTTGTGTATTGTTGTTAAATACTGATTGACTTGAAAGAGATTTTGATATCTGGCTTGGTGGTGTCTTGGATGAACTACTTAGGTCAGGAGTTGTAATTTTTTGTTTAACATTATTCTTATTAGTTGCAGTTTGTGGCTGCATTTTGCGAGCACAGTCAAATGCAGTTCCTTCATATTGAATTGAGGGTTGTCGTAATTTTTCCTGATTGGAAACTACTTCCCTATCGTTGCCACACGAGCAGTTTATTGCTACTCCGAACTGTGAGCCATTTTCCTGTTGACTTGGAACTTGCTTTGCTAAACCGTTTGTCATAGGTTGTGTTTGCTGTTGTTTGTTGATGTTTGTTACTTGATTGCTTGAAAGAGGTGTTGTCAATTCGTTTCGTTGTTTATCCAATAAATCAATATTGTCAGCACTAGTAGCTGTCGGTGAGTTCCTAGGCCAACGACCACTATTTACTGTACTTTCAGGTGATGATGGCTGGTTTTTGGAATGCGACGCAACATTTGTGCAACCGCGTTGAGTCAAAATTACTTGTTTTTCTGCAACTTCTGTAGTTGTACTTGATGGACTATCTGTTTCATAACCACCATCCATTTGCGTTGTTTTAAATTGTAATAATTGTTTCGGGGAACCAATTTCTCTAGAATTTATACTTTCTCCGTATTGACTAGTATATTTTGATACCTTTTGGGTCAACAGAGATCGCCTAAGTATATTGGTAACTGTTTTTTTTTTTGGAACTTGTGTCGAACTATTATTAGTTAGACAGAGCTGTTTTGGTGATCTGCTTGGCATTTTAGTAGTTTTTGTAGATATTGTGATCGGTCGATGCGTATCTCTACATGGACATAAAGCTGTTTTGTACTGAAGGGAGTGATCTTCTGAGACATTGACTTTTAAACTAAGTTTTTCTAATGATGTGCTTTGTAATTTATGACCTGAAGTATTTTTTGTACAATCAATTCCAATGGATTGCGTATGTTCTTTAGCAGCTGTGCTTAGTTTCTTTTCAGTACAGCAACCACAGTCTATAGCTTTCTTAACTAGTAAACTTTGTTCTGGGCGGAGCTTTTCTTTCAATGTAATTGGTTCGTTTTTGCAAGCACATTTGGATACTAGTTCTTTGGAAGGCAGTTTGTTAGCATCTTTATTTGGTTTCTTTTCAGTGCTACATTGACAATCTACAGCTTTCTTATTTGATGCGATTAGTTTTGGACAAACCGTGTTTGTACCTACACTTAGTTCATTTTTGCAAGGACAATTTAATGCAGTTTGTATAGCAGGACCTTTACTCATTTTTTGTTGAATTTCGTTCATACAGCCACAATCTACAGCTTTCTTATCTGGTAAAGTGGACTGATATCCTGGACAGCGTTTTTCTTCCTTTGTACTTGGTTCGTCTTTGCAAGCACCCGTGGTTGCTGGTTGCTTGGAAGGATGTTGCTTAGCAACTGTTCTTGGTTTCTTTTCAGTGATGCAGCTACAATCTACAGCTTTCTTATCGGATACAATTTTTCCTGGAGGAACCGTTTCGGTGGCTACACTGACTTCACTTTTGCAAGGAAAATTTAATGCAGTTTGTATACTAGGACTCTTGCCTGCATTTTCTTGGTTTACAGTCTTACAATCACAATCTACAGCTTTTTTATCTGCCAAACTTTGTTCTGGACGGAGCTTTTCTTTCTTTTTAATTGGTTCGTCTTTGCAGGCACACTTGAATGCTTGTTGTTTGGAAGGATGTTGCTTAGCAGCTGTGCTAGGTTTCTTTTCAGTGCCGCAGCGACAATCTACAGCATTCTTATCGGACACATTTTTTCCACGAGGAACCGTTTCGGTAGCTACACTGACTTCATTTATGCAAGGACAATTAAATGCAGTTTGTATAGCAGGACTCTTGCCTGTATTTTCTTGGCTTCCAATCTTACAATCACAATCTACAGCTTTCTTATCTTGAAAACTTTGTGCTGGACGAGTCTTCTCTTTCTTTGTACTTGTTTGGTCTTTGCAAGCACATTTGGATGCTGGTTGTTTGGAAGGGATTTTATTAGCAGCTGTGTTTGGATTCTTTTCAGTGCTACAGCGACAATCTACAGCTTTCTTATCGGACACAATTTTTCCAGGAGAAACCGTTTCGGTGCCTACACTGACTTCATTTTTGCATGGACAGTTTAATGCGGTTTGTATAGCAGAACCCTTACCTATGTCCGATTGGTTTTTGATGATGCAGCCACAATCTATAGCTTTTTTATCTGCCAAACTTTGTTCCAGTCCGTTTTTGCAAGCACATTTCGATACTAGGTGTTTGGAAAGCAGATTGTTAGCATCTTTGTTTGGTTTCTGTTGAGTGCTACAGCGACAATCTACAATTTTCGTATCGGGTACAATTTGTCCTGGACGAACGCTTTCTGTGCCTTCACTTAGTTTATTTTTACAGGGACAGTCAAATGCTCTAATGCAGTCTTCTGTGGCAATCTTTTTTTGTATAGCGTTTTCTTGATCCATAACTAATATATCTTTTTGATGAAGCGTTTGTTTTGGAGTATTTTTTGATTTACCAATAGCCTTTTGTCTTAAAATGTGTATCGAATTTGCTAAATCCATAACCTGTTGACTAAGAATTTGTTGGGACACACTTTGTGTTTTATCTGCAAAAATTATTTTGTTCGTACTTGTGCCTGCTTGTTTGGTTAATACTACCCTAGATAAACGTGCTAAAATGCTTTGATTGCGTGTATGAAGTCTTTCCCGGCTAGAGGTCTCAAATTTTTTTTTGTCAGTTATACTAGCCTTGTGGTTTATCCCACAATGGCAGTTAAAAGCTCTTCCGCACTTAGTGGAGAGACCTAATGGAAGGTTTGTTTTATATCGGGGAGAGAGTTTTGGTGGTAGTACAGTTTTTGTTATTTCTGTAACGCCAGTTCTGAGAACATTAACCGATTTCTTACTATTTGTGCTGGGTTCGTATTTAGAACTAGGTTTGGTAGACGTTTGTCTCTGCAAGAATTTTTTGTTACAGTTAAAATTGCATTTTGATGACATTTTTAGTGTCTTACCAGCCAAAGCAAACCTATGAGTCCCATATGTTTCTTTATTCATTATAAGTGGATGTTTAGTTCCGCAATCGACCACTACTCCAAAAGGTAGTGTCCCGTTTTTACGTTGACCAAGACGGTACTTAACAACATCATTTTGTGAAATATCTGATATTTTAATTGAATTCAGATTATTGGGTTTAATTTGTGCTGTTTGATATACAATTGGATCGAACACAATACCAGACGTTGGATAAAAATAATTCGGCAGAATATTTACCTGCTTGCGTTGCGGAATATACTTTGTAGAGCTTTTAGAGCACGTACATTGGATACTTTGTAGTATCGGAAAGGCATCCCCTGCTGCAGACAATTTCGCTGCGTTCTTTTGAACATTCTTTGCCCCATGCACCGGACATTCGCAAAATACTGTCTCACCCTTTGCCCCATGGACTGGACATTCGCAAAATACTGTTTCCCCCTTTGCCCCACGCACAGGACATTCGCAAGATACTGTCCCACCCTGCAGGCATTTGCACGATTTTGTCCCACGCGCCGGACATTTGCAATTTTTTATCCCACCCGGTGGACATTTGCAAGATATTGTCCGACCCTTTGCCCCATGTACTGGACATTCGCAAGATACTGTCCCACCCGGTGGACATTTGCAAGAAACGATCCCACCCTGCGGACATTTGCACGATATTGTACCACGCGCCGGACATTTGCAAGCTGTTGTCATACCCGGCGGACATTTGCAAGACACTGTCCGACTCTTTGCCCCACGTACCGGACAATCGCAAGATACTATCCCACCTGGCGGACATTTGCAAGATATTGTCCCACGTGCCGGACATTTGCAAGATGTTGTCCCCGGCGGACATTTGCAAGATACTGTCCCACCCGCCGGACAAAAACAAGCTATTTCCGCACTCGCTGGACAATCACAAGACGTTTTCCCATTCACTGGAGATTCATGAGTTTTTTGAGACGATCCCGTCTTCATCTGAGCCTTCGCCTTTGGGGTAGATTTTCGTTTCTTTACTCCACGCGGTTGACAATCACAACACAATTTTGGCGATGATCTTACCTTCATTTGATCTTTTGCAGTTTTTCCTTTGTTTGCTCGACAGTTTGTAGAATCACAAGTCAATCTTTTACAATTTTCAGGAGCTTTTCGCCAAAATTTAGGTCTAAATTCACATCGCATTGTTTGCACTACCCGAGTGCTAGGAAATGGTCGCGCATTACTGCGTCGTGCTGGTTTCATCATCCATCCTCTATTATCAGCATAAAATAAAGTGTACCGCTTATTCGGATTTGGATGGGTCGATGTCAAGAATGAAGACCCAGCACATGTCGGCGGCTTGTGTCTAATCTTGAACATAGATAGTAGTGCATTATAAGAATTCTCAACAGTATGACGCGCTCGTGTATACCAATTTGCCACTGACGTCCTACCATTTCGTTTTTGTTTATACGAACAGTCTCCAAAACACATTCGTTCATAATCACTTCTTGGGGTCTTTTTACGAAATTTATTCACGAAAGAACTCAGTACTGGAAACAAGCTTTTCGTTTTATTAGTATTTAAAACATTTGTCAATCTCACAGGACACATTACTGCCCATGCCAAAATTACCGCCAGCAGACATGGAGACCACACTACAATAAGTAGTCCAAAAAATGCATATTTTATGCACTTTTGTCTTGAAGCATTATTTTTAATATGAAAAGCATTAATGCGCTGAAAAAATCCTGAAAATAATTTGGTACGTTGACTGTTTATGATGGAAAACATTTTTTTGGCATTCGTTCGCTTCCGCTTACAGGGTACTACTTGAGGTTGATATTGTTCAGGACCATTACTTTCGCTACTAGGGCTTGGTGTACTATGTTGCGGGTACGGCTTATTGCAGCGTGGGTATGGAACCTTTCGGTGTTGTGGCAACACATCACCGTGTTTAGCAGTTGGAGGATGTTGCGAGCGCGAAGGCAGCTCATTTTGACTAGGACCAACATTGGCATTGCAATAACTTTTTGCTATAGTTATAAGAGAAGATGGTGAAACTTCAACGTTTTTATCTTTAGCCATAAATATTGGCTGTTCTCTAGCCCAGACTTCTTCATAGAGGGAGTTATTACGTTGAAGGCGTTTCTTACGCGGGCAAGAATGAATGCTTAAATTATAATAAATTGCTGGACGTTCATTCCTTTTACCAGAGCCAGTCACAGCTGATGTTAGGACTCTCATTGCATGATGTTTACAAAAGCAATCCCTTACTGGCTTAATGACTGGTTTAGGTTTCCGGCAAAATCCTTTCTTGATTTTTTTAATAGACATTTTATCGAGATTCCAGTAATTACAAGAGGTTTGATATAGGTGTGGAGCAACTGATCGATTTTCTTGAAATCCGAAGACATCATTAAGAACTTTAGAATCTTGATCGTTAGTCCTTTTATTCTTTGCCCGTTTTCTAGAATATCTTATAAAACTGGGTGTATCACGAGCGAACAAAAAATGTACTTCTTCTTTCTTTTTGCGTCCAACTGGTTTTTCCGTGAAAGCTCCTTCGTTCCTAGTTTTTTTTTTAAATAAATTAAAGGTTCGCTTCTTTTGATTTTGAACACTCTCTTGAAAAGTTTTTTTAACGTCCGCAACAGTTGTATTGATTTTGAGCTCGCTTTGTCTTAATTTATCTGGAAATGGAATGAAACATTAATGTATTAGGTGATTAAAAAAATACTTTACATGCCCAGTTTAATTGCAATTTACTTAAGAAAAGTGTGTGAATGTGCACCTACCTTTTGGAGAAATATCAAATATTTCGCTGTTTGATTTGTATTTGATGAAACTCGATATTTTAGATGATTCTGGCGGACTTTCATTGCCACGTAGAAATATTTTGTCGGTTTCAAGTTTAAGATTTGTTTCGTTATCGTTATCATCGGAGCTAAGAGTCTTACAGTCTTCTTGTTTACTCTCCCCAAGTTCTGCAATGTTTGTTTTCTCGCCTTCTTTTTCACTTATTAACGAATCGAATTCCACAACTCGCAATCTATGCAAATCCATACTCTCATATGACAAACATTTCTTCAGACATTAAATGGATAAACATTTTTTTGATCACGAGAATAGTAGGTAAATTAGTCGTATATATTAAATAAAAACTTACTCATATTAAATAAAATTGTAAATATATCTTAAAAAATCTAAAATTATACGAACTATCAAAACTGACAGTCGGAAGATGTTAAATGATTATTTTTCCATTGATTTGTAACATAAAAATAAATAAAAACTCATGGCTCACTGGCTGGAGAGGCACTGCAGGGCTGCTGCCTACGAATAATAAAATTAATGCTCCTAAGACCTAACTATATCCTCAAACTGAGTGTACAAAGTTGTTACATTTTAGGTAGAACAAGACAGTGCTTTTTTCAGGCGCAGCAAAGAGGCTTATTATTATTGCGCTTTATACCATCAGCCATCTGCAGTGAAAGTCCTGTCAACGTCGGTCTAGCCATTTCGGAGATTAGCTGCACCAATCATAAAAAATGAGGTTTAAAAAAAAAATAAGAAGAAGAAGTTAAGTACCGTGTATATTTTTATATGCATTTTACATACCGCCTATTTATTGTATTTACCTACTTGACAAGAATAGAAATTTTAGATTTTCTTTAGTAATATCTGTTACTATTTTCGACATTTCTTTATTTTTGCTGTGTGACTGCTACACCTGTGTCCTGGGTTCGATACCCAGGTTCCGATTCCCAGAAAATTCTCAGTAGCAGCTCGGAGTTTTGATTTGTGGCCGGATAATGGCAATAGGCTCGCCCCTGTTAATCCCATATCTATGAGGCAGCCATGACAGTTCTTGACATTGACAGTTGATGTATGAATGACTGTGGTATTGGTAGAAGCGAAAGAGGTCTAAACAGTTTGATATAAATAACTGAGCTTGTCTTAAGTTACCCGTTCCGTACTGCCGCACAGGTAATATCGCTTAATTAAGTATTTTATACATAACATTCGAAATGAGTGAAGAAAATGAGAAACATATATGGCCCCAATTGTGTCTTCACCAGCTCTTTCTATTTAAATTTACCACTGCTAAACCACTTGCTGACAACTTCAGTCGAACACAGTTATTTCGAACAAACTGTATGCAAGTCGTAGCAAGTGACGGTGAGTTTCTGCCTACCCCTGTAGGAAAACCGCCTGTCTATGTATGTATGTATATAACATGTGTGTAGGGATGTGACTTTACGATAAAAAATCGATTATTTAAAAATCGATTTTTATTTATCTAAAAAAACTATTATATACAAATCGATTTTTAATAAGATAATAATCGATTTTTCTAATATTTATAATTTTCTATAATGAATTATCCAAAAATCGTTTTTTTAGAGAATAAGGAACGATTTCAATGATAAATAAATAAATAAAATTATCTTCGAGTAACGAATACTTAGAATAGGTAAGTTAACAATATTATGTTAGAGTAACGAATACGAAATCTCAAAATGGCTGACTAATATTTGACTAATACCTGGTATTAGGTATGGTATGCTAATAATGAGCTAGTGAATATATTCAATAATAGTATTACCTAAATATCACTCTTATATAACACCTTTATTATATACGAAAAAAATTCAAAATGATATCGATACACACTCCCCCCCATCAAAAGGACTAGGTAGCGGTGTTGCACTGTTATTTTTTAATGGCCGCCTGTAGAAAAATAATCGAAAAAGGTGACGCACAAAATAAAAAAATCGATCGATTTTTTTACAAATAATAATCGCTCATAATAAATCGATTTTTATGAAATAATAATCGAGTTTTTTAATAATCGATTATTTTTTAACATCCCTACATGTGTGTATGTATGTACCTATTTATGTATGCATTTATAGGCTAAGGCAGTATTAGTTCATGAAGTAGATATTATGTATATTTACTTTATTCATATAAGTAATCTAATCAGTAGCCCAACGAAGTGGACACAAATAACATGGCTTCCTATTGGTAAAAGAATTTTCAAAATCGGTTCAATAGATCCAGAGATTACCCCCTATAACCTCACAAACTTTAGATCTTTATAATATTAGTATACTTAGATAAAACTAGATGCTTACAGTTTATATTCACTGAGATAAAGCTTAGGATTCACCGTAGTTCGCGCTCTTATAGTAGGTAGATATCTTATACATAAATTGGAGTGGTAGGACACACCTCTGAAAATAATCCTACAACCACGCAAGATGTCACCGAGCTATTGCAAATATCCTACCTAATTACACACGAACTCACGATACAATATTAGTATGTTTTATCATTTTATTAATCCAAATATGATTATGTATCTTAGCAATCTGAACAACAGGAACAACAAAGGCACTTACACAACAATAAGTACAATAAACATGGTGTCCAAAATAGAAAGCTAGCTATAAACATACAGCAGAGACCTAGATTCCTGCACTGCGTCCGAAAATCTAAATTTCTAGGATAAAATACGGGCCATGGATGATACGACCACGTATTAGGTGTTCTTCCCATCACCATCTCATAACAATCTCCGGCAGCCGATTCCACACTACTGTATCTTCTAGATCTGCAGGGAAGTTCATGACAAGAACGTATTTTGGCCCCATTACCTCTCGTACTACCTTCTTCACAAGGACAGGTGGGGCCCATGATCTTCTTCAAATATAGCTCACACATTTCGTTAAATTCTCGCCTCTTCTGACTGAAACCGGACCCGCTACTGTTATAGCATTTCTGCACCATTGTATTTATTTTCTGTAACCACGTCCTTTGTGAAGGTATACAATTATTAGCACATTTATTTTTCCTGCATTTTCTATTATCAATTTTATTTGTCATGTTTGCAGCTAATTGTAGTCGCTTTCGAGCTTGGTTTAATATCGCAGCAGCTTTTAAATCTAATTCACGCTTTTTCTTGTAATCTTTAATTTTTTTTTCCAATGTTTTTTGCTTCTTCGATATTTTCTTTTCTTTTAAATTCAACAAATGTTCTTTTCTTCTTAGCTCTCCTTCTCGTAATGACTCTGGACATGGACATCTATCCATCTTCGTGAGGCCTATTTGCCGATTTTGGACACGACGTTATTTTTATAAATTGTATGTGGTTGATATAGTTTTATTATGAACCGTGAGAAACATATCTAACTTTTCAGTTGTTCTTTAATCTTATAACGCTCGTTGTAATGTAGTGTTACATGTATGGGCTTAACCACAGATTTTTTTATTATAACACTTCTGATTTACATCTTTTTTTTATATTTTATATTATTTATAAAAATAGCAGTTAAATTATTTGTCCATCACTCAGTTTTATAATAAACACAGCTTGAGCTATTCCTGTCTCTTTGACAGGGCAGCTAATTTATCAATTTCGGTCAGTTTAGTTCATAAACATACTCTTCAGTCGATTTAATAATGATATAGTTCAGAAATTCTACTTTTAAGGTTTCTAATAAGTTCAGATTTGTCTGGATGAAGCAAAATTGCGCTAATATTTTAAACCATATCCGGGTGAATCCTCTCAATATTCAAATATTATTTGTTCTGTATCTCATAAGGTGCTTATCTATTAAGGCGGAGGAGCGTCTCACCCTGGCTGCCAAATTCTTCTTTTTTTCGTAGATTTTGCAACCCCTTGTATTATTTTTTCTTAAAAATAGATATAGTATATGTATACAATAGGTCTGTTACAAGTTTAAATTTTATTACGACTGCTTAATAATATTTACCACGAAGCGAGGGCGGCGATCAGATCGGTAATATAATAAGGCAAGAAAAAATGGTTTAGTCCACGTTGAACCCCCCTGAGTTGAACAAGGACAACATTTAGGGTTCAATATGGTCAGGAGGTACAAATTGTGGTGTTTGATCATGGACTAAACTGAAAAAATAACAACCCAGCACGACTGTATTCCCATAGGAATTAGGCAGAGGAGCTCCTATCTAATGTACAGTTCGCAGGTATGTTTAAGTTCCAAATAGTAGGGGCGAGCCTATTGCCATTCGTTATCAACGGTGTAGGTACTGATAATTTCATAGAAAAACCCAATAACACTTCGCTCGGCCTGAGAGTCGATCCTAGGACCAAGAAGGACTACAAGTCTAAAGAAACAAAATTATGGTAGAAGGAAATAACCACGCCAAAAATTGTGAATTTCTTAAAATGTATTTTCTTGCCGGATTACCGTTTTGTATTATAGTGAACTATAGATTATTTATCAGTTTTGATTGAAATAAAGACCAATCACCGATTAGCATAAAAAATATATACAAGTACCTATCCTATCATAAATGTAAACCAAAGATACCTTACGATAAAAATTAAAACACGCTCTCCAACCGTTCATTAGTCTAACAGATATAAAGTAACTTCCGTTGCAGGCAGCTAAGTTTTGGGGTAAACTAAGAATTCTAACTTGGTATACGAGTATTAGCGATGTGTTTTATTTGTTACGCTTTGACGCCTAAATCCCTGAACCGATTTTGATGAAATTTGGTACAGAGATGGGATAGATGGTAGTAGGTACCCTGGAGACAGAAGGGTATAGGCTAAGTAGGTACTTCTGGAAATCAATATTAACGCATGCGAAGCTGCGGGCAAAAGCTAGCGTTATACTTATAAGTACCTATATAAGTATAATTTTCTGTCTATGTATAATTTTTATTGTAATTATTTAAAAGATATTTAGCATTCATTAATGCCAAATAAGTAGAACTAATAAAAAATAAACACTTGTAAATAATCTTTCCATTCTTTTCAGTAATGACCACAAGCTTGCCTCATCAAATTATTGGAAAGCTCTAAACACTCATGTACGGGGTCAGCGGCACCGTCCGGACTCCGGAGACGATCCGCCTGGGAGTGAGAGGGGATGACACTGAGAGGCATGAGGGCCGCGCTGCGAATTCCCTGCGAATGTCTCACGCGCACACCAGTTGCCGTTTGACGAACAAAGAAAAGTTTTGTAAAGCTTCTGTAGTGTTTTATGTAATAATTGAACTATTATATGAACTTAGGCTCCTATAATGTTCTTATGCGAAATAAATAGGTAGTTTAGGAAAAGTCAATTTAAATGAATTTGAGCATCGATCTTCGTGGCAAAAGAATCCACACTTTCTTACATAAAACAGCGGTACTTTTGTATAAATATAGGAAGTCTTATTAGACGAAAGTTAGTGTTCTCAAAAGTGCAATCTATGTCCAAGTAGGTACTTAGATACAATAACGAAACTAAAAAAAAAATATTTAGCGGTTAAAGCGTGAAAACGTAACAAAACATACAAACAGACACATGATAATTATTCTAATGAATGGAAATGCTAAGAAAAAAGACTTGTAAGGAGTACCGACACAAAAGACCGACACGTATTTAATAAAGGACATAAAGCAATCAGTACATACCTACCTATGCAAAAAGCAGCCACAGATAAATGGAAGTGAACCTAATCACAATACCCTTAACCATGCTAAGCCAGGTCCAAAGTTGTTTGCTCTTCAAGCGAAACCATGTAATTGCCAACTTTTCACCTTTGCCATATCCACGCAGCGTGCGGGTTTAGTGTATTTCCTGCATCAGTGAGGTCAGCGTCTCATGCTCTCATCGAGCGGCACTCAGTCGGTACTCTTGCGCAGAATACCGCACGGCTCGGGCACAGGCGAACGTCCGCACCGCCACCGGCACCCGCGTACGCATGTCATCGGAAAAGTGACAAAATCCAGTGAATTAAAAATTTAATTGTCAGTGCAAAGTGGTACTTTCCAGTGGAGGCGAAACCTCAAACGACGACTCCCAGGTATTTTTAGAGCAGTCGTACTCATGTCCAGAACTGGTTTTCTAGCTTAACATCGCGAAAGTGATTCGAAATCTTGTTAGTATGATACCGGTATTTATCTTAGACAAAAAATATTGCAGTCGGTTATACATACGGTTTTAATTGATTCATTTTAAAAAGTGGTCAGTAGAAAAAGTATAAGTAGTAGTCATAAATACTTTATTGTATCCACGAGATAAACAACGATCTATTATTAGCGCAACGTGTGAAGCTTATTTACGCTTCCAAGTTTGTGTAAACATAAATGATTGAAAATACAAATTTGAGAGGTCCTTCTGTATAGATGTTTGTCAGGAAGAATAAACAGGAATTTCTTGAAATGATCAGTTCCATACTTCCATTGTCCGCTTATCACAGTTGCCACCTACGTAATTAGGTATGTGTGACCGCTGCAGATAGCGCATCGAGTAGCTCTATTAACATAGCATAAATACTTAATTCAATCGGTTATCTGTTTACAGGGTGTGTAATGAAATGGCGCGCTACCAACTCTTGTGTTTTGTCATCGTCGCGACGATGGGTATGTATTTATTGTCAATCAACTAGAATGTAAACTAAGTAAATAATTAATTCAAATAAGAATTTAAATACGTGTTGAAGTTTTCATTAATCAATCAGGAACTTGGCACAGAAATCATCACATTCAGCCTCGTCTTGTGACACATTGGCATGAATACATAATAACTCTACCTTAACAGCATACCATTGAGTATCTTTTTTACGCATCTGTAGAAGTAGGACCTATAAAAAAATCTTAAAGATGCGTTTATGCTGAGGAATGCAAAATTGTTTTGCCCTCACGAGACTACTACGTGCGTCAGTAAATTAATTTACATAAGTACCTATGCCCAAAATACCTTGTCATAAACCCATCTCTAGTTGGGACAAAACAACAGACTGGTAACCGGGAAGCTATTAGAAAAACTTTCAAAAAAAGTGTTGAACAATAAGTTCACGATTATGTGATTAATCGTGAACTCAGTTTGACCTCTTTAGATTTTAAAGCTTTAGTACGCCTATTACCCGCCGACAACGCGGTGGTTTTTTATTCTCGACTTGTTTTTAACCCTCGTCTTGCTTGACAGAAAGCACAGAGTCTAAGATAGGCACGCAATTCGAAGGGTACCTACTACCCTTTTGGGCTCTGGCCACAGATTTCATAATAGTTACATAGGTACTACGTAACTCTGGCCCTCATATACACATGACGAACTACCAACTACCCAAACGTTCCATAACTACTGAATTATTGGAAAACAATTGGAAATTGTAGTGCATACTATTAAATTTAGCATCACCACTCGTATTAAACGATTAATGATATTTATTGCTGTAAAGATATATTTACAAGTCAATGTTTTTTTTAAACTAAGTAAGTAGATAGCGCCTGCATTTTCTATCTGAAGACTAATTATGTGAGTTTTACAATGTAGTGCAAAATTTGCTTTTTGAAGAAAGAGCCACTCATTCTTCGGTCATCGTGTAGACCAACCATTATTTAGGGAACTCAATCTATATTATTGTAATCATAGTGATATAGTGTTATACATAGAATTATTGAGTGCAAGAGGCACTTTTCACGGGAATTTACGGTAGACTCATAATCTGAACTAATGGCGTTATAATTGTATACAATTGGGTCAAAATTCTTAGAACAAAGTCGTTTACGTGGGAGTGATTCATGATATTGATGATAAGTTTAGAGAACTCAAAAGAAGCATCTCATAAGGAAACCCATTCGTATTATTATGTAAATAATATACCTTATATGTGAGATCAGAGATACAAAATATACATATGTGTAATACATCGTCTGTAGTAAGAAGCGTAAATTGATTTACATAGTGATTCATACCTGGCTATTGGCTTCTCAGGTGGCCGTGAATGAATGGAGTTTCGATTTGGTACTTAAACATTACACTTACTTCATCGTATTGTTTTACTTTTTACTTGCTGTCTTTTCATCATCATCAAATAGATTCTCACAGATTCTTCTGTTGCAACGGAGGTGTGATACTCGTAACTCGTAGCAAAAAATGTAATAATGTGAACATAGGTATGTGGACTTATACTGCTAATACTACCTGTGTCTACTATTACTTATTCTGTATACTTTTATACTTTCAAAGTATAAAATTTAAACTTACTCTAGTCCAACACAGACACGTATTATAGGTAATTAGGTAGGTAATATTTTCGCAGTACCTACCTAGGTACGATAGGCGAAACGTGACCAAGCTCTTGGAGAACGGACCCAAGACCCCAGTCGATTATTCCCTTTCCCGGCGTCGCGTAGGTCACCGGTTCAACTTAGTTTACATTGCTGTATTGCAAACTCAAATCGAAGTTACTGTTTTCATTATAAGTGACCTTTACAACCGTAGGTAAATGTTAATATTGTACGCATTAATTGGTGATCAGTGGGTACCTAGATACACCTGTACAATATATTTTTTTGAGCAGAACATATTCTTACAAACTTTTTGCTTGTAGGCTACTTATAAAATACAAAATCTGCAGCAGCGTCATGACGCTACTACGCTTTCTAGACCCAATAATGAGGAAGCGAAATAATAGAAACGAATCCTGCTTCAGGGAAGCACTACAATTTATGATAAAAAAAAACATGAAACGTTATTGTGCGTAGGTATAACCTACCTAGATACTGAAATGTAAAGTAGGTGAACACTAGAAACATATAAACCTACATGAAACAAACAAAGTAAATAAAATTCTTGTTTGTAAGTCAGTCTGTGGGCATTGGCTCAAATGGAATGCCACGAAGATAACAGATCGCTTAACCAATTTACTGCCGCACTGAGACTAAAGGAAGACTCAAATTTTATCTAAGTTGATGATTCAATTGTGTAAAGGACATACACGTACATACTAAACTATTCTAAATAATCGGATTCTATGCGTCCATGATTTACAATGTATCTATATTGTAGTCTTTGAATGTATCTAATTACTGCGTCTTCTACAATCTCCTACAATCCAACTTAATTAAGAAATTGATATTTTTAATTAATATTTTTTATACGTTTGTTGACTTCTAAATGTAGAGTCAGTATTTACTATTATGTAAATACTCATTTATGTACCAACGAGATTTAACAAATTGTTAACTAATGAGCCAACTGTTTTGTTATACAAATACTATTAACTACCTATGTTATCGAACGCAGTAGCCGTATCAATTAATAATTATACTACACACATGGTTTTGAAGTCTTCGTGAGTGATCACTGATTATACGCGGAAGCGTTTACCAATCTTCCGGCAAGGGCCGTGAGAATGACTGCAGTAACACCATTTATGTTCTCTCTTTAAAACCTATGGACTCGATGTTAAAATAAATTTATATGCTAGGTAAACTATTACTGACGGAAACAACCACAATGGCGCGACCATTACTGGTCAAGATAACTTAATTGCTCGGCCTCCCAATTAGTTGTATGACGTTAGGTACTTTACTAAACGAACAAAGAGCGACCGTCTACCAAGAAAATGATAAAACTTCTTTGTCGATGCAGGCCGGGATGGAAATCGCGGAAATACCTAACCATAATTGCACATAATAATAATGATTGATTACAGATTTCCTGTCGGTAGGTAGTAAAATGATTTTTCAGAAACCATACGTTCAATGTTCCATATATTATTTCGTTTACCTAAAGGACCAAGAATTTCCTAATACGAATAGGATCTTATTTCTTGTTTACAAACTAAAGGACCAAGAATTTCCTAATACGAATAGGATCTTATTTCTTGCGGTTGTAGTTGCCTAGTAGAAATTGAATTGAACACGTAAGTAGAGTCTCGAGAGGCTCGGATCCATCCGGCGTGGTTCGGATATTGTCTTCAAAATATTGGCCACCATACTCTTTTTTAAGGCGTGAGGTACCTACTTCGTTACTGGCGGGGGTCCCCAGACCGCAACACGTTTTTTATTTATTTATATCATGACGTAAGTGGGACATGCTAACATTATCAATAAGTTAACTTTTGTCGCACTGTCATTTTCCTACAGTAATCCTCGATTAATTTCGATCCTGTATCGGTTCATCGGCTGACAGCTCAGCGTTTGATTATCTACTTCCGCGACATAATATCATCAAAACAGTCAATATACCTATCCATCTTTTATTTGACCTTCTGCCTTTCTGTCCTTCTGCCCTTTTAAATCCCTCAGAGATTCAACATTCTATTCAAAGTTTTAACTTCATTCTAAAAACAGAATTAGGGTAGCCAATATTTTGTAATGTGCTGTGTTCCTTTAACTTTTAAAATTATGTATTTCTTTTCTTTATTATATGTATACAGTCACAAATAAAACTTTTGACGATGACTGTACTAACAAGATCTAGTCGATTTGCTCCGATAAATACTTTCACTTGGAGATACGAGGTTACTTTGAACAATGGGACAGCTATGAGTCACTTCATCAATTACAGTATCATTCAGAAATAACGCACTCAAACATGAGCTCAGACATGAGTTACCCAGGAAACCGGATTGTAGAACCGTTAAGTACACATTAAAGTTAAAGCTGCGCCTGACCCACTAATTGAAGTGTTCGGCCGGCCGGCGACAAGAATGTTTGCATTTAGATAAGTTTGGAGCCAACTGCAGTTCATTCTCTATTAGCTAACTACTTAACACTGTCTATAAAAACCTAAATGCACACTTTGAACGTCATAACGGTTTTTCAAATAACTTTCACATCGGCCATGTTAATTGATTTGTTTTACTTAAGCGTCCCAAATAAACTCTATATAGAACACAATTTGTATTATTGTAATTTTATTGTCGTATTCCAGATATAAGGACGTGTTACGGCGAAAACTCCTCCACATTGAAGGAACAAGAAACAACTTTGCCAGAACTCGCGAAGGAAGTGGAAGACAACAGTAGATACAAGACATTAGAAGCTAACGCCACCGTATTGAAACTTTTAGTTGATGACAAAAATGGTGTTAGCAGGTATGATATTATATAGGAATTAAGAAAATGCTAACACTATTACTTAAAAAAACCCGTATGTTGTAAAGTAAGTTGCAGATAAATTAAGAAGACGTGGACTATAAGCCTTCTAGATAAAGGGTTAGACCGAGTTTTATTTTGAGGGATTCCCTATTCATGGATTAATAGGCTAGTAGTCTTGAACGATTTATAGTAACTTCCTATAATCGTACAAGAAAAAACTCGGTTTAACCCTTTATCCGCCTTTTAATGGTTAATAGTGCAGTTTGTAGGGATAGGTAGGCTCATTAATTCAGCAAAGCCCATAAGTACCCCCGATGTAAAAGACAATAGATATTGCATCGAGTCCATAATTAAATAGTCTTTCTCTTTAGATCGGAGGTGTTCGACATGCTGCACTCTAGGGACGAAAATGATAAACATGTTGACCTGCCAACCTTCCCCGAAGACGCTGAGGATTCTCGCGCCGAGGTCCCTCCAGTGCCAGACTCTCAGGCAGAGTTCTTACAAGGTAACTTTAAATATATATTTGATAAAAAATGGGTTTAATGAAACGCATTTTTAAAATCCTTTTCTATTTTGCAGCTCCTGGCGAAACGGTGCGCAAGGATTCCAAGAAAGTTAGATACAGCAGCGTCCGAGGAGAACCGATAGGAGCCGCTGCTGGCATTATGGTATTGGTGACTTGCAGCATCGTGTGCCTTGCCTACACGGCGCTCATAGTGTGGAGAAGGATATATTTGTAAGTGCACCATAAACCCCATTATACTCGTATTCGTCTCGACTCAAATAAAGGATTGCCACGACTAAAAATATAATATAGTTATATGTAGGTACGGTCTTTGTGTGCATAAAGCGCTATTGTGTAGTGTAATATGATATGCGCCTTCCCGAGACCCGGTGCGTAGGAAGCGGTCAACTGGGACGGAGAGCGCGTTATGCCAAGTGAATATAACCCTACAGCGATATAAGCGCTAAACAAAGACTTCACAGTGGGTTATTTTGATTTTATAGTACATCCATACGACTTTTGGACGCCTATACAAATTGGAACTAAAACAAAATGCATGCTCTTTTCAGAAAACGTAATGGACTCAAGCATGAGCTGCTAAGAAATGAAGAAAATATTGCTGAAACTAGGATAGAAGTAAGTTAATAATAGGCGCATCTTCATTTATTCATGCAGATCTCAGACTAGTCTATCTGACATCTGTGATGCAGATATACCCATTGCACGTGGGTACGTGCACATTAGAGATTTTCTGGATTTAAATGGTGTCGTTGGATTTGGGTTCTACTATTTTTTTAACTATTGTATTATTTTCTGAAACTTGTGTTAAAATGCGTTTATAACAGCTACATTTAAAATTTCAGCTGTGAATATATTAAGTGGAAGAGCCTCCTGATCGTGTTACTTGAGTGCTCCTGATTTTATCAGATTTGGTGGCACAATCTTCTTTGAAGCTTCAAGACTGAATTACATTTAAGGTCAGTTTCTAAAACGGCGATAAAGCAGTGATCTATATGACATACATACATTATACCTATATACTACACAATTCCCAAATAGTCACTCTATGCTATAGATCGTTGTTTGTGATGTGAATTCTAGAAACTGAGCCTAAAATTTCGTAGAAATAAACATCATTAGGTTCTAAGTAGGTTTTATACAGCACGAATAATAATTAATTGTACCTAACTCCACGCAAATCTATAAAACCATGGGCGTGGCAGAGATGCATATAAACAGAAATAATTATTAAATCTGTTTTCCCAATTTCTCAATTATTTAGTAGATATAATATATAAAACGAAATTTTGACACATTTGACGAATGATAACATAAAATTTTTGTCACGACCGTTATTAGAGTATTTATGAAAAATGAAGACTAAAATTTATTGTTTGCGATACAATCATTATTTAATTATTATTGCACTGCTTTAATTATCTTGGACCCTAAAAAACAACGTCGATGGGTGAATAAAATGAATTGCTAAATAATACTTTTTGTAATCTTGTTATCAGACTCCACTGATACTAGTCAACAACAATAACTTGCAATCAGAAATATAATTATCATGTCAGTATATTTTTCTGCTCTTTTCTTTAAAATTTGTTAATAATATTAAATAATAATAAGAGTGTGGAATGTACGTATGGTACAATGTATACACAATATTTTTTATTGGAAAGTTGATAATAAAAGCGAACTAATTGTGCCATAGCTTCGAACAGTCTAAATAAAATTAATGAAGCCATTTTGAGTATAATAATTGTCAGCAAAATATTGGCATGTTTAATTTTATTTATAATTATTTAAAGTCAGAACATGTCTGTGATTTTTTATTTGGTAATTGAATTAAAATTTTAAGTATAGCTTTATTCGTTTTTTTTTAATACCTACTGTAGATTCGAAGTTACTTGATCTTTAATCCTCATGCCAAGTTCTTACCATGTTTAACTATTAAACTATAAGATAAAATAAAATTACCCATTTCTTAAACGTTTCAAAATTTTATTGATTTCATTGTAACTAAAATCTAAAGATAGTATGTAAATAATAGTGAAAAACAAAACCTCAAAAAATTTAAAAGATAACAAAAGTATACTTAAATATTAGTTATAATAATAAATTGTTCTATAATTTTATTATGAGCATGTATTTGTTGCTGTGGATTGCATTCCATATAAATACTTACATTTACATGAATACATAACTATCTTTTACAATAAGGTAACAATTTATGTAAAGTAATAAAATCACAATAGTTTATCACCTTTTATTGTATGTTGTTATTGCTGCTGCTGTTCACTTGTTTTCCTTGTGCCTCACAACAACGGGGCCGGTGTTGTCCCCAGTCTCCTTGTTGTGGGCCCCATGGGCACCATCACAGTAGGGCCACTACAACAATCGTTATTCTTATTGAATACACAACATAATCATTACAATTGGTACAAGATAATGCCTTGGTATGTGCTATGTGATACGCTACCCTAATAAAATGATTTCTTGCAGACATAGCATTTCTAGGTTCTAAAAGTTATAATTATAAATTAGTACCTGTTTTAGAAATTGGCACACACGCCGCACCTTGGCAATTAACATGACATAATATTTTAATAAGATAAATGGCATACATTTCTTATCTGATATCAATGTTGACATCAATGTCATCTGAAAGACTGTTAATAAGATAAATAATGTAAGCTGCATAAGCTTAATCTGCCTACAATGTTCCTACTGCTGGGATACAGGCATCCCTTGGTGAGAGGGAGTGGGCTGTAATCCACCATGCGGGCCGTGTGCAGGTTGGTAGACTGTATAAAAGTGATTCCTAGTTATAATCATGATGCTCAATTGAATACATCACATATTATTATAATCATTTTATTATGTATAAAGAACTAAGGATTGGTTATGTTATTCTTTAAATGGATTAGCTAAAAAGGACACTGCCGTTAAAAATCATGTTACTTATTATTTACAACAACTTCAACTGTAAGATTAATATTCTCAATTAAATTGAATTTTAATTAAAGACTACTTTTTAACTAGTAGTATCTTCAATAATTAAATGTATGCTTAATACATTTAGCATTATTTTAATCAACTTTCCCATTTATTTGTAGGTATTATGATTTCTGACACCATATAGTAGGTTTTTTTATGTTATAATGGTATAAATTTGATATTTTAAACCCTGTAACAATATGTACTATCTAACTGCCCACGGCTTCGCCACCCTAGTATAATATGCATGATACTACATATAAACCTTCCTCTAGAATCACTTTATCTATTGCTGAAAACTGCATTGAAATTAATTGCATAGTTTAAAAGATCTAAGCATAAAAACAGTGATAGCGACTTTATTTTATACTATATAAAGATTATACCAAAGTACACATAATTTGTTAAGAAATTAGGGCAATACTAACATTTTTGCTCTTCCAGCAGCGGCACAGAGACACCTTTTCAGTGATGTCTTCAATGTCAATGAAATCAACCACTTTGTTGATGTCCTTCCTAACTGCAGAGTTCACTTGACCGGTACCAGCAGCATTGGCCTTTTTTATTGTCTGATATGAATAATATGAAATTCCTCCAACAACTGCTGCTGGTGGGATTAAGGCAAGCCAATCCTTCACTGGAATAGAAGCAAAATAATATCATATATGTATATTAAAATACAAAAATTAAATATTATAATTAATTATTAAAAATAGATTGCATGTTGTCTATAACCTTATTCATTTACTGTTACCACAGCACACCACTGCAAAAGCAATACTCTTGAAAGTATGTCATTGAAAATTGTATAATGGGAAATATCACAAGAACCTTTTCACGGAAGATGCTTATTGTAACTGCATAAAGTTTATTATTGCATACATTACAGTTTTATAGTAAAAAACCAGGAGGTACAGTTACAATCCATTATTTAGGTATATCCATAGATCAAGATGTAATTTTCGTTGAAGTTGCTCAGAGAATCGCCAGTTTGAGCTATGGGTATCATGAGGATTTTATCATGTACAATACGGACACATGGTTTACTATTTGATTACATACCTCCAAGACGAAACCAACCCCCGACAGTATCAGGAATAGGAAGTCCCGCCAAATAGTTCGGAATAGTAACTTTCACCAAATTCGAGACAATATACATTTTGCTGAATTTATTTAATTACTTTGAGAATAATGTTGATCTGGCTCACTAGCACCGTATCTAATTCACTGATTGATTATGACGGTATTGTAGCTATCTGTATTAGACAGACACAGTACTCACAGTACCTACTGCCACTGGGTGGGTTACTGACACTCTGACTCGGACAGCTGACAGTGACAAGAAGTAGTGTTGCATACGATAGTCGACTATCGCTAAACTATCGATGATCTATTGATAGTTGACGTCATGTCAATAGTATCGATAGTCTATCGATAGTATCGATATTTTCAATAGTATCGATACTATTGATGTTATGATACAGGGCAATAGTATTGATATAAAAAATAGTATCGATACTATCGAAGACCACCAAATGCTTAGGAGCAATACTATCAATAGCATCGATAGTATCGTTGTATTAAATAATTAAAACTATCAATACTATTGGTAGTTTGTAAAACTATCGATAGTATTAAGCTATCGATAGTTTTATAACGATACTATCGATAATATCGATAGTATCAATGGTATTACTTAAAAAAATCGATACAATCGATAGCACTATCGATATTGTTACTATTTTTCGAGGTCATCTATCGTTAGTGAAACTATCGATAGTTTAGCAACTCTAACAAGAAGAAGAAGTTTAATGTAAAACTAGGATTATTAGTCTGAGTGTAAAACACTAACTATAGATTCCTCGACGGTGGTCTTCAGCAAGTCGCCGCGCGCCGTCTCAACGTGACACTGGCAGAATAGCCGCAATCGGCTCAAAGGCCAAAAAAATAATTAAAAAAAAACACCATAGATTCTATTCGTTTATGGCGTAGACAGAGAATCCAATAGACACCGGCAAAGCGTGTCGCAGAAAGAGACAAAAAAGATTGCGTCACTATGGTTACCACTATGGTTACGAGGGTTACCATGTGAGAAAAAAAGAACCCCACAATTTTTGAGAATATGAATTAGTACGTATGTAAGAGAGCCTGAAAATTACGCTGATAAACCGATTATTGTCGGTAGGTAAAGGCATACGATGACGGAAAGACGCAGCAGATTGACGGATGATGATGATGTGGTTTTACATAATTGCCATTCCTTATGTGTTAGTAGGTTCTGGCTTCGCGGCTAAGTAATAAGAACATGTTTATTTTTATTAAGCTTTCATTGATTTTACACGATTGTTTTAAATAAAACAAGGGAATTAGGGTATCACAGTGTAAGTTTCTTCTTTTTGACTATTTTTTTCTCAAAATGTCTGCTACAAAGTTTGATGACAGTTTTGGTGTCCAAACTGTTCGTCCTGTACCTCGACCATGAGTTTATGTTATAAAATGACGATAGGTAAACAAAATCGCTAGCGTGATAACGTGCATCGGATAGATTTCGATGGCACTTGTACCATGAGTTAAATTGTTGATTACGTCACACGCTGTGGTAAGCTCGATCGTAGATTTCCGTAGCATGTCGTTCGGTTGGCATTAGTATGTTTATAGTTAACTTCACGCTTAATATAGTCATCCTTTTCTATCAAGGTGTGAACAAAAGAGAAATAAAATAATGCTACTTTTACCGTGTAACCCGACTAAATAGAAAATGTCATGCGTGTGTAAGGATATATTCGTAATGGTGTGATTTCGTTTTTTTCTTCTTTATCATAAACAAAAATGTCGTTGTCATGGATTGTATTACTAGTCAAATTGTAAACAAATATCTATTTGTTCATGCGATCGTTGTATAATGTTGGTTATTAATTACTCATACTTCATTTACTTATTTATTACCTTTGTTTAATAGAATTTCTTGCCTGTCCTGTAGTTGGAAATTTGATGAATCTTTTAACTATATGAGGTTGATTTAATGCATCTGTCACCTCTTAAATAAATATGCCTATGATTTCTTGTGAGAAGTAATTCGCTTCGCCAACAATGCTTTGGTAATCCTCATGAGCATGAAATAGTAACACACATAAAAGCTGCAACCGAAATACGTTCTAAGTACGGCAAGTACTTGATAGCATAACATACCATCACGCCTGTATTCCCCGAAGGGTTAGGCAGAGGTGTACTTATAGCACCCACAAATCATCGGTATCTTTAGGTTCCATGTAATAGGGGGTGAGCCTATTGCCATTAACCGGGCATAAATACAGACTCCGAGCTGCTACCGAGAATTTCATAGAAAACCCAAAGTAGGCTAGACGTAGAAGTTCGTAAAGTTTCACGAACTTCTGTTCACTAATATTTTCTAGTGGATATCCAGCTAGAACTCTCATATTTGCATTCCTTGTTCGCGGCGATTGTCTTCATATTCAGCCACGGCTAACATATTCCACGCTAAATATGCTCTCCCAGAATTTTTTATCAACAAATCTTTATACTACCTATGAAATAAGTCATTCACGGCAAAATTTGAGAGTGAGTTACGTTACTTTTATGGAAATGGTTTTGTTCGATTACGTTAGTCAAAATAATGACTCATGGTGCCAAATTTGTTTATCTGCCATACAAATCCGAGTCGCTATCGGATTGCTTTCGCTAGGTGAATTACGCATCAAAACGTTGTAATCTCATACTACCGATTTTAGTTCCTTACGTAACCGCTAGAGGCGTTGGAGGGTTTTCCATGCAAATATTTTACGGCGGCGCTAGCGTTTTTACGTGATAAAACTCATGGTCGAGGTACTGTAGCTACAATCCAATTCCGACGTAAATTATCAGGTCCAAGAAAACTGCAACAAGCCATTAAATATTTCAGATATTAAATTAATACAAACTTCAGAATACGTATTATATTTTCCCATAATAGTGGGTAATAATTTATAGAAAACTTGGCAATACCAAAGTTTTAGGTTGGAATTTATAATTGTTATTAAGTGCTTTTTTTAACGATGAATTTACGTCTAGAGTACGCATTAGACACAATATATGAACATAATAAAATGTAACTGAATGCTTAGTAGCTAAGAAAGAGTGGTATACTTACTACTTTACTATTGGCAATAGGCTCGCCCCCTATTACATGGGACCTAATCATACCGGCAAAGTGTGGGTGGGTGTACATTGGTACACACAGCTACAGGTCAACCTATACGAATCCAGTTTAAGCTGATCTCGCACTGTATAGGCTACTCGTACAATAAGAGGCCAGCGTACACCTCTGCCTAACCCTTCGAGGAATACAGGCGTGATGGTATGTTTGTATAATCAGTATAATGTATTAAATTGAGCATTCTGCCAAAGCTCTCAATTTGCACTACTATCTGCTACGAAAATGCAGTGATAGCCTAGTGATATGACCATTGGACTGCCGAGTCAAAAGTCTCGAGTTTTAGTTCTTTTCGAAGTAATGTGTCACGCACGCTCTTAAACATTGAAAGAAAACATCGTGAGGAAAACTACATGCCTGAGAGATTTTCTTGACTGCGCGGCGGCGCGGCGTGGCAAGTCCACCAACCCGCAATAGGCTAGCGTGGTGGATTATAACTATAGCCTTCTTTCTCGTACTGAGAGAAGACCCGTGCCAAGCACTGGGACGACATAACGGGTTGATGACGATGATTTGCTACGATGCGATGCCACATGCCGTTCACGACATCGGATTAAAAATATTTTTTACTCTTCTGAACTCCTACACTGAATCCCCCGCCCTTATACCAATCTGTCTCTTTTCAAACTGTAGAGATTAAAAATTGACTTTGTGAAAAAAATATGATCTAGAACAAAAGTAAGTCCAGTGTAGTAAACTTACTATTTTTCGGTAGGAGTCTGCCAATATCTTAACTAGCTAGTTTAAGGCCAATAGATACCATAGATTACAGACTAGTTACCTAGCCTTATGGAGTGTAGAAACAAAGGAGGACCATCTCAGTGTATTAAAAAGTGTCCATTGAAAGGGAGCAAATTAAGGTGGCGCTGTAGTAGCAAGTGGAAGAATTTTAAAAAGAGCGCCACAAATTATTAGAGTAGGTTACTAAATTAAAAAAGGAAAGAAAATTTAAATAGTTAATAAAAATTGATTAAACATACTGTTGGTCGAAAGAAAGATCTAGGTTGAGACGTATCAATTCCTTTACTTTTCAATTTTCGTCCACTTGGACAACTTTTCACTGAACAAAGTTTTCCCATTGCGTCTTTATTTGTTCTTTTTGTATTAACAACAATAAAATCATTAAAATAACAAAAATGTATCAACGAAATTGCATAAAAAACAATTTTTCAACTCAGCACACTTCACTCTGCTGCTACATTCATTAGCGATGCGAGAAATCGCTCAATGAAAAGAAAAGAGAGATATAACTCTTTCAATCAAAAGATATATATCATTCTTTTAGCTCTTTAACTCATTTAGCTCAATTCCTGAGTCAATTCAGTAAGTGAAAGATATACTTACATTCCCTCTCAATACAACATGTGAGCGATCAACGAGCTAGATATGTTAAAATGCTAAAGCATTTTCTACTTTGTCTCTATAAAAATAAAGATCGATTTACAATGAAGATTCATTGAGCGAATTGACCCGGAGACAGTGGCGTAGCACTGGTCACTAGCACCCGGTGCGGATCCCGAATTTGCCGCCCTTTCATTTTTTAAATGAATAAAAAAAATGTAGGGCATGATAAAACTAAACTGAAAAGTAAACAAATGTTCTCACATAAAAAAAAAAAACAAAGTATATATTCATTGTTGATATTGTATTTTATTACACAACTAAACCAAAATAAGAAACTTGGTAGCAATAGCAGCATACCATTCAGAAGAACTACAGAGGAAACTTGACTAGTAAAATATAAAATAGTTTTTTTTATTATTATTATTATTTAATTTTTTTTGACCACCATTGAAATGCCGCCCCCACCAAAGTGCCGCCCGGTGCGGACCGCACCCGCCGCCCCCCCCCCCCCACGCTACGCCACTGCCCGGAGAGCTAGATATGTGGATATCCTAAAGCATTTCCTACTTTGTCTCCATTAAAATAAAGATCAATTTACATTAAAGATCCATTGAGCTAACTGATCCGGAGAGCTAGATATGTAAATATGACAAACCATTTGCTACTTTGTCTTTATAAAAATAAAGATCAATTTACAATGAAGATCCATTGAACTAATTGATCAGGAGAGCTAGATATTTAAATATGATAAAACATTTCCTACTTTGTCTCTATTAAAATAAAGATCAATTTACATTGAAGATCCATTGAGCTAATTGAGACCGAGAGCTAGATCTGTAAATATGACAAAGCATTTTCGACTTTGTCTCCATAAAAATAAAGATCAATTTACAATGAAGAACCACTAAGCTATTTGATGCGAAGAGCTAGATAAGTAAATATGATAAAGCATTTTTTATTTTGTCTCCATAAAAATAAAGATCGATTTACAATGAAGATTCATTGAACTAATTGAGCCGGAGAGCTAATCTCAGTGAGTGAGTGAGTGAGAGCTAGATTGGAAACAAAGAGCTAGCTCATTTTTATCTCTCATTCGCGAGCTACCCATCTCTAACATTCATATCATTTCCACTTGCTACACTAGCGCTAGTTCGGTGAGTTTTCGAACCATAATTTACTTTATACAAGTGGACACTTTTTCGACTAATCCCCCATACAAGATGGTCCTCCTTTCTTTCTACACTCCTCTACCATCGAATAATTATATCCATATAATAGTAGGAACCGAGTTGACGTGGACAGATACCCAAGTGCACCATAAACTAATTCATTCTATCTTCGGCACAGAAGAACAGAATGACGAGAATGTCATCTCAATGTAAATCAAACTTCAAAATTATTATTTATCTGTATTCCATACCTGTCTTTTCGCTTTGGTTGGGTGCGCTTGCTTTTTATCGTGTGTTTTAATTATGAATATTTTTCGTTTTAAAATATAATAATATCCACCTAAAATATCCCCTCATGTAGTTTAACTGAAGTGTTATTAGTGAAATCCGTTGGTGGATGCTAATCAATGCTGCTGTACACTGAATATGGCTGACGAAAGACTTGTGGTTCTGAATCGTAGTGACAATTTGGGATTCGGATTCTCTTTGCTTGGCGAAGCCGGTTTGCCACATATTATATACGAGATTGAAGAAAATTCTCCAGCCGCTCGAAGTGGGGAAGTAAGATTATAATTACTATTTTCACACAACTTATGCTTTGCATGAAACTTACCTACCTACTTTCATCGTTATAAATTCGTCAGCTCTGGATTGAAAAAACATACATATAATGGAATTACAAGTAGATTTAGAGAAAATATAAATGCTGATGATACGTACCCCAACATTTATTGATCTTTACTTAAACCATCTTGTTACTTATTGATATTGGAGATTACTGTATTTATATTGAATCTCATTCTTACCACTTTTTTTAGTCTAAAATTTGGTTCTAATGTGATCAAAATCTACTAAAATGAACTTATTGCATTCCTGTACAAGGCCACAGCTAGGAATTGATTGGGGGTGGTGGGCTCTGGACAACTGACCATAGTATTACTTTATTTAAATAATCACAAGTCCAAAAAAAGTCTAAGTCTATGCCCAGTACAATACAGTAGTGAGCTAATTTTTAATTAAACACACAACCATAATATATAGTATGTGGGTATGATGTGTATGTTGAGTGTGATTCATCTGAATGTAAGCATAATCAAAATAGTAGTTGTAGCATTTACTAGAGCATAATAAATAAACTGTGATGATAACTGTAAAATTATAATTAATAAACTTATTGATCTTGTTTTTGTTTTGCATTTTTTTATATGTTAGCAGTGTCAGTACCTATCAATACTATAATGAAAGTTGCTGCCAACATTTAAGTAACTTCAAAATTTATTTTCATCATCAGCATCATATCAGCATATTGCTGTCCACTGCTGAATGTAGGCCTCCTCTAAATTTCTGTTATTTTTTTATAACACAGTGAATGTTTGGAATTAAAACAAGTATGCAAGAATTGTAGCAGATGGCGTTCTGTAGTTTCTGCCTACCCCTATGGGAAAAAGGTGTGAGTGTATGTATGGTATTCTACAAAAAAATATTTAAAATATAAGCAGTTATTTATATTTTAGTTTAAGTATAAGTATTTTAGAGAATTACAATAAAATTATCTCATTAATGGTTATCTGCAAAAATGTAATAAATCAAACAGTGCTAAATGTCCCATTTATTTGCAGGTAATGTTGATTTTATCTTGTATTTTATTTATTCGTAATGACCAAACTTAACGTAATGAATTATACCTTTTCTGGCACCTTGTTGTTGTTTACCCTGAAAGAGAACCTTTAAATGTCATGTGATATATAAAACTTTAAGGTTGCTTCTAATTCGTAATTTTAAGACTCTTATGCAATTGCAGTTGTTGTCCTGCTGCTTTGTCTGAACTTGTTAAAGTCAATGTTAGATTGTCCAATAGTAGAGCCATGTCCTACACATCGTATTTTAGACAATTTGTAAGGCTAATGGTATACATAGTCCAGTGCTCATACAGTAACTATGTACTTCAATAACGATTTATTATTACAGTTACACTGTATAATATTCCTGCTGGGTGTGCTCTAAGATCTAACAGAAGTTAGATAACAGATTTAAGCCAAACACACCTCAATACTTTTGAAAGGCAAAAGTTGCAACAATTTCAGAGAACTTCATTAGCAATATAATATTATTATACAAGATTACATGTTATGACTACATTAATACAAGATTAATGTAGCCATGTTTTACTGTAATAATACTAAATTAATAGATAGAATCAAGCTACTTCCCTGTTATTTAGGTAAATAGGTACTGTCCTTATGAAGTCACGTCATTTACGCACAGCTACCAAAGCCGTCGACAACGACAACTATAGTTACTGATAATGTAACTGTTATGTTTGGTCAAATGACATCATAGACTAAAATCATTGAATTAACTGTACCCAATATCTAATAGGTCTCTATTAAACGCGATGAAGCGACAATGCGTTCGCGAGTCTGTGGTGGCTTCCATGACGCACTAGGTCAACCAGACTTCGACCGAGGATAAAATTTAATTTACTCACCAATTATAACAAGGCCATTTTAAATTTATATCTATAAAACTAAATATGACGTAAGTATAAATTTAAAGTAGTAAATTAGAAGTTGTGGATGTACTTAAGCAATATTAAATGTATTTTTTTTTCACCGTCGATGTTTAGTTTCAATATACCTACATAGGCACACAAAGAGAGTTTTCTATTAACTCCGAAGGCCATGCCATAGTGATGTTATGACCAAAACTCATGAAACCTGTTACTTATTGTACAGTAGGTAGGTACCTACCTATGTATCTACGTAATGGTTTCATGAAACTGAAATGACTTGAGCGTCTCTAGGGAAATAATTGGCTAATACCTACCTATCTACCAAGCATATATACGATTTCTAGGTCGTAGGTTTGAACCCATAGAGGCGCTTTACTTTAAATTATTTCATCACCACTGCTCTCAAAAACGGTGAACGAAAACGTGAGGAAACTGGCATGACATTTACCAACCCGCACTGGGCCCGCGTGGTGGATAACGGTCCACTCCCTCTCACCGAAAGGAGAGATCGCCTGAGAGAGAACATTATAGACCGATTACACACACACACCTATAAACCGACCTGGATGTTCAGAACATCATGTTGTTCCGAAGGTTGATAACAAACGTGATAGGTGTCGCCGTTTACCGCAACAATCAGCTCGACACGTGCCTAGAATGATTGATTTTACAATGTTATTAAATATATAAGTAGGTACGCCTCTGTACCTTCCTACATATTTTTTATGAGTCAAGAATAAAAACAATAAAATTATTATATTTTTTGTTTGAAGGACATTTTTAAATACTTTTAATAACGCTGCGCTTCCGCTTTTGAATCCTATCTAAAACTCAATTTCCGAATTAAAGAACTTTACACGGCATAAGTTCAAACTTAATTAATTAGATTAGCAGATTGGCAAGTCTACCATAGTGGTGTAGATTTGTATCATGTATCTCTATTCTCTAATAGTATTATAAGGAGCATAGGCAATAACGTAGGTAGGAACCATAGTAGATATCATTCCATACAAGTCTACTAGTTTTTACTACTATCTAGTACTACCAGTTATTGTAGGCGTTGCAAATCTGCAATGTAGTCACATTTAACAGGAAGCTTCATAATCTAGTTGTCATCCACTTTATCCATTGACAACATCATCATCTTCCTGCCCTTTTCCCAAATTATTTGGGGTCGAAGCAGCCTGTCCTTTTCTTCCATTCATCGCTGTTAGTCGTCAACTCATCATTCAATCCCTTTTCCATCCCATCCATGTTTCCATGAGACGGATGTGCGTTCTCTAAATTTATCAAAACCTAAGGGGACACCGCGCTGGATCACGATGACGAATGTCTGTCCCACTAGTTTTTAATATCATTGGTCCCACTCGTGTTTATGCGTCCCATCGACAAATTATTTTTCTTATTCTACGAACAGCCAAATTCTATTTGACTATTTCGAGGTGATTTGGATTGTCTCACTGTAAGTATATTGTAGACCCGCGAATTGTGAGAGTAAGTTCTTTACGATTCTGAACGCCATATTTACAATTTCTCAGACCAGATGTCATTAAAATTCCATAGTATAACAGCATAAAATGCCACCATATAAACCATATAAAATGCAGTATTTGATCACTTTTCGTAATTATTTTCCGTCCTTTTAACTCTTTCATAATACATTCTACTCGAACCTAGGTTTTTCAAATAAAAGTTTTAACTTAAGTAATTATAGTCTCCCAACTTATACCTTAAATTGTATGAGAATGTAATCCATTGTTATTGCTACTTTTCAATTAATCTAAACTTTTTTTTTAACGGCATTGTGATATCAGTCAGGATTATTATTGTAATAACACTGTAATGTAAGCAGATATTATTACCTTCACTTAGGTCCGTTGCATCGTATAAATAATTAGAAATCATTTTCCGCATTAAATAAACTGAGGAAACTTAACTTACAGCTTAATTGTTTTCCTTAGTTCTACCTCATTTCACAACTTTAGTCGTTAGCTACAGGTAAACGTAAAAACAATACTCTTTTTTTCTTCATCATAACACCGGCGGAAGGGCATCCAACCACTCTCAGCTATATGTTTACCAGGACGAAACAGTCCCACGATGCGTGGTCTCCACGGAAGAAACTTCTGATTCCGTGATAACGCGGTCATTGGTAGGATTGGAGAAGAGAAAGGAATTGCGAGAGAAGAAGAAGAAAGAGAGAAGAATGGGACCTGCTTTTCAAGTTAAATAGCGTCATTCCTGTTTCACAACCTCAATATAATCGCGATTGTAAGTTTGTGGTACGGTGTCAGTTCTATGAGCTACGTGCCCAATTTACAGCCGCTTCAGCGTACCTATTCTTTCAGCTATGTCCGTTATGATTTATTCATTCTGATTCAAAAACATAGAAGAAATGTCAAAATCGATCTCTCCGTAGCTCCTTAAACTTTTACGCGATACACACACATTACATTGTTGTGGTCAGTTACTGATTAAATTATCTAATAATAAACGCAAAAGTAACTATCTGTTGGTAATCGTCTAATCCGCTGAAGTAATTTTAATGATTTTTAGGATAAATTGGATCTTGGAGGAAATCAAATCAAATCAATAATTTATTTGCTCGAATATGGTACAGGACGTAGCTTCCTTCTCAATAAGGTACTTATTGGTTATGCGAGTGAAAATGCGGGCAATAACTACTTCACTATATGGATTGGATTTTATCATTATTATCAGCCACGGAATAAATAAGCTTAATTCAAAGGCATCTTATATATGTCTCAGCCGTCTATAAAAACTCCAATAATGTATATCCCTAATTAAAGTTCTTATTACTTTCTTGCTACTACAATGATAATTATATTGACTTGTAGCCTCAAAGTTAATTCAAAGAGACCTTTACAAATATTATCTCATGCAATGTAATTTATTAGCATCAGCATGAAGTAAATCGTTTATGTAAAACAACTGTTTTTTTGTAAATTCTATACTTACAGCATACTTTCGCTTTTCACATTGATGGACCTTTCACATTTGATGAGACTGCGTAATACGATCACAGTGCCAGTGGTTTTATTTATGTGCGTTTTAATTTCGACGGTTTGCGTCTGTAAGCTTTAACTTTAAACTCCGAAATGAAATTTTGTGTTGTAGATACCTAGGCATTTTTGATAGTTATAGCAGTTAGTATTTTTTTATTATATTCGCTATTAACGCTTGGGAAAAGAGAGAAAGATAAATTCCACCTTGAGGTTCTTCTTTTGTTAAAATTTCTAGCTTTAGTTGTACCTAGCAGTCGTCTTTAGCGATAGTCTTATTGGAAGAATTGTTGTTATCATCACGTTTGGCACATACTTAAGTATCGTATTGGTTATAGTTAAGAATATTTGCAATTTTACCACGCATGACTTGTCGTTGTTTTACAGCTACCTGACATAAGACTCGATACGAGTAAGCAGGAACCAGTACATAAAATCTCGAATCATACACTTTTTTTTGTAGAGAATCTCTCATTTTTCTTCTTCCCTACAGTAAATGGTATGAAACAAGAAAGGTTTATTTTAACTCAACGTCCAGCTTCCAGACTCTATCACGGAGCGCATTAACTTGGGCGAAGTGCAAATTTCGCGAAAGGCAAAGAAAGAAATTGTACGAGATATTTATATTGACGTTTATCCTTGAGAGAAGGGTCATTGTGCATAATTTCTTCTTCTTCTATGTTCTTTATAGCCAAACCTAACGTAATAAAGTAAGTAACAAAAATATATGATAGCTTTTACTAACTGAGGCCTCCAAGTGACCATAATGTACACATTAAATAACTAAATACTACTAAATAAGTAACTAATAATACTAAATAAGGATGGCCCTTTTCTCGTAAGCTACAATCAGCCTTTGGTCAGTTCTGTATTGTCAATACTTTAATATTTGCAGTTCAGGTAACACTCATAAGATACTTTTTAAGAATAAATTGTTTAATCAGACTTGGGGTTGCTGCTAGTTATTGCAATACCTATAAAATATTGTTTTGTTCTGTGGTTTTATTAAATAGATCGATGACCCATGTTGTCCTTCGCGTTAATGACTGACGTCTGTTACAGCTCAATCGATGAATCCACGTCATAAATACAGTTTAAACTTATTAATTATCAGTCCACAGTGACGTGCCGACTAAAGCAGAATCTATTCGGATAATTTAATAGCATCAAGAATGTATGCCCCCAAAGAGAAGCAGCAGAGGTGTTTACTTATGTTCAATGTTCACCCACAGTTTATTTAGGCATTTTGTAAATCTCAATTAAAAAATAATAAACCCAATAACTTAATGGAAACCAGGCCTTTTAGCGTAACAGTTGCGGTTACAACTTCTAGACTAATGGGGCAGTAACCTAAAAGATTCAGTAACATGATATTTATAACTAAATCTTTTTAATACTTATGAAGGTACCTAGGTAGTCCAAATAAAATAGGAGTTCTCCCATCACAAACAACACCCTAAAGATACTATTATTATGCCTTAGGTCAAATGGGGTTTTATCGTAATTTGATAATGACAGCCTGTGGAAGTGACCCCCTTTACAAGCGGTGCGGTGGTGTAGGGTAGCATCGGCAATACGATATACCTAGTACCCACCTATGCTAGTTTGTCTTTCTTATGCTCATTTCACTCTCACACGCTACAGATCAGATAAACATAAATAATAACATACCATCACGCCTGTATTCCCCGAAGGGTTAGGTAGAGGTGTACTAATGGACACCCACAGTTCGCCGGTATGTTTAGGTCCCATGTAATAGGGGGCGAGCCTATTGCCATTCACCGGGCACAAATCCAGACTCCGAGCTACTACTGAGAATTTCATAGAAAAACCCAATAACACTACTCGGCCTGGGGATCGAACCCAAAACCTCTAGCGTAGCAGTCGCGATTAGGGTCACTAGACTAACGAGGCAGTCAACATAAATATACGTATTAAATTCAACTGGTGCGGCCTGCAATATTACATAGTTACGAACAACAAAAACTAGGTGAAGAAGTACTAAAAAGACGTAGGTAGTACATAAAAGAAGTCTGCAAGAGTGGGCGTAGCGCCTGCGGTCAGAGTTACAGGCGACCGCCCCTGCACTCGGCTAGACAACTGCAATAAATTCCCGTTTGCACACATATACCACATTTTAAGTAACATTACACAAATACTCAAACAAAAGAGTTGATTGAAAAAATTCTACGGATAAGCTATTGAGGAATATCTTTTTTTATTCCGACCAACTCGGACATTTGCCAGTATTAAGTATAATATACATTTCAGGCAACATTTGTCTTGCGTTCATTACACCTTTGCTATCAGACAAACACATCAAGCTATCAGACAAAGAAAAACACGTCACAGAACCACAGGGTCGAATTCGCCGTCAATATTCTACAGTCTTTGGATCGAAACTTAGTCACTAAGGTGATTTACTGGTTTCTAACACTTACGCGAATATTAGACATTGAATAAAACTACTTTTTACGGATTTTATCGCGTTATATTGATTATTTTAAATTCCCGACGTTTCGGATCCTTTACAGCATCCATGGTCACGGGTGGACTGAGGTGTTGGTCGTCCTAATGTCAAAATTATCAACAGCTACCCTACATTTTGTTGATTATTATTTATGCCGGTCACGCAGAATGAGCTCACCGTATCCTTAGGTCTCGCAGTCTTGTGATAGGATTTAATGGAATCTATGATGGGGTTCCAAGCAGATGGTAAGACCCAGCCATCTTCTCTATTGAAATTTGGATGTTTTTTAATTTCAATAGCCTCGCGAATCATCCTAGGTAGGAATCGGTTTTCTTTTGCAAGGACTTGTGGTTTATCAAATCTGATGTAGTGCTGGGTCTTGTCAAGTGTATGTTCACAAACTGTTGACTTCCCGGAACGGCGGTGTTTGACATCGGCGATGTGTTCTTTTACGCGGGTCCCTATGCTTCTTTTAGTTTGGCCTATGTATGAGAGACCGCAATCACAATCAAGCTTGTATACTCCTGCATCTTGTAGAGGTATGTGGCACTTGACAGGTGGTAGGAACTGACTAATCTTCTTCAGCGGCTTGAAGTAAGTTTTGATTGAAGCCCGCTTCAAGATATAGCCAATCTTGTCTGTGACTCCTCTTACATATGGTAACACAACAGGTAGTCGGTTATCATAATAGTGACCGAAATATGAAAGTTAGCCCATCACTGGAGGCCAGCTGCCATATAATGTATATTTCCGCTACACACTTCTGTAAGAGTTTGATCAAATTTATCTGTAAGCTCAATCCATTAGTGAACCCTCGTGTGATAACGACAAGTTGACAGTGGGGCGGCGGGCACAGCGGACGCTCGGTACGCTCTTCCTCATTACATTAACTTCTCTATTTCAATGATATATTTGTGTTCGGAAATCTGATAAAAGTCCTGTGACTAACAATGATTTTAATACTGCCTCAATCAAAGAATAAACAGAATTGTGTTGTGTAGTTGTTGAAGTTTCAAGTTACGAAGTGTTTTTAACAAACCGGTCATGATTAATGGACTGCGCCTCACTCAGTGAATCATTGACATCGCCGCAAGGATGTGGTGATACCGGCTGTTAGTCGTCAATAAAGTATTGTTGGACGATAGTGTGTAAATAATAATGTAAACTGTGTTAGGCACTCGGCATTAGCGTGAAACAAAACTCTAGTCACGTTACTAAGTCCAGTAGTTAGGTACTTGCCATCTGAATTAAAATTTAAGGTCGGTATTCGGCAACTGTGCCAAATTCGAATGTTACGAGCTCAATTTGGTAAAGTTCATCTCAGAATATAAACAAGTTGACATCGTTATTAAAATGTATCTCTATAATAGTAAACTATCGTATACGATAGTTACGTGCGCTCATGACTCTCTTCCGGTAAATTATTGGCTACCTTTGTTGATCAAATTTTTACTTTTTTTTAACTGTTGTTGAAGGTTGTTGTGTTTATGCATGTTTAAAGAATTTTTTGACTGCAGTTTACATAGATTAACACTTCGTCTATTTGATAAGTCACTACAAGTGTGGCCGTTGCGTAGTGTGGTGTTTCATCACCAATGTTTATTATTTTACATCTTCGATGTTGGAAAGTTTAATATTCAGTAGTCCCAATAATTTCAAGATTTGGAATAAGTACTTAAGTGAATACGCGTGTTGGATTACAGGTCGAGGCGGGAGACGTTTTGCTCAAGGTTAATGGGACTGATGTAAACCGGTTCACTACCCGAGAAGGTAAGGAATTTGCCATTTATCACGCACATGCCACTTATCTACAAAACATTCTTAACATACAGATAACTGGCATCGTAATTGAAATTGTAATTTCATCTCGTATGTTAATAATTTATAACATAACAACAGCCACTGTGATTCAAAGTTCAAAGTAATAATCTAGACTGCAGCAGGAGGCACAGTTACGCACGAACTTAGAAATAATATTTGTGTTATTAAAACGTCAAGTCTGGCCGCTATCTTTGAACTTATTAACACTAATTCAATGATCGCGTTATGGCCGGCTCGTGCCCGACACGCAACCTCGCAATTCTCATTTCACACGTCTGCATATAGACTAACAATAAGAAAGTAACCTTTTTAGTCCAAAATGGTGAAATTTATTTCCTCGACGTTGTAGGTATACGTAATCAAGTGTTATCACAACGTAAATCTATAAATTATTCTATATCTTAGAACCCGCACACAATATTAATATTTTTGTATGTACCTTAGAGATTTAAATTGATTGTTACAGTATTAAAATGCTTGCGACTGTCGTCGGATCCCGTCACTTTAAGACTGAGAAAGGGTGAGTTTAATTTTAGACAGACCTTACTTCAATGTATCGGTGGATGTTATGGTATTTGAACTATGACATTCGAGAGGAGAATGTATCGTGCCAGCTGCAAGTAATAAAATTATTTTATCCCCCAATGATTTGGTAGAGTTTGCGAGGTAAGCCGCTACAAATAAGAGTAGCGATACGCGAAGTAATTTTATAGGTGGCTCTCGGGATCTGGGCCGGGATAACTCTCACAGTGGCTTTGTTGCCTTTAATAATATAATGTTGCAGCACTATATTGAAGTCCGTACCGATGTTAGTACTGAAGAAGTACAAGGATAATCTGAACTTAACTTTCATGAGATTTTTTTGGGAATAAACCTGATAGTAAGGTGTGTGCAGACCCACAGATCAAAGCGAGTGTGAGGCGATACCTGGCCGCGGCGGCCGAGCGTCGCTCTAGCGGCGCGGGCGCACGCACCAACCACGACAAGTGAGTTTCTGTCGTGATTTTTATATAGATAGGCCCATTGATGCTTGTGAAAGCTTGTTTGCTGCTTCACCATCAATATTATGCGCGCTTGTCACTTCCATACATTCTGTAATTGAGATAATACAAAAACAAATAAACTTTTTATACAGTATACACAATATGTTACGAACATAAACATGATTGGTTTAATCACATTCGCTTTTCGAGTGAAACTTGGTGCTTATGGTAAGTAATCGGAAGCTAACCCCTGTTTCTGTAGTTCTGATTTCCGACTACGATAAGTGATTATTCATACTACACTACAGCGGAGGGGTGAAACCACCCTCGCAAAATTGGACACGTCACTCTGGATCCATAATAATGATGTAGGTATTTTAGGAACGTACGACACTGCAACTTGATTGCAAGTTGAGTGTCGGTAACTGTACTGTACCCAATGCTAAATGCCTCCTTTACTGAATATTTCAGAACAAGGTTGTTTAAAATAAATAGTTGTAATATTAAATAAATTAAAACTTTATAATTGCATATGATGTGTGCTTGGCTTGTTGCGCTTTGAATATTTTATAGCGCAGTAGTTGTTCCAAAATTATTGCCACTAGCTACTTCCTACTAATTTACCAGATCCAAACAACTTTCTGAATCAGATTGAACAGAACATCTCAATATTCTTAAGGCCTTTCAGTTGATTATTATTTTATTTGAGCAGTGCTTTGCCGAAAACAATGTGTTTCGCAGTATTTACAGCCTTTTTTCAGCTGTTTTATTACAAAAATATCGTTAAAAGTGGCGACAGGAAACACAACCTTTATAAGGAGCATGGCTAGGGCAGGTTCGAATGCAAATAATTGTTTGCGACTAAATGTGAAAACAACATTTAGTAGAAATGATATCGGATAGGAAAAGGAAACAATTTACTTAACATAAAATATCAACGTGGTTTCGGCATCTGAATTCTAAGACCTCATTTTATCATGTGAGAATAGCCGCTGCTCTCCGAATAAAATAAAAAATGGAACGAAATTTGTATTAAATAAACTGCCGAGTAATTTAACCGAGATTTATTCGGAGTTGGTGAAGTGCGACCTAAGAAAACTAATGATAGCTGCTTGCTAAAAATCTACAGAAAGAACAAATATTAGCGGGTGTATAAGTATTAATTAACCCCAAAATGCCCTAATCTACGCAGAGCCAAGCTCTGTGCGAATGAGCTAGCGACATTTTCAGGACTGCATTCCAATTTTTTTAGGGCGCAATATGCTCAATACCGACTATAGAAAAAAAAACTTGACTTGTTATTAATTCGTGTTTAGCGTCATAGATAACCACGTTCGTCCTTATATATATGTCACGGATACAAAGCATGAGCTCGTTATATTAAGTATATACCTACCTAATATAAGTAGTTTATAACAATTGCACAATACACCTAGTCGTTAAACATTTATATTTGCTGAGTAGGTAGGAATATTTTTTAACTAACTGCATCTCGCAAACTTCCATGTTATTTTTGTCCCAAGTTATCAGGATGCGTCACAGTCACAGGTCACTAATATGCCGACTAATTTTGTATTTTATCTTTCGTATCCATGAACCAACATTATATTCAAAGACAACGCTACGTTTAGCGAAATAAACCTACAAACAATAGCTACGTATAGTATGATATTATTAATAGTAGCTCTACTTATCTTCCCGCATACATGACAATCGGCGTAGACTGAAGTCATTGTGTCGATCGCACTTAGTTAATGTACTGCAAACGTAGTTTATGTTCTGTAACCTCGTATTTGTAATTCTTTTAGGTAACACGTACCTACAAATCATAATGTATTTTCAAACTCAGCATGTTTAGTAAACAGATACAGCACTCGAGCATAAGTCGGGGGTAGATATAGGACTTCATATAGATAGTGAATGAATCATTCCCATCAGATCGGGATCACCGCCGTCAAGCAACTCGAACAGTAACTCGTCCAGCAACTCATCGAGCAACGGGTCGGGCGTGCAGTCGGGAGATAGCTGCGAAGCGCTGGTCGGCGGGGAGGACAAGCGCCGAGGGCGCGCCACGCCCAAGTTCGAAGCGTACATGATGACGGGCGACCTCATGCTCAACCTGTCGCGCGTCGAGCACCCGCACCACAATCTCCACGCACCCACTCACCGTACACATTACCATAGGTAACACTAAATATACTAAGTATCTAGAACATCTATATGAAGCGTCAAACACTTCTCTCGGCGAAATGATATACTTTTCAAAATTATTGCCCTTTGAAATGAAATGAGTCAATAATTTTATTTATTTAATGAGTTATAAAGTAATAAGCTTCTACTTAAAGTAATTGTTGTGTCGTCTTCCTTAAATCAAATAATGACATTAACAATAATTAAAATAATTATATTAGACAGGCAGATTAATTTAGTAATAATACATTTATCAGGTACAACTCAACGCCTGCGTCACCTAGCGACAACCGGATCTGTGGGCGAGTGGAGCTGGCGCAGAGACACAACTCCTCGCCCGACACCGGCCTCGTAGGAGACCATGCTAATAAAATGTACAAAAACAATATCATACATCTTTACATAGTACGGTCAGCACATCAAGTTACCACAATACGTCAAATTTTCTCCGTACATTTTGAACTTAATCATCAACATTTTAAGTTTTAAAATCACTTGGAGAAATTTGACAGTTTTGTATAACCTGATGTGCTGGCGATCGACCTAAAAAACAAAGTCGCTCCCGCTGTTTGCACGCTTATATCTTTTAAACTACGCAACAGATTTTAATGCAGTTTTCAGCAATAGATAGTTAAGAGTGATTCAAGAAGAAAGTTTATAAGAATACTTGCATATTATAGTAGAGAAGAGTCGTCAAACCAGAACCCGTAGGAGGAAAACTAGTAAGATATATAAATCACTTCCTACTTATAAGGAATCGGCCCCTATCAATCAGTATTGGATAAATTGGAGCCTCCAGCAAGTGTAAAGTGTAAGATAATTCTTATGAAGTGATTACGGTCTCCTTATTCACTACGAGTGCTGCATTTAACCCGATTACTGCGACATGATTTGGTGATGATTATAAGTTAAACAGCTGAACCTACTCCTTGATATCATAGCATTCTCATCGTTTTTTTTCTACACAGAGTAAACTTTGTCTATAAGCGTCGTATGAAGCTTACTGTGCCACTACTCACTACTCGTCGTACATGTCCCATAAAAAAAATCAAGTTGATCTTGTTGTGAAAGTACTACATTGTGCAGGTTCATATCTCAGCCGGCGTCCCCGGCGGGCGGCGCTGGCGGCGCGGGCGCGGCCAACAGTGACGTGTGTGCGCGGGCGCACCACACCGTACGTACCTCGCGCTCCGAAGACCATCTGCAGGTAATTAATGTTGTATGGCTGGACTCGGTGTGGTTTACCCATTACGAATTAGGTAGTTCATACAAATTCTAGGTCTGGAGAAAGTCCTCGGGTGGGCAATGTTTTTTTAAACTAGCTGTGCCCCGCAGTTTCTGATTTCCATCTCTTAAGGGTTGTAGCATATTGTTAATTGTCTAAGTTAATCTTTATAATATAAGTAATCTGCCAGAGAAACTCCCGTCAAATTCAGTCTAGCCGTTTTGGAGATTAGTTGAAACAAAATGACTACAAAACTGTTAAAAAAAGGTATTACAAACAGTAACTTCATTTTTATTGACGATTATTATATAAAGATATCTATGTATGTTAGCCAGTGTGTCGAGTATCGCGACGTAAGTTCCAGAAGGAGTCGTCGCTAAGCGCGGTGGCGGTGGAACTAGAGGAGGATGTGACGTCATCCCTGAACACGCTGCTGGACGCCCGGCCGGACTCGGCCACGCCCGGCCCGCGCTCCGACTCCGACCCTGAGAGGGACAGGTGACACAAACACATCGCACACACACACACATACATGTGCCTACACCCACACATAAGTGCTCTTTTACATAATTGTTAGAAATTTCACGAAGTACCGAGTCGTGGTAAAAAGTCTGCTCTCTAAAACCTAGAAATATGGACAGTTTGCTAGAGAATTCTTATTTGAGTAGTGACTCATAAGGTATACAATATCTAAATAATGCGTTTTTCTTCCGTCATTTAAATATTTTACTTGGTGTTAGAAACAAAAGAATTTGCTTTATTGTGAGCTGCATTTTTGTTAAACCGATTTCACGTGTCTATTCGATTCTAAAGTGACAGCTCCCGAAATGTCGAACCATTATGTACTAGAGCCATAACTCATTACATAATCGTCATCATCATCGAATGTTCTTATAATTTAACCACGCTGCTTCGCGTTAGCATCACTGCTCGGTTTATTTCTGTCACGGCAAAGCAAATTAATAGAAATAATTAACTCTCCGTCAGTCGACACTCACTGGCAGCTTAGAGAGCAAACTTTTTTATACAACGAGTTTTTATACGTCATATTGTAAATTTTAAACTCCAATTGAGTGTTTCTGGGTGTTGCCAGCGAGTGTTGAGGTCGACGTTAACATTGGTAGAGTAGTATGGTAGTTTGCCTGTGGTTCTGACGGTTGTGTGTGGTAGGATCGTGTGGACGTACAACGCGCCCGTGTCGTGTGCGTCGGAACGCACGCACTGCAACGGCTCGGGACCCACCTCGAACTCCACTTCCATATCCGACGGCATGTCCCAACGGTAACTTCACCATTTTTATACAGATGTACACACGGATACAGGTCAACCTATACAGTTCCAGTTTAAGCTGATCTCCCATTGCACAGGCTTTCCATGCAATAAGATGCCAGCGTGAACGGGATTGGTATTGCTCGACGTGTAGCCGTGCGTACTTCATAATAGGGTAGTTGACTATTTTCTAATTATTAAATAATTTAAGTATACCGTAAAACTACCTTTTTTTTTAATTCGAAGTTTTTAGTGCCCCTTTGTTAACCTAACTTGCGATCACTGCGTAATATTAAGTGCTCGGGATGAAGGGACGACAAACAAAATACCACCCCCTCTATAAAGTGAGTCACTCCCATTTCGTTTATTTTTGTTTATTTAAATGTTGTAATAATTTTCTGGAGTAATTTCATTAGTTCTTGTAAATTTTTTATTAGTCAACTACTCTACAGTCTCCTGTGTCCGACTATAGAAGGAATTTCTACTCTTTTACTTCACTGGTGGCGGTTATGACTTATCATTTTTAAACTTATACCCTTTTCAACAACGTTTTAATTTGATTGAGATTTTTTAAATACCGAGATAAATAGTCTTAGATCGGTACATTTGTGTCGGTATGTCGTATAACACCAATATCGCAATATCTCTAAATTATAACTTTATATGGACCATGTAAAACCATACTTGTTCTAAATTGGCACTTAGTGAATTATATAATGTTTACTACCGTACTATATTAAATCTGTAGATATAATAGACATATTAACTACTTGGAATAATAGGGTAGTTGACTGATTAAATATAATAGGCTAACCAAATCAAACCAAATCTCCACACAACTAGTTTTATTATAGAATTAGAATACAAGTTCCCTATTTTTAAACAATTTTAACTTTATTTTTGTTGATCGGTTTTATTTATGGCAAACATTTTCATGAGACCATAATAAATACACAGTCAACTAGCCTATTACAGGTAGCAGATAAGTGTTAGGTAACAGAAATTCAGTCCGAAGCAGTGCTTGTTAACAGTAGAGCAATAAGGCATAAATGTGTACTGACATCCAGTAGTGTTTGTTGTACATAATGTAAGTAATAATGTTGCGTGGTGTGTTGTAGTTCGTCGTCGCCGGCGTCGCCCACGTCCGCGTCGTCGTCGCTGATGTCGTCGCGCGCCACGCCGCCGCACCGGCACCTGCCCACCGCCGCGCACCATCATCGACCGCTCAATGGTAAACAAACACATCTCAATGTTACTAGGGACCAACTGGACATCACGAACTTAATCTTGCCAACTTTTTTACAGTTGGTAATAATTCGCTCCGTAGCTGTCATAATGTCAGTGATAATATAACAGAAAACAAAGAAATTAGGATCACCATTTTTGTATGAAAATGGCCTTTTAAATGGGGTTCTAGAGACGACCCCATTTCCAAAATATGTGAAAAAAAAACTATTAGGAGCCCAAGGGTCTCCTTGGGCTCCAAAATTTTCAATTTATACTTCCATCTACAAGAAACATTTCTGAGCAAAAGTTTTAGTACTCAGTTGTGAATAAGTTGAAGTTGATGTCGCAATTCTTACTACTATGACTCCAGAATGTGTTATAGACAAATTGTGAAAAAAAAATGAATTTGGCGCCCAATGAGACACGATCAACGTTAGAGCTCGTTTATGGTAACTAGGTTAACACACCTCAGAATTAAATAACACCCAAATCGAACACTGTATATCACATGTATACATAAGCTGTTCAGGCTTTTCGTACAATGAGAAGTTATTTTATACTGGGAATGATATAAGATTGATTAAGAGTGGCCATTTTAGAGCTCCTTTCCCTCTATTCTTCCTTATCACGGAGGAGAGAAAAAAGCGGAGATGCCGCAAGGCAAAATTTCTTTAGAAAGCAGCGTCGCCTAAATGCGGGTGACAGGGGGACGAGGTACGGCGATGGCTCCACCCCACGATAGAAAACCCGCCCTTTATTTGTAAATCCATCTAGTGGTGAATGGAATTATTACAGTCAAATTGAACTAGTTATTTTCATTTTAGTTCGTCTATTTGCCACTATGGCGTAACAAAGCATGATACTTTGATCCAGAACATTCTATGTGCGTTAGAATTAGGGATGTTAAAAAATAATCGATTATTAAAAAAAACGATTATTATTTCATAAAATTCGATTTTTTATGAGCAATTATTTTTTTTTTTAAATCGATTATTTATTCATCGATTTTTTTAATTTTAAGCGTCCCCTTTTTCGATATTTTTCTACTGGCATCTATTAAAATTACAAGAAACACCGCTACCCGTTATCCATTTGAGGGCAGGGGGGGGGGTTCATTATTATTTTGCAAATTGTTCGTAGATAACCTTCGAGCAACAGGGAGTAGCCTTAGCGATTTATTACCAACCAAATAGTTCTGCCATTTTTTTGCGGTGGGAAATGTGCCCACAAGCGCAGTTCCGAATTATTACAAACAAAACTAAAACCGTAATTACGACACTAACACATACACAATTAAACAATACCAACAAGCATTGCACAGCGCTGAAACAGCAAATAGCCGTCTAACCAGACGAAAAAACATGCAGCACTAAAACACTTTTTAAGTTAAGGCTCTCTCGCTAATAAGAAAGGTCGAAAGCGCCGTAAAATTCATGGCGCTTTGACGCATAGGCGTTTGGTTCAACGTTAAAGGTAACATCACTAAATTATTCATCGGCAAGGATTCGGATTTATCGCTCGACCGATACGTATTTTGGAGGGGCTAGCGGACTCAATGTTGGTACACAAATCTGATAATAATTTAAAATAGAATACACGAATTTGGTGTCTAAATGTAATTAAATAGAAAAATACGGTAAAGATTTATTTACATGTGAAATGTCATACCATGTTTAAGTAATTTGATGTTCCAGAAAATAAAAATCGATTTTTTTACCTCCCTCCCCGAAGTCACATCCCTAGTTAAAATGGCTCATCAATTAAAACCGACTACCTACCAACAGATGTCGCATTTTTCTTATATTCAATTCTTGTTCTTGTTTTAGAACAAGAATAATTTATCTATAAAGTAACTTTTAGTAAGCAAAATAAACATTAGCAAGTAATTTGAGCAGAAAATTGGCTACGAATAACATGCATCTATAAAAACACGTAATCTATAAGAAGTTGTAAGAAATCTTAGAATGCTTCTCTTCAACGGTAGATGTCTCTATCTTCAATCTGGCGATCAAGCTAGAAAATATGTGTTTATAAAATGAAAATATTAATTTTAGGGACTTACACGTGAAATATTATGCCATCAACATGTTTCAGTTTTGATCCGGAACAATTGTTGCATCCAAGAACAGCGCACTTCATTATTAAAACAATGTAACAATATTAAAAACCTATTAAAAAACGACGGATCCACGGATCCGAACGCGATCAAGATTCATTCGAAACTATGGTTTTCGGCCCCGCCCACTGTGACGTCATGACCTAGTTGGAGGCGCATGACCTACTTGCCTTGTGGCATCTCCGCTTTTATCTCTCCTCCGTGTTCCTTATCGTGTCATAGTGGTTAAAATAAATTCTAATATGGGGGCAACTTAATGGAGATTGCCGTTGGCTTACTACTTAGAGCTTAATCCAATTTGCAGATACACATGTTATTTATAGACGTTGATTTCTCATGCAATATTTACATATACGCTATATGGTCAAGTTTACTTGATCGAAATAAAATATGTTGGTTGATAAATTTACTGTGTAAGTGATCTTGATGGGTATAACTGATTGTGAGGCATAATGTGATCGGTATTTACTTTTTTCCAGGTGATATGAGTTTATCAGAAGCAGTGTCGAATATATCTAGTCCAGACTACCAAGATCAGGACGACATGTTCGAGACGGGTCGCGAGTGTCCGCGGATGGAACTATCCGACCCCTCCGACTCGGACTCGACCATACTCGTGTCCGAACCTTGCCACAAACGAGCCAAATCGAACTCAACTTACTCAAACGAACACGGTAGTGACGTCACGCTTAACGGAGACCACAACAACGACTATAGAATAGTAATACAAGTCAAGGGGCCTGACAAACAAAACGCGAATACGACTGAAAATGTAAATAATAATAACAATAGTAATTATACCCAGAATGGTAAAGAAAACGGACATAACTCACCGGAAAATCAAGGATACCAGGTAATAATGACATGATAGCATTACACACACGCACACACAATTTTATATGATACTAAATCTTGCTTCACTTTCACTGGTTTCACTATCATCTGGTATGACTTATTGAGATGAAATATAGCCAATGTACTTCCGTAGGATTCAAGCATTTTACATACATACATATTTTCACGCCTGTCTCCCATGGGGGTAGGCAGAGACTATAGATTTCCACTTGCTACGATCCTGGCACACTACTTTCGCTTCATCTACATTCATTAATCTCTTTATGCATGACCGTCGGTTTAGGGTGCTCGGAACCTGGCCTTTTTTAAGAACATCCGCAATTTGGTTGCGGTACGTTCGCTGAGGTCTTCCCCTTCCAACTCGTCCATCCATACTCACCATATATACTTGTTTCGTCAATCTCCGTTCATCCATTCTCTCTACATGACCAAACCATCTTAGCATACCTTTCTCAATCCTTGTTACTACATCTTCTTTCACTCCACAGCGCTCCCTTATCACACTGTTTATCACTCTTTATTTTATCGTAACACCACACATACTTCTCAAAGCTCTCATCTCTACAGCATTTATTCTGCTTTCATGTTTCTTCTGCAATACCCAACTTTCACTGCCATACATTAGTGTCGGCGCCAACACTCCCCCAATCACAGCTAGTCGTGCCTTTTTGGACACTTTCCGACTATTCATGAAGGTGTGTAGCGCCCCATTCACCTGGTTACCAGCATTCGCTCTCCTTTCAATGTCACTCTCATGTTTACCATCTCTAGTAAACATAGAGCCCAGATATACAAACTCTTTCACTTGACCTACTCTTACGCCACCTATCAAAATATTGCACGCTGTCATAACTTCTTACCTTTCAAAGACCATCACTTTTGTCTTGCTTACATTCACTTTCATTCCCTTACTCCTAAAAGCACCGTCCATAATTGTTACCATCTTCTGTAACCCCCCCTCCGATGGAGCAAGGATAACTTGATCATCGGCATAGAGGAGACATTTGACGAGTAACTCATTCATCCTTAAACCACATTCACTCTCTTTCAAATCCTTCAGACAACTGTCCATGAATAAGTTGAACAGCCACGGTGACGCTACACATCCTTGTCTAACACCCTTATTGATGTCAAACCATTCAGTATAGGCCCCGTTTATCCTGACACATGCACTGGAATCCTCATAGAGCGATTTCAGTGCCCGAATCAGGCTGCCATTCACCCCATACATGGACAGTGCTGACCACAATTCATTCCTAATCACTCTATCGTAGGCCTTTTCCAAATCTACGAACGCGCAATAGACTTTTTGGCCATTGGCCAAACATTTTTCGGCTATGCATCGCAAGGAAAAAACCTGATCCGTACATCCCATGCTCTTTCTAAATCCCGCTTGCACATCCCATATTTTGTCCTCTGTTCCTTTCACGACTCTCTCGATCAAAACTTTTGCATACAATTTACCGACAACACTGAGAAGGCTAACTAATGCCTCGGTAATTTTTGCAGTCTTGCTGTGACCCTTTTCCCTTGTATTTTAAGTATGAAAGTAAAAATTTGTTTGTATGTTTTGACAAACTTGAATTTTTTGAGTGGTATATATAATATATTTGGCCCGTGTTTTAGGAGCTCGGCAGCGGGTCCGACGTCGGATCAGACGAGGGCTCCGACGGCGACTCGCTGCATTCATTCCACTACAGTCCTAAGGCGGTCGACATCCCTTCTGCCGAGCGACTCGCCAAGCGATTATACCACCTAGACGGCTTCAAGAAGTCTGACGTCTCTAGACATTTAAGTAAAAAGTATGTACCCAATTTTTAATAATGGTAATTTTGGTCTAAGTATAAAATGCAATCAAGATTATTAATGAGTATGCCTCCTTGATATTAGACATCGAAAACTATTGGACAGAGGATTTTTAATGTCCTAAAATATGGAAAGATCGATAAATCAACTGAATATAAATAATGACGGTGACTATTTTTTTACTAACCGATACAACTTGATACACGTCGCAATCTCGTTTACCCGGCTTGCATTGTACGTTTCTCGTACATTACTCGTAGTGATACCGTTCCAAATTTACACATGCTATACAAATTTTATTATAGACTAACACCGAAAATTAAAACAAAATAAATTAGATCAGCCTTAACAAATTTTACGACCAATGCGATGATATATTTTCTTAAAATGTAAATGTATGTTGCAGCAACGAGTTCTCCCGCGCGGTGGCGGAGGAGTACGTCCGCCACTTCTCGTTCGCGGGCGCGTCGCTGGACGCGGCGCTGCGCTCCTTCCTGGCCAGGTTCGCGCTCAGCGGGGAGACCCAGGAGCGGGAGCGCGTGCTCGTGCACTTCTCGCGCCGCTACCTCGAGTGCAACCCTGGATCCTTCAACTCGCAAGGTACTTTTTATTACACTAATAATAATAACTCAGAAAACCATCTTGCCCCCGTTACATGGGACCTAAACATACCGTCGAAATATGGGTGTACTCTGCCTAACCGTTCTGGGACATACAGGCGTGATGGTATGTTTTCAGAACTCCAATAGTAGCTAGTACACACAACTACAGTTCAACATATAAAAATCCAGTTTAAGCTGATCTCGCATTGTATAGACTTCCTAAACAATAAGAGGCCAGCGTAAATTGGATTTTTATAGCTGGGATGTGTAGCCGTGCGTACAGGTCAATCTGAGAATCAAAAATGTCGAAATATTACTTGAAATTAATACCGAAAAATTCCGCCGCCACTATTCTAACGATGAAATACGAGTCGGATTGAGAGCCTCCTCCGAGAGACATGAATAAAAAAATAACCTAAAACACTATAACCAAGTTATTTATACAACCTGTATAGCAGCAATGGAAGAAGTAGTGTGATGATAGAGTGATATATTGTGTCCAGACGCGGTGCACACGCTGACGTGCGCCATAATGTTGCTGAACACGGACCTGCACGCGGGGGCGGGGGGCGGGGCCGGCGCCGGGGCGGGGGGCGGGGGGGGCGCCACCTTCCGCCGCATGTCGTGCGCGGAGTTCATCGACAACCTCGCTGACCTCAACGACGGCGACAACTTCCCGCGGGATACCCTCAAGCAGCTCTACCACGCCATCCGCACGCAGCCGCTGCAGTGGGCGCTGTTAGTATACAAAAGTTTATTTAAAATAAGGTTATTTATGATATAGCCTTGTTGACCAGAAGAGTATGCGCGCGTCAACATACTACTAGCGACAGCGTGCAATTTTAACTCAGACTCAGTTTAATCTACGCCTAACCGCGCGAAGTTAACAATGCATGTGTGTGTAGCGACACGGAGTCAGGCGGGGGCGGGGGCGGCGGGGCCGGGGGCGCGGGGGGCGAGGCGCGGGGGGCGGTGGGCAGCAACCCGTTCCTGGACGTGCCCGACCAGAGCCGCGCCGTCGAGTACAAGAAGGGCTACGTCATGCGCAAGTGCTGCGTCGACTCCAACGGGAAGAAGAGTACGTATACTTACTTAATACACACACACATAATAATATTATCCGAAAATATCCGGCGGAATAATTCTGATCCGAACCGGAAGGCAGTCCAGGTCCTACAGACTGACGGACCTCTCAAATCTACTCATATCATCATTTTCAAGGAGATAATCCTAGTCCGGAGCAACTTTAAATAAAAACTACCACCACCAGTCAACTCCATTACAAGATCTAAATTGTCGATGAAGTTTTAACTCACGATTGAAAATTACTCGAATACTCGCTCATAAACTACGATCTCCTCGAATTTTAACCGATTGTTCGTTATTTATTTTAAGCACCCTTTGGCCGTCGAGGATGGAAAATGTTCTACTGTACGTTACGAGACTTGGTGCTGTATCTTCACAAAGACGAACACGGATTCAGGCGAAGTCAGATGTCCGATAATTTACATAACGCTATCAGGTAACTTTTTACGATTTCTTTTTTTATGTTGCAAATTGTCAGATATTGCTTATATTTGGAGGAAGCAAGGAGAACTCCAAATGGCGAATTAAATTTATTATTATTTAATTCAGTTTCAGTTGGAAATAGGGCCTTATTTTAAAATTTGAATTTGATAAATTTATTGAACATTTTCATTAATTGAATTATAACCGTTCAAAATGTAGAATACACCATGCGTTGGCGACAAAGGCGACGGACTACACGAAAAAGCAGCATGTATTCAGATTGCAGACAGCTGATCAGGCCGAATACTTATTCCAAACAAGGTAATGGAGCAATAAATACACTATTTAATTTGTAAGACAAGACGCAAAGTACGCTATATTGCTATACCTCTTAAAACTGTTACCCAGCTGCGTACGTAAAGTATCATGGATGTATGCTCTGCAAATAGGCCTAGAAAGTTTTGTTTAGATTCTCCTCTCTGTATTGTTGGACAGACCCCAACAAAACTTGAAATACCGCAATACTTTAGGGTTAATAATATGTATCTTAATCTTGAATGTAAATCGCAGCGATTCCAAAGAGCTATGTTCGTGGGTGGAGACGATAAACTTTGTGTGTGCGGCGTACTCCGCGGCGCCGCTGGCAGGCGCTGTGGGCTCCCAGCGGAAGTTCCAGCGCCCTCTTCTACCCTGCACCCACACCAAGCTGAACATGGTATGTACTGCACTTAATTGAAGCAATATCTACTAATGAGTGTCTCAGTAAGAGTGCACTTTTTAAAATTGGAATTCTTTTTTTTTCAAGCAAATGGCAACTCTGAAATTTGACAGGTGTCACCTCTGTTTATTCCGATTATTAAAAATGGAACGCTTTTCCATAGAACAACGCGTTATAATTGCGAAAACTCATTACAAAAATGTCGAAAGTTACGCTGAAACCGCTCGCAAACTTTGCCAAATTTTCAGCCGAGAAACACTCACTCACTCTTCGATTGGTTGACACATTAGGTGCACACCTAATGTGTCAACCATTCGAAGAGTGGTCAAAAAATTTGAAAAATCTGGGTCGATTATGGATAATAAGAATCCTTTGCGTCAACGGACCGGTCGGTCGTTCGGTAAACGAGTGTCGCCGAAATCATCAATTCGGCATCGTTCTCAACAACTTCAAATTTCACAAAGCACTACGCAGCGAATTTTGACTAAAGACCTCCACCTTCATGCGTACAAGATTCAGCGAACTCAGGAGCTCAAACCAGCAGACCACGGAAAGCGCCGGCAATTTGTTCAATTGGCAATGGAGCAAAGTAAAGTCGATGCCAATTTTTCGAAAAAAGTCATTTTCTCTGATGAAGCGCATTTCTATACGAATGGCTACGTGAATACACAAAATTATCGAATTTGGGACTCAGAAAATCCTCATGCAATCCATGAGAAACAAATGCACCCACAACGAGTAACTGTCTGGTGCGGATTTTGGTCAGGCGTAGGCGGCGTGATTGGACCTTACTTTTTTTGGAAATGAGGCCGAAATTGAGTGACTGTGAACGGCATTCGTTACAGGAATATGATAACGGACTTCTTGTGGCCTCAACTGGACAGCATGAATCTTGACAACATGTGGTTTCAGCAGGACAGCCTGCCACACCATGCATGAAACAATCGACTTATTGCGGCAACGATTTCCAGAACACATTATCTCACGAAATTCAGATGTCAACTGGCCACCAAGATCGTGCGATTTAACGCCGTGCGATTTTTTTCTTTGGGGTTTTGTGAAATCTCGGGTTTATGCGAATAAACCTGAAACAATTCCTGAGCTCAAATCAAAAATCCAACGCGGCATCGGTGAGATACAGCCAGTGGCGTGCACAGAGATTTCAGACAGGGTATGCAATAAAAAACTGACCAGTTTCAGCTTTTTCTAGGTATCTTCCCCACCTACCTGTCTCTTACCGAAAATATTCTTACTATCGCGATAAGTAAACAAAATACAATGGAAAAAATACAATTTGTTTGTATGTACACAACCAGTTAACCAGTAATGATTATCATAAAACTTTTTATTAAAATTACGAGTAATATATCCCTTTCTTCGAGTTAAATCCAAACTGAGTACTGACCTTAACTTAGAAATCAATTTAGCTTTTTCCTCAGAAAAATAATGTCGAAAACGCGCCAGATTTTCATTTGTTTAAACACACTTCACCTACACAGGTCTCACAGGTATATTTCTCAATTTTTACGAGTTTAATATTACTATTTTACAATAATAAACTTATTAAAAATTACTCGACAAACAATCACTTGCGCCAAGAAAAACAATATGGCGAAAAAATTTGGAATGAATAAAAATATAGTCGATCAATTGGTCAATCCGACTAAAAACGTTGACCCTCTGCAATAAACAATATGCGCTGCTTTTGCGGATTCTTAATTTGGTCGCAAAGCAAATAAGCAGTGCTTCTAAATCTGCCACACACGCTCATATTTACACGCACACAGTCACACTTTTGCCGTGCACTACACGAGATGCGTCCAAATGCATTGTATGAAGAATAAGCAGCGAGGTGCACTGCTTATCTCAGCAGAGCGCGCCACCAGCGCGGAGCTGAATGACGCGGCGCGCGCAAGTTATCGACGCTTCAACGAATTAGTTCTTAAAAAAAAGTAATAGATGGTGCGCAAGCTAAATTACCATTTTTTTATTACATTTATTTATCATTAGAGGGGAATAAATTTATTATTAATTAAATACATAGGACTACAGGGTATGCAGAGCTTATTTGCTTGTATGGAGTGCACGCCACTGGATACAGCCACATCTCTGTGCAAAAGTCATGAAAAGAGTTTTTTTTTTGTAATCTACAATCAGTCGCAAGACTATAATTAGATTGGTTGAATGAGAGTGACGTTTAGGCAAAGAGACCAGTGTCTCAATTGCCTTTCTAAAGCACATCCTTCCTTTTCAGCCTTTTCACCATTGAGGAAGGTTTTAGGAGGTCATTGGCCAGGGTATTTGGATGAACCGAGAGCCGATCAGCATATTTCTTTTTGTATCTGTCAATTTCAGACTGAATAGTGGGAACGCCAAGATATTTGTGGATTTCGTCGTTTCTGGAGAACCACGGGGCACATGTGATGGTTCGCAGAATGTTCTTTTGGGCACGTTGGATGACCATGACGTTGCTGTTACTGGCAGAGCCCCACAGTGGGATTCCGTAGGTCCAAGTAGGCTTCAACACAGAGTTGCAGATCAGTAGCTTGTTGTCAACGGACAGGACAGAGTTTCTGCCCATAAGCCAGAGCAGGTTTCGAAACTTATGATTAATTTCATCCCGTTTCTTCTTTACGTGATAGGTCCAGGTGAGTCTTCGGTCTAGGTTAAAGCCCAGGTATTTAACATTCTCAGTATCCGGCAGCACCTCGGCACCATAAGAACCTTATCCCGACGATAACAAACAAAACAAAACGATAATTTGCGAAATTGCTTCAGCTGTTCACTCACGCATGATGCCGTGACCTGTGTATGTATATTTTTTATGTACATATTTTTATTTAGGTATGTAGTTGATCAACCGATTTCAAAAAGGAGGAGGTTTTCAATTCGACTGTATTCGACC
>OY292522.1:11699417-11762358 GCA_958496365.1 Subacronicta megacephala
CGGAGCTCGTTCATTTCGGGAACGTTACACTACAAAGGAGCTAATTTTCAGTCTGTAACTTCAATATATTTTCGACAGTAGCACATACATCGTTTCAATACCGACTTCGGTATTTCAATGTTGAGTTATATGATTTGTCATAGAACAGTATCTAACGCATCGCATTGGAATTATTTATTGTTCAAGAACTACAATGTTTTTTTTTTTATTATTTTTCAGTGTATGATATTATTTTTAAACTAACGGAATATTGGCAGCTGTCTTCTACAGTTGTAACATCTTAATAAGCGTTTGGACATGTTTATAAAATAAAAAGTTTAATTACCCGTATGGTGTGCGCGAAGAGGTTAGCGAGTGCAGGCTGTAGTCGGGGAGGCAGTGGCAGGCGCGGCGCGAGGCGCGGGTGGCGCAGCGCCTGCGCAGCGCGGACCCGCGCCAGCAGCTGCAGGGGCGCCACCACGCGCCACACGCGCGCCGTGCACACCGCGCCGCCCACGCCCACGAACAGCCGCCGCGCCGCGTGCCCCCACGTCAGCGCGCTCACCACGCCCTGCCACACACACACAACACTACGCTATCAGACTCGCCACCACGCGCCACACCGCGCCGCCCACGCCCACGAACAGCCGCCGCGCCGCGTGCCCCCACGTCAGCGCGCTCACCACGCCCTGCCACACACACACACACACTACGCTATCAGACTCGCCACCACGCGCCACACCGCGCCGCCCACGCCCACGAACAGCCGCCGCGCCCGCGTGCCCCCACGTCCAGCGCGCTCACCACGCCCTGCCACACACACACACACACTACGCTATCAGACTCGCCACCACGCGCCACACCGCGCCGCCCACGCCCACGAACAGCCGCCGCGCCGCGTGCCCCCACGTCAGCGCGCTCACCACGCCCTGCCACACACACACACACACTACGCTATCAGACTCGCCACCACGCGCCACACCGCGCCGCCCACGCCCACGAACAGCCGCCGCGCCGCGTGCCCCCACGTCAGCGCGCTCACCACGCCTGCCACACACACACACACACTTACGCTATCAGACTCGCCACCACGCGCCACACCGCGCCGCCCACGCCCCGAACAGCCGCCGCGCCGCGTGCCCCCACGTCAGCGCGCTCACCACGCCCTGCCACACACACACACACACTACGCTATCAGACTCGCCACCACGCGCCACACCGCGCCGCCCACGCCCACGAACAGCCGCCGCGCCGCGTGCCCCCACGTCAGCGCGCTCACCACGCCCTGCCACACACACACACACACTACGCTATCAGACTCGCCACCACGCGCCACACCCGCGCCGCCCACGCCCACGAACAGCCGCCGCGCCGCGTGCCCCCACGTCAGCGCGTTCACCACGCCCTGCCACACACACACACACACACACTACGCTATCAGACTCGCCACCACGCGCAACACCGCGCCGCCCACGCCCACGAACAGCCGCCGCGCCGCGTGCCCCCACGTCAGCGCGCTCACCACGCCCTGCCACACACACACACACACTACGCTATCAGACTCGCCACCACGCGCCACACCGCGCCGCCCACGCCCACGAACAGCCGCCGCGCCGCGTGCCCCCACGTCAGCGCGCTCACCACGCCCTGCCACACACACACACACACACTACGCTATCAGACTCGCCACCACGCGCCACACCGCGCCGCCCACGCCCACGAACAGCCGCCGCGCCGCGTGCCCCCACGTCAGCCCGCCTCACCACGCCCTGCCACACACACACACACACACTACGCTATCAGACTCGCCACCACGCGCCACACCGCGCCGCCCACGCCCACGAACAGCCGCCGCGCCGCGTGCCCCCACGTCAGCGCGCTCACCACGCCCCTGCCACACACACACACACACACACTACGCTATCAGACTCGCCACCACGCGCCACACCGCGCCGCCCACGCCACGAACAGCCGCCGCGCCGCGTGCCCCCACGTCAGCGCGCTCACCACGCCCTGCCACACACACACACACACACTACGCTATCAGACTCGCCACCACGCGCCACACCGCGCCGCCCACGCCCACGAACAGCCGCCGCGCCGCGTGCCCCCACGTCAGCGCGCTCACCACGCCCTGCCACACACACACACACACACTACGCTATCAGACTCGCCACCACGCGCAACACCGCGCCGCCCACGCCCACGAACAGCCGCCGCGCCGCGTGCCCCCACGTCAGCGCGCTCACCACGCCCTGCCACACACACACACACACTAACACGCTATCAGACTCGCCACCACGCGCCACACCGCGCCGCCCACGCCCACGAACAGCCGCCGCGCCGCGTGCCCCCCACGTCAGCGCGCTCACCACGCCCTGCCACACACACACACACACACACTACGCTATCAGACTCGCCACCACGCGCCACACCGCGCCGCCCACGCCCACGAACAGCCGCCGCGCCGCGTGCCCCCACGTCAGCGCGCTCACCACGCCCTGCCACACACACACACACACACACACACTACGCTATCAGACTCGCCACCACGCGCCACACCGCGCCGCCCACGCCACGAACAGCCGCCGCGCCGCGTGCCCCACGTCAGCCGCTCACACGCCCTGCAACGACACAAGTACACACACACTACGCTATCAGACTCGCCACCACGCGCCACACCGCGCCGCCCACGCCCACGAACAGCCGCCGCGCCGCGTGCCCCCACGTCAGCGCGCTCACCACGCCCTGCCACACACACACACACACACTACGCTATCAGACTCGCCACCACGCGCCACACCGCGCCGCCCACGCCCACGAACAGCCGCCGCGCCGCGTGCCCCCACGTCAGCCGCGCTCACCACGCCCTGCCACACACACACACACACACTACGCTATCAGACTCGCCACCACGCGCCACACCGCGCCGCCCACGCCCACGAACAGCCGCCGCGCCGCGTGCCCCCACGTCAGCCCGCTCACCACGCCCTGCCACACACACACACACACACTACGCTATCAGACTCGCCACCACGCGCCACACCGCGCCGCCCACGCCCACGAACAGCCGCCGCGCCGCGTGCCCCCACGTCAGCCCGCTCACCACGCCCTGCCACACACACACACACACACTACGCTATCAGACTCGCCACCACGCGCCACACCGCGCCGCCCACGCCCACGAACAGCCGCCGCGCCGCGTGCCCCCACGTCAGCGCGCTCACCACGCCCTGCCACACACACACACACACACACTACGCTATCAGACTCGCCACCACGCGCCACACCGCGCCGCCCACGCCCACGAACAGCCGCCGCGCCGCGTGCCCCCACGTCAGCGCGCTCACCACGCCCTGCCACACACACACACACACACTACGCTATCAGACTCGCCACCACGCGCCACACCGCGCCGCCCACGCCCACGAACAGCCGCCGCGCCGCGTGCCCCCCACGTCAGCGCGCTCACCACGCCCTGCCACACACACACACACACACACACACTACGCTATCAGACTCGCCATCACGCTACATACACTTTCACTTTCATGCCTAAACTGCTGAACAGATTTCAATTCAATTAGGCGCGTACTGACGGCAGCCTCAGACGATTGCCGCGGGACGATCGCCTAGCGAGGCAGCCTCGGTATGTACAATTTTTGGATCGAGGCAGCCGCACGCGGCAATGCCGAGCCAGTTTTGCTCTGGAATAGCTATTAGAATTGGTTTAGCTATTGGAATGTTCATTTCGTGACTTATATTTCTCCATGCATCTTCTCTTAGTCCTCTTTGTAATCGGGACATTGCGCATCCCAAAGTCATCTATATTCCCCGTTTAGTTGTATTAACTTAAGACATTGCTTATTATTCATGACGGTAACCTGTGACGAACAAGCGAGGCGAAACACAACCGTCTTGAGTGAGCGCGGCAAACGTACTGAGGCGCATAGACTACTATAATATACTAGCTGAGGCGCCTTTGAGCACGACAAAAAACCGACAACACTCGGCTCGGTCCGCGGCATGCTCGGGCGAGGCGGCGCGTGCATTTGCCTCGGGCGAGGCACGTCCTAACTGGCCAAGCATTTGCTTCGGGCGGCAGGCCTCGCGAGGCTGCTCAGTCAGTCAGTGCCTACGCGGCTAATTAAATTTGGCAAGGAGACGGATTACGTCCCCATGAAGGACATATTCTACATGCTCTCTCAATAAGCTCTTTGTGGCGCGAGTGACTCGAAGGGCTAGTAACTAGTTCATTAACTTACCTGCGTATAAGGTATAGGGACGGTATAGATGAGGGCTCCGATATCTGAGTAAAACTTAACGACATTCTTGTAAGGAGGTGAGTCCGGCGGCTCGTCTGCTTCTACAAACGATTTCACACTATAAATATTCTCATAAAATACAATTTATACCAAACAAGCAATACAAACAATAATTGACAAACACTTTAATTACGTCATCATACGATAACTCGATAGGATAAGCAGAGCTGGATTAATCCAAAGGTAAGTAAGTAACTGCCTACAGGCTCCGCACGCGCACGCGATTTAAGACAAATAATAAGTATATTTTGTAGGAAGGTAAAAAATGGTAAGCGTAGCTCAAATGGCATTGCTGAGAGGACTCCATGTGACTTATTCCAGCCCTAAGGATATAAATAGACATCTGCGACTAGTCACATCCTCCAACTTACCAGCGATCATCGTACCAGCAACTGCCAACAGCTCCCTCGAGTTGGCCCACTCCATGGCCAGCGTGGTGCCTCGCAACCCTGTACGCACGCGCACCGGGCTGACGTCATCGTGTCCTCGTAGCAGCACTATCTCCCCATTACCGAGAGCAACGGCCAGCACGTGACCACCGTTATTCTCCCCGCCCTCTTCACCTTCCTCCATTTTGAACTTTTCACAAGACCATGCCATTGTAGTAATTCCCCCCTCCGCTACCAGTTGTACCTATGGGTTAGGTTTATTATACTCTATTTACTGTTTCCCTTCCATTATTAAAATAGGACAGGCAGGATAGGAAAAAAGGGCAGTTGAATATTACAGTTGGTATAAATTGTTTTTTAAGTTCTAGTTTCAATAAGAAACACCATCTAGGTACTTAGCGGCAACGGCTGACGTAAAAAAATCTGAGGAGTGAAAATCATCTAAGTATCTCATCTAATCTATATAAAAATGAATTTACCGAAAGACTACCGATTTTATTCATCTTTTTTTAAAGTTTTTTCATGCTTCGTTCTCACGAAAACGAAAGTTGAGAAAATTGGCAAGACAGGACGTCTGTCGAGTCAGCTAGTCCATAAATACGGGGTTCTGTCTGCGTAAAAATAATAAACCAAGAAGAAGTTATGTGGCAGGCAACCTGTGAAACCATAGCGCCGTGGACGTCCATGACGACGAGCTGTGCGGAGGCGGTGCCCAGGTACACTTGGTTGTCGTCGGGCGTCCAGCAGCCGCACGTGATGCGCGCGTCCAGCGACAGCATGGATGACCAGTAGCGCTGGCCCGCCACCGAGCCTACCAGCACGAACCCGTCCTGGACACGAAGCATTTGTTAGGATTGTAGCGCGGTATACTTCTATTAAGCGGCGGTAACCTAAAGGCTAGGGCGTCGGACTTGCGATCATGTGGTTGCTGGTTCCGAAACCATCCAATTACTCTACCGAAGTGCAGTAACAAGCATTTAGGTTCGCCCGAGTGGTTAACAAGATGAAGTACTAGTGATGTGCGACCCACATTGCTACGAAACTAAACAAAAAATTACACTATAAATTCTATGGTGACACTCCTAAATCCTATCACTCAAACATTTATCTACCTTTATGCGTACCTAATTGTATTTTTTCTTAAAATTGTTTACAGTAGATGAGATTCCTGATTTGAGTTAAAATTAAATAGATATCAAAAAGCTGTTACAGTCGCCACCATCAGACCCTTTAAAAATATATTTCAAAAGTCTACTGCTAGTGAACAAGTGCCAGCAGTTTGTTACAATAAGTATGTATGTGACCTAGAGGCCTTTGGCACAGTATACTAATCTACACACGGAAGAGATAAAGAAGATTGGAATGGCCATGTGGGCGGGGCAGGCGCGCCACAGTCTTGATTAGAAAATCATAACTCGCCCGAATCATACATTCGCCGCGTTTAGTGTGCTTATGACTACTTCAGAGAACAGAGCTCCGCTTTAAACTGCCGTGTTGTGTTATTCTTACGTAATAGACAAAATGTCACACCACCAGTATATAGCGAGGAGGTATATCTTTCCATCTGTAAGTCAAAAATAGCATTTAATTGCAAAATAATTGGTAAAAACATAAAAATATACTGATCACTATGAAATTCCAAACATCAATCATATTATTGCAACAAGTTACAAATAAAATACATTGCCCGATGTGTTCTCGCTTAATCAACACGATGTCGTAGTCCGCTTGCAATGTACTGCAAGCATTGCGTTCTCTACTCTTCAACCATAGCCGTTGTTCGTCGTTTGCCGGGGTTGGCCGTGAGTGATGCACGGCGTACATCTATCGATATCGAGGTAAATAAAAGCATCGATAGAATTCTCAACTATATTTACGGTTGGCAAAGATTATTTATGAAATAATATATATTTAATTGATGTGAGTATATTTTTAGTTAGATGTATTTTATATTATATTAATCATTGAATGAATGAAGATGAAGCGGCATGTAGACCATTTTATTTTACTTAGATTTTAATACTGAATAGATACAATATAGTCTAGTCAAATCTAAGTCAAATACTATACGTACCTACCTATTTTATACGTTTTAATATTTGATTCTATTCGAAATATTATGCAATTAATTATAATAATGTATGTTATAACTCTATTATGTTATGTTAGATTTCCCCTAATTGCTTAATGATTACGTTTTGTACCAAGGACAGTAATTCTTTTAAATTAAATGAAAATAGTTCTTGATTTTTATGTTCCCCTTTTCCCCATTCAATATAAAAATACATAACAGACTGAGAATGTATCGATAAAAATATCGATAAATTCTCAGTCGGCTTTTCAACCACTAGCGTATGCGTGTTGCGTGTGTGTGTCTAATGCCTACGAGAGCTTGGTGCTAGTGTGTGAACAAATTGCTGCCCACTGATTTATGTGTGTGTGATTTGATTGTGTGCGAAAAACTTGTAAAGATAATGTTGCGTATGTTTGGGAATTGAAATAGTGGGAGTAAAGCGGCGACACTGGTCCTAGTACAAAACAGCAGCTAGGGCCTTTCCAACCTTATTTATCTCTTCCGTGAATCTACACTTATATTGTGCCTTTGGTTACCTATAAGATGCTATGTTATGTCTTGTTGAGAATTTATTAGACCCACTTTCATATCAGTGTCTTTTTTATGGCTCGAACGTACTTTATTGTAGAATATTGTGCACATTTTGTTTAAATTACTTAGTAGGTATTTTAGTACGTAAACTTTAACCTTAGTAAGGTATTCCACACTCATTGGAACAATCAAGAAGATTTGTAGACATCATCGAAAAGCCTACAATAAATAGACCGCGTAAAACAGCATGATAGCAGTTTCCGAAAATTGGTGAAAACAGTAAACTGTATGAAATCGAAAGATGCTTAGACGCCATACATATAACGTCAAACATGCGCGATCACCTTGATATTATTATTAGACCCCTTAACCGTCCCTAACCGATTTCATTATTTTATTGTCACCATAAAAATCTTTCCATTGATACGGCCTTACTTGGGTCGCCTGCCAGTATGAGCATAAAAGAACCCAACTAGGAGCTGTGCCAAAAAATGTATAGTAGGTACAGTCAAGGTCTGTGTGTCCCAGTTATAAAGACTCGCTGAAGAGAAAGAAAGTAGCGTCGTAATTTTCATAAATTAGATATGGGTAAGTAATAAAACCGTTTACCAATTTCGGAATACCATGAAAACCTCATGTGGAATGTATTAAACCAGAAATGATTACAATATTGTACTATAACTAAACTTCTCCTACATATCTGTAACAAACAAGTCGGTAAATAAAATACGGCAACCTCAGAACTACAGAAGTGGCTCTCGATTTAACTGTCGCGTCGGCGTCGCTATATATCGCGTATCAATAAATCCTTGAATTATTTGTCGTTGACATCTAGTCCCTAAGATAATATGACGTATATCGTAGAAAACGAAATGATGCACGCCCCCACGAAATCGGGCACACCTTTCTTAGCACGTTTTACATTTGTTTGTTCAAAGAGGTGTCACGTAACGTTCGCCACTCGGCTTCACAGGGAAGCCTTTTAGCAAATTGCTTGCGACATTTTGACTGATCCCACGGAGGCTTTGGATCCAATTCACGTGGATGCACATCACGTGGCGAAATTAAAATGGCAATTTTTTTAAACTAGCCGTTGCCCGGGGTTTCACTCACGTCCCAAAACGATTTCAATGTCGTGCCGTAGTTATTGCGTGATGCGTATACAAACAGATAAAAATAAATTGTTTTGCCTTCTGTTCATTCCATTTAATTTTCATAACTAGGTTCTCATTTGCTGGGCAAATTAATTAAAATTTAATATATACCGTACTGACCAAGAGGTAATTGCGCGATGGATCGGTGTTCCGAGTTATCCTACCACAATCCCGGATAGTTTTCTCACGGTAAAATACCTGATAACATATAAGCGCCATCCGTCCATCATGTGACCAGGAGAAGTGTGTGACAGGGGTGCTCCTATCGTTGATCAGCTCGATGCTCCAGCGACCTTCGTACTTGATCCACACGAAGATCACACCGCTGCTGTCACACGACGCCAACTTCTGATAGGGCTCATTCCATTTCACCAGGATCACCTACAAACAACTTATATTAGATGGTTGTATGGGAGATATTAGTACCTTTGAGCTTAGATCTCAATCTGTATAAATAAATAAATCAACCTTAGTATAATTAAAAGTAAGAATAGATTATATAAGTGGAGGGATCACGGTCTAGAAAGGGAGAGGGAGTATTGCATTATAAACCTTCTTTTGTACAAAACGACGGAAGCTTTTCCGAAAAAAACCTTCACTTCGTACTCGTACATTAACGAAAGTAATTATAACAGAATAAGTATTAGTACCTACTACGAAATGACTACAGCTTCGCACAGTTGCCACGTTTAGGTCCTTGGTTTGATTGTTATTTAACATGTTTAAGTATTTATAGAGGAGGAAAAGTGGATTTCATAGCCCATCTAAAAATCCTAGTAAGAACATAATAATATTTTGAAACGTTAAGTACTTAGATAAGTGTTAAGCACGTGTGGGTTTAGCAGGATTAAGACACTATGACTTTGGTACTAATCACAATACATTTGGACAGAGTAACGTCACACCAAGGATTACAATATTAGAATGAATATTAACAACACCTCCTACCCTATTTATACAATTTTAACAGTTTATCAAAACAAGAACTATATATTTATTGATTATGATTTAGGATTCAACAGTAACATAAAAAATAAACGAGATGATTAAATATTAATTTGTAGCAATAATTAGGAGTAGGTAAATCACTTTGAAAAGAATATAAAGTTGTTAACAATAATCATAATATTCACATCCGTCGGGCGTCTGTTTTTTACTTGGTAATACTTGATAACATAATCGAAAACTCAACAGGGCGCTATATTAGGTACACATAGGTATACCATGGTTACACCTCTTTTTAATTTGTCAGTTTCGACGCTAAATAGGTACGTCGTCTCGTCTCGTACACCTACATTTGGAGTCAAGAATTCAATTTAGTGATAACATTAGATAAGTCACTATACCTACGTTGTTTTAATTAAATTGCCTGTAACTCAGTGAAAGCATAGTGATATGACTTGGAATGCTAAGTCGTAGGTATCGAGTTGGAATCCAAGGCACCTCTGATTTTTCAGTTTTGCCTGAGAGATTTCCTCGACCGCGGCGTGTAAAGTCTGCCAATTCTACATAACGTTATTTATAGAAGCACTTTCCTACCGCCGCAAGTGGTCGCTAGGTATATTATGATGAATAAACCAACAATTCACATGGCTCGCAATATAAATCTTTCTTCAGACCTTTGCACGGTCTCATCAAGACAACAGCACTTCGTGATTGTAATTCAACTAAACCTCTTTCTTTCTTCGTAAAAAGAAGGCGTAAGCGATAGAAATAGAATTCAATTACGTCCCTTGAGGGCGAATGTCGGCACAAACAATATATCTTACCAAATAAGAGAGTAACACAAAGGCTGCTCAACTTTATAGCTTCTAATCATTAATTTGTAATTTTGTAACATTGTTTGTAATAGATATAGTAATATAGTATAAGTCAATGCTGCTACTCATAGTTTAACTACTATAATGGAACAATATTAACTTTCAGTTAATTGCTATTTATTTAATTGCCTGAATAAACATTCTGGAGTTATTTCAGAAAGTAGAGATACCTACGTTTGTTCAGAAAAATACTATTTTGAGGAATAAAGCCGCCGCTCCCCAGACGCAATGTTATTACACATTCCACGTACCCTCCTAAGTTACACCCACTTAGAGAAAACAGTTGTGATGTGAAGGAATTCGACGTGCTTTTTTGCTTGAAAATCGTTATTTTAGCAGATAGTAGTGCAAAATAGAGAATTATGTCAAAGTTGTCTACTGAGTTGTGAATAAGCTATCGTCGATGTTGCAATTCTTACTACTATGATTCTTTTTTTTTTGTTAAAAAGCAAACACATTGTCTAGCAGCAAAATAAACCTGTCTGAGGAGACTGAAACGGTCCCATCCTAAACTTGCTCCATATTTTGTCGTTACTGTCCTCTGTTAAATACAAACACTGTCATACAGGTCTCCTAGTACAGAAACCAGTCTCTTACATAGATTCTTATAAATATCCTTGTAATGTACACTAGATTCTGGGCCTGTCTCTCGCAGCCTCAGGATGGGCTAATGTGCCTTGGTCAGTGGTTCCGTCTCTGTCCTACTCTAAACCGTGGGACGGGGACGTGGCTTCTGAGTGGGCTATCTGGCGATTTTCTGGGGGCTGTGCGACAGGCCACAAATGTTAAATAATAAAAGCCTGTAACTTTTTTTATGTGAGAGAAGAATAATAAAGCTATTTGTATTTATATTGTATTGTAAAGTCTGGCCTCAAAATAAATTTTCGCTAAGTTTACCAAAGTATTTTAAACTGTTTGTTTCGACACGATCAACAAAAAGTTCCAAGTTTGCTAATTACATTTTTTGCCGTCCATTGCAGGTGTTGTATCAATATTAGCATGTTATTGACAACAAAAGCAAGCTTCGACTTTTAACTAATTTACCGAAATTCTAAAAAGTCCAATATTCTTGTAAATATTGTGCTTGAATAAATTTATAAAGGGCTACGGCCTACGGCGTAGGCCACTGACGAGTGCCACTTATACACGATAGGGGGAGCTTAAAACAAAGTCGTGTAAGGAGCTCAAGGACTGTGCCTTTTGAATCTAACGAAGTCCACTTATTGCTACGCTTTTTTAAGATATGCAAACCTCTCTAGACTGGGTAAATTTCACCTCCCAACTCTATTTACAACCAAAAAGTTGAGAACGTTTGATTCCACACCTGAAATAAGTAGGTAGATGCGTTTCTTTTTTTTATTAAGTAGATACTAGGTGTTGCCCTCGATTTCATTCGCATCCCAAAAGGACTTTTGAAATGAAAAGAAAATTGGGGACCTATCACTTGGTTTCACGAACGGTGAATAAAAATCAAAATAGAGTAACGTTTTTTAAAATGTCTGCCAAAGATCTGAAAAGTTCATGCCCATAGCCACGAAAATCTTTGAAATGCTATTTTTATGTTAAGCAAATCTAAGTATACCAAAGTAAAAACCTGCCTTATCGCAGCGATTTCAGTTTGTGTAATATGGCTTTTCTTTCGCAATAAAATAGTACGTATTTCAAACGCTCGTGGGGTACCTACTCAGCATATTTTGTAGTGAGCCTCACCAAATGATTTATTACTTACTGAATTATATATGCGCGAGTTTTCAACTGGGACTTCTAGTAAGTATTCATATGTCATTAGCGAGACCGCAAAGCCTCTTTAAAAGGTTTCTGTCATCCAAAAACCGAAGGAATCCTTTCATTTTCGAGTTTACTAGGTACTTCTTATGTAATCTCTGTTATATGTATAAACTGAATCAAGTCTGTTCTACTTAGGCTATTACCCATTTTCAAGTTTTGTGTTTTCATTTACCAACAGATACGTGAATAATAATATTTTATGTATGGATTTAAGATACTCATCTGATAAGGATTTATTTTTGGAAAAATCAATATAAATGACATTTGCGTTATGCTTTAGTATATGGTATTCATTTTCGATAGTATTTGATTGTTTGTTTGTAACACGGAAGAGATAATATCTCTTCCGTGGAGAAAACAGTAATGTTGCATCAACGCATTGCATGCCGAGCAGGCTTGTATCAATTGAAAAATATTTGCGTCATACTTCAAAGGGTTACATAAAAATAGGGAGTTTATTGTACGAACTAGTATACTTAAGTCATGTTCTTTTGGTGTACCCCAGGGCAGTATTTTGGGCCCTATCCTATTTCTTAGTCTATTTAAACGACCTTTGTAACCTAAATCCTAAAGAGGTAAATAATGTCCCAGTTGAAATAGGGTTAATTTGTGGTGAAATAATTTACCTTTCAAACAAAAAAAAACTAAATCAAAATCGGTTCAGCCATTCAGGAGCTACGATGTCACAGACAGACACACACACACACACATACACATACACGTCAAACTTATAACAGCCGTCGTTTTTGCGTCGGGGGTTAAAAATAAAGCCCCTAACTTAAGAACCCTAAATAGTTGACCCAATTTTTTTAGGGCAGAGAGGGCTAATTGTGGACCTGTTTACTCCAGACCCAAATAGGAAATCAATGAAATTCTTTGCTTGTAGCAAAGAATTTTTTTCTTCTTCCTTTACGCTTTGACACGAGATTTTAGTGTATAATGTAATAAATAACGGACCTACTTCTTAATACTTATTGCAAAAGTCTAAAATCAAGTGTGTATTTTTGAAAACTCACTCTTACTCCTGGGGGATACGAAACAAAAGTGTATATACTTACATCTGATCTGTGTCCCCGCAAATTATAATTTGTACGTAACGGAAGCTCGTGCGGGCGACGCGCATGCGACGATGTAAACGTAACTCCAACCACGCCGCGCACATTTCCGGTAGCTAACCAACCTTCTTGATAATAGTTGTTGCGGTTTAACTTCCAACCCTCCTCCTACAAAAAACAAAAAAAAAATATTGTTGCGCTCACATTATAAGCTCTCCTTACCTACCCGGCCTTGGCCTTGTAAAAGCCGCGGGTCGCTGTAGGTAAATTGCAGTCTAACATTATACATGTAAATTGATTATACGAATAAGAAAAGTCTGACTGTAATATATATTTAGGTACAATTTTTGTACAGAAATGTATCTAAGGTAGATCTAAGGCCGTATTATACCAACTTCGAATAAGTTCCTAGTTATTATTTTATACAAATTCTGTTCCATTTTTCAATTTTTTCGGTGAGTAGGTAGCGGCTGTCTTCGTGAAATGCGGAATTGATACATCAAGAACCATTTCGAATGCTTTCCATAGAGATTCTAGTCAGATTTTTCCCTATAGAATCACCTTCTCGGACCAGTACCTACAATGTTGCCATTAGTAGATAAGTTTGGCAAAATTAGCAAAGATAGTGTTGAAACTGCACGCCCGCGCCCGTAGTACGTATATTCGCATATCTACGGCAAATCCACTCTTAAAGAAAATATGTATAAAATGTCGTTAACTTTCAATATTGCTACAAACGACATGTTCGTTTGTTTGAGCCGCATAAATAGGAAGTCAGGCAATTAACAAGCACGTAATGGTGCATTTCCGTCCGTACGACGGCGGCCAACCGGAGATCGAAGGTGAAATTGGCAATTAGCGAGATATTAGGTACGATCCGACACCCTCGCTCTGCTAATCCATACGTCGCCGCCCAAGTAACACATAAAAGCTGTATAACGGCAGACTTACAGCATTTTTGTATCCTTTTAGCATTTTGAGTTAGTTCTTTAAGAGCATTATAAACGTTTATACGGCTACTGTAAGTCTTATTTGGGCACAAATTATACAGCTTTAGATCCTAAATAGGGTCACAACATTTGTTTAATCGCATCACAGGCGCGTTATATTAGCATTATTGTGATTAATGATGTTGCCGATCGCATTACAGAAGCATTCTCACGGTCACGGAAGTTGCCGATCGCATTACAAAAGCATTATACTGGAAATATTATTGATAATGAAGATGTTTATTGCAATATAAAAGCATTAGAAAGTATTAAAAGCGTTATTGGAGCTATTTAAGTGTTCACATGTTAGAACTTAAACGAAACCTTCCATCATTGCAAAAACATCTCTAATGGTATAGTACAAATGTTATAATCCAATTAATGTAGTAATTTCACTACTTTGTCTCGATATAATATGGACGAATAGTCGGTCAAAATTGAGTGAGAGATACCATAACTGTTTACAAAATTAATCTGGGTACCTAAGTTAATTGACTTTTGTTCTGTCATGCCTTCAAATATTACTGCGCAATCTAGTTTACTGTAAATGTCCATATGAGTTTCATTGAAAATTTTCACGCGCCTTCGATATATTGTGGTTTTGGTATAAAACATTATAAAAAAGTATGTGTGAAGTAGCCAAAAAAAAAATTTGTATTCCTAATATAGAACGAATTTAGCAAAATTAACATAATTATATTGGTTGAGTAGCATTAAATTAAGTTATATCATTATAATACAGGTCTTTTGCTTTTATAGATAGGTCCGAATGATAATATTTTTAGGTTATAACATATTTACAAAATGGTGTCGGAACATAGCAGCCCGGTGAGCCTTTAAAAAAGATAATTAATGCAGCAGGAGATATAAATACTCACACCTGAACAATTATTAAGCCACAAGCCCGAGAGAATATGTTTGGTAAACCACTGTAGTGCCATTGTCTATATAGTAGTTCTATATGGGTTCACCGGTATCCTAAAAGAATCGATGTAGTCTGAAATAGTGTCATTACTTGAACGCAATTTTGGGGATCCTTGGGCAAAATCATAAATGAATCAACCCATACATCATTTTCGCGAGATCTTTTAACGCTATTTGATTAATATTCCTTTCAATGGCCCACCTTCATAAATTTTCTCAAATGAAAAAGATTTTACGTATTAATCAATATCACTATCATCTTCACTTTTGTTGGAGCTCTCAGGTCTTACATTTTCAGCATCAAACGGGTAGTCCGTTTTTAAATAAACAAGTTTTTGTTGAATATTCTCATTACCTAATGGCAATAAAATATTTTTTGAAACACAAGGTTTCCATATCGATCGTATTTCTCATGTTGACAGGTCCTACTTGATTTTGGTGACCTACGGAACCTTCTTTAATATCCTATTTTAATATCCTCAATATGGCCGACAAAAGGTTTAACAAATACAGTAAAATGAATTTATATACAGCTTTACGCATTACAATAACTCACGTATTTAATTAAAGAGCTGTTAGTTTTACAAGAGAACTCAGTTCACCTTTAAAAATGCAGGCATTACATTGAGTCACATTTATGCTGTTCAGCAGCACTAGGCATTAACTTACCACTTATAAGTGCTACTACACAACAAAGTGCACTAAGAACAACTCAAAGCTGTATAACGGATTAACGGTGCATTATAGTGGTAAAAGTTGATGCTAGTTAGCAGCATTAGGCATTATCTTACTACTTAAAAATGCTATTGTAGATCCAAATGCACTAAAAACAGCTGAAAGCTGTACAGCTGCGTTGTGGTTTGCTGCACTAAAACTAAAGGCTTTACAAAAGCATTTTGGTATGCCATTATCCAACCGTTTTACAGTGTAAAGCATCACAGTGGTTTTGAAATGCTAATATAAAGCGTCAAGATGCTCCGTGAACTTACATAAGAGTTTATACGGACCTTAAGTTCTACATAAGTTTACTATTCGTTTCTTAAAATGCTTCCTGTGTTACTTGGGCGTCCAATCGGTATTAATTTCTTGCCAAAAGCTACAGAATCCTATTGGGAAATTACTCAACAGGTTAAAGATTTATTAACAGCGATAAGTTAAACTGTTTAGCGGTAAGTTAAAATAGGCCTACGTAGGTAGGTACTAAACATACATACCAACAACGTTGACGTCTTAAGAAAAAACAGATTACTGAGGAACTTAATTCAATCTATTTAGTCACTCAAAGAAAGCAAAGCCTATATAAATGTAAGTATAGATGATATTGAACAGAAAGCTTTATAGTTCCTACGTATACGCAGTAGCATCGTTCTAGGTAGATCCTTCCCCTTTTTTATAGTACGGAAAATCCTGATGGATCGTCTGCCTCCTCGGGTAGGGTATAAAAACCGAACTTGCCTTGCCCTCGCCCTACAGTCCCGGCATGGGATTTGCAACATTCTTCACGTACATGACAGGTGATAGTGTGGTATCGCATCCTACTCGGAGGCGAATCCTACGCCTACTGGGCCATTGTCTGGTCTGGTGGCGGAGTAATAGCGTTTGCCCCTTACCAATACTCGACGAAATACATCGAGCCAAGGTTTGCTCACTATATGTTAATAGTCAACAATTGCGTGCTTTCTCTCTAAAACTTTAAAATTCAGTTAAGAGAAACAGATTGACTGTTGAAATCGCCTGTTTTGAAGAAACTTTTAAATGGGTCTTAATATTAGTTTTATTTCTTCAAATGTTCGTAGTCCGAATAACCGCGATTTTAGGGATCTTTTGAAGGGACGAGCTTGACCTAATAAAAGTTGCCAGGCCAGACACTACGGTAAAAGTCCGACACATTACAACCATATCCCTGAGTGTAGAAGCAACATCCCAGTTTTAGTAGGCAGTCCAATATTAATACACCTGCATTATTTTTGATTACATTCATTTAAGAACCAGATTTTATTCCCATTAATAAAGGGCCTATCGCAGCGTGAATTGCTGCACTTGATGTTGCGGTAGCGCGGGCGTTACAAAACTTCGAAAGGACGAGCGTTGCATAGAAATGGAATTCAAATAAGTGAAAAGTTCGTAAAGCCACAAAATGCTTAATTGAATGAGACTCCTGCCCCACTACTAGCTTCGATACTACGATTGTTCCAATAAAGATTACCTACACTTGCGAGTAATCTCGATAGAATGTCAGAAGAATCCTATTTTGGTTGGCGTTAACAAATTCATTAAATCTGGGTGTTTTATGTTGCGAAACGATGATTAATGGAACAATGTGTCGACACGTACAGACAAGGTGTAGGTACCTATTTTATACGTTTACTATGTGGACATTTGTTCACGTAGGTTATTTATAATTCACGATACGAAGGTCTCATTTGTTTAACAAACCTCCATTTAGATACAATTTTGTAAACTAAATATCAAGAGCAGCAATTTCTTCTACATTGTTGATTACCTAAGGCTATAATGATGATGCTGTCCATAATCACCTCGCAAATAGGCATAGCGCCATGAAGTGATGAAAAAATGGTCTAAAATTGTGTCTTCTTTTTGCACAAAATAACCAAGTTATCACACATAGTAAAATTTGTGTGTAGATAAAAATACATTTACACAACGAACGCCTTACACTAGCGATGAGGCGGCGGCGAACGTAGAAATGTTCAGCAAAACCTATCGCAAGTAACTATATTATGTATAAGTATATACACAATATTAACTCACCTCCGGCAATTCGTCGGGCACCTTCCCCATCCAGGATAGCGACAGAATGGAGCAGTCGCATTTTGCATTTACGTTCCTCTCAAAGTGAAGATGCATTTTCGCTGTATTAGTTAACAGCAGACGTAAACTCAAATATAGAACATCTTCGTTATATTATGTAGACACGCGCGATAGTTTCGACCCGCTCCGCGAACGCCTGAGCTTGCAACTAAACCGACACATTTGATTTGTCAAGACCTAGTGATAATACGTTTGGGAAATGATTATGAAAATTCATTTATGTTGAATTGAGAAGTGGTCGTGTAAGAGCGCGTCGGTCGGCACTTAGCTGACGTGACAGAGGGTGACAAGCGAGCCTTCGGGACGGCTGCGGCCGACGACGCAGGTATTGATTGCGCACGGGGGCGCGCGCACCCCACGACCTCTACCGCTGTCGCGAAAAACCGGGAAAACCCATGGAAAGCCCGCTGAGATGGCGCTGCGATACTGAAAACAAGGACCAATTTCGAACCTCCGATACGATAAAAGTTATTTATTCATATCTACTCGTAAAATCGGGACCTACCTTCCTAGCACAGGTACCTACATTAAATTATTAATTTATACAACAGTACTATACATCTAACCATTACAAATCAATCAAATGGTAGTAAAACATTTTTTTATGGGATTATTCGGCAAACTAGCGGGCGAGCTACCTGATGGTAAGTAGTCATCGCCCCCCATGGACATCTGCAATACGAGGGGAAGGAGAAATGTTTTTTTTTATATTTCAGTGGGTTACCTGCTCAGGTATTGGTTGTTTAATTGTCAGATTGAATTGTAATTATTTAATTAAAAAGGAGGCCTGCATTAAAATTTTGAGTAGTTATATGGGTAGATACAGAATTGTTTCATAAATAAGCAATGTAGTGGTCCTACTGAACAGATTTCGCAACATCTTCATAGCGCCACTGTTTTACATGCATCCACATTCAATCATTTTAAATATTTCAAAGTGCGAACATGAATAATAGGGGTACCTACTCTGATTTTTTTATTTTCTCTTATTCTACGTTGTTTATGAAAGGTACATGTAGATATGAAGTGGAATCGAGCGTAGGCCGGTAGTTTTGATTTAAATATTTTTAGGCATCTTTTAAATGTATTAATTTAAGTATAATTTAATGAACTATTATTTGAAATGATTTTATTATTAAAAAAAGTGCATAATGAAAAAGTAATCGAATACATTATGTAGTTTATTGTATCTTATAAAAAATAAATTAGGTACGTCGTTAAAATATCACATGAAAGGAATAAAATATCACAGGATTCAGACTAATAGGAAAAAATAGAACTAAGGAATATTAACTTCATGATTAAAACTTGATTTCTTGCAATGTACCCCACGTTAGTCCGCATTTGACTTTAACAGGCAAAGGTACTCTTAACTTGATGCTGCTTTCCATGACTTGTTTCATGATGGTTATAAAGTGTTGTTGGTGCGCCGCGGGCACTTCGTATATGAGCTCGTCATGCATCTGTAGTATGAGACGAGGCTTAGGCTCCAAGGCGACAGTTTTAATGTCTATGGAACACATTGCGGACTTCGCGATGTCTGCTGCCGTTCCTTGGATCGTGGTGTTAACTGCTTGTCGTTCAGCCGCACCTAGCGTATAAGATAGGTAGCTATTTACCATCATACCATCACGCATGTATTCCCCGAAAGGTAAGGCAGAAGTGTACTAATGTACACACACATTTCGCCGGTATATTTAGGTCCCATGTAATAGGGGGCGAGCCTATTGCCATTAACCGGGCACGGGGTTTTCCTATGAAATTCTCAGTAGCAGCTCTGAGTCCGGAATCCTAATGTCCTAATGGCAATAGGCTCGTCCCCTATTACATGGGACCTCAGCATACCGGCGAAGTATGGTTGTACAGTAGTACAACTCTGCCTAACCCTTCAGGGAATACAGGCATGGTATATGAAGATTTTTGACAATCATAACAACCAAAATAATAATAAGATAAGTAGTACGTTAAGACTTACTCTTTTTAGCCATAACTTTGCTATTAATTTCGGGCAAATATCGTCGTCGTTTAGTAAGCGTCTCGACGTAGCCCCTCGCCCTGCACTCTTCTATCACCGACCGAGTGAATACCTTCACGGCGGGATATTTTTTATAGAACGAATCCATAAAGACAGCCGCCTCCATCTCTGTGATGTCGAGAAGGTTCCCCAATGTCTTGTTCCCCATTCCATAAATTATTCCGTAGCAAAGCTGCTTGGCCTTTTGCCTGAGATCATCGTCAACCTGTTAACAATTCCCTGTTTATTTTTCCGAAAACATTACGGCACAAAAAAATACTTAAATTTAAAAAATGCGAATAATAATAGCAAATGTTCGCACTCCAACTAACAAACTATAGTCGATTGTGCGAAATGGGTAGGTATACCGTACAGCTAACTGAGGAAAATGCAGTTTCATTATACTCAACATGTATTACAAAATTTGAAATCTACAGTCGTAATCAGCATAAATCCGTATATCACTTTAATAGAGTAGATAAACCAAAAACCTTTTGTTTATCTGACTGTATGTATGTTTGTACGCGCATCGGTGCACGAAATTGAATGCAGATTTTACAGTTCTATTATTGGCGTTCTAACTGTAAATAAAATCTACTGCATGTTTCATGTTGAGTGAAACCATAATCTTGATCGAGTGAAACGACGGGCAGCAAAAAATTTAAAGAATCTTACCTCCTCTTCCGGAACATTGCTCCAAGATGCCGCAATAGATTTGAATACATCCATTTGAGATTTCATAATTTTCATCAACACCTGATCTTCGCTAAAGTGCGTCAGGATCCTCATTTCTAGCTGACAATAGTCTGCTGATACAATGACGTAGCCGGGGGCGGCTTTGAATATATTCCTACAATTGAACTCCACAACGTCATCACTTGCGGCACCGTGCAGCGACAAGTACTGTGATGGGATGGAAAATGTTCGTGGCATGTTTTGCAGGTTCGGTTCATGCATACTGATCCGGCCGGTGCAAGTGAACATTGTGTACGACGGATTTATTCTGGAATAAATAATAGTAAGTTTGCGGGGGGCTCTTGGGTTTAGACCCTCGCATACGTAAAACACAATAAAACATATTTTTTGGACTTTGTAATAGTAGTAGTAAGTAGTAATTGCTTCCATAAGAACATAAAAAAAACACAACTTAGCTAAGTAACTACAAGACCGTTACCTAAACCAATTGAACTACGCAACACCCGAGAGGTTAGTTAATAAAAAAACATATTACCTATCGCCCTCGCTATATATACACGCCTTCTCCGTAAGAGGGTACAAAGTTTTTGTCAATATAGAATTAAGCTTCCTCCAATAAATAACAGTACTTGACAGGGGACTGTTGTGCGAAGTTAATACACTTTTCTTAGTGCTTACTTTTCGTCCGTTATATATACCTAAAACCTGGTAAAACAATATACAGGTTTAATAAAAAAATTAACGAAGTACTTACTAAAAACAAATATTGTCACATGTTGTATGTATTGCGAAACTTATTATTACCTTGGCAACATCTTTCGAAGAGTTGAAGTTGAAATGATACCCGCAAAGTTTGTATGCCTTCTTTTGCAAAGTTTCTTGGGAATTTCTGACATCAATCAAAAGTCGGGCCGCAAGGTCCTTGTCGACGGTGATTCCGTAATATTCACAGTTAGCTAGAATCTTCAAAACTTGACTTTCAGTATCTGATAAAGAATCGTAGTGTCAAGTTAGATGAAGTAGGTACAACCTACCTAATCATTAAATAATAATATTTTAAAAAATAAAAAAGAAGTAGTATATTCTCGAAACATAGGTACACACCAATTATATTTTGAGCAGGTTGAAGGAATACTAATAAAGTTTTTTCTTGATTTTCGGCAATCTTCCACAAGGACCAAGCCTTCAAGCACAGCATTTCTAAAGTATCTAAACTTTTGAATTTTTTTATCTGGTTGCTTACTTTTATAGATATACTTGAGAAATCCATTCCACAATACTTTCTGGCCTAAAAATACAAACATATTATTAAGATAATTTACGTACACTCAGCGCATAAGCAAATTACCATTGCTACTATACATCAAAAAAGTTAAATAAAACCGTTTTAACACTTACTAGATAATCAACTTCCGGTATTTTTTCGCTACTGTCTATTAACCACTCCATCAAAGAGATATCGATGCAGTTAGTGGATGCCGTCGACAGATTTACACCAAGCCAACGTTTTAAGAGAACATTCACAGTTTTAGAACACAGCATTTTTAATTTCAATGTATTTTGCGTTAACCAACTACGTAACCTATTCTTGACTATTTGCTCACTATCTAAAGATATTAAGTCTAAAAAAATACATGTTTCTTGACTTATATAGAGTGATATCCCTTTTATTTGGCAATCCCCAGATTTTTCTTCTTTTCGAACAGGCTTGGAAATATTAACGATGTTACTTCCGATAATATCATTATGAGGTAAGTTATCTTTTTTTAAATGCAAACAAATAGATGCAGACTGTACAGTTTGTACTAAATGGAAATTCTCAGTTACATCATTTCCTCTTAATACATAACAATGCACTTGATATTTATTAAATTCAATCGTGAAATATTTTGATAAAGAACATTTTATCTTCGGTTTAATAGATGTCTTATTTTTTATTACTTTCATGTCATCTGGGTACGGAAGGTCGACTTTTTTCTTTTTTACATCGGGTTGCACTTCTTTGTAAGAGTTTTTTCTGCGTTTTACTGAAATATGATTCATATTTGCTTGAATACTCTCACGTTTAATGCGATTGTTTTCAAATTCTGCGACTGCATTTTCAATTCTCTTATCATCTTCATAAACCAATTTGATATCTTCATCATCGTTATCATCTTCAATTTGAATTAAAGTCGATTTAAATGCATTTAAGATTGTATTAGAAAAATAGTCTGAAGTTGTCTCTTGCCTACGTAGAGTCGGCTCATTATCGATTAATTTGCTGGGTATCAAATCTATAGGCAAACTCTCTTCAAATAAGCTCGAATTATCACCATCCGAAGAAAATAAACTTATATCTTTAGTCGAATGTGTGGTCGAATTCATAACGCCTGTCGTGTTAATATTCTCAGGCGTAGAAGGTTTCGTCTCAACTTCACCGAAGCTTATATTCGGTGAAAACATTTTGTCCGACTTGCGTAACTTTGTTATGTTATTTAAACCAGCTTCAGTGAAATTTAAAGAGTCCCATATTATATCGTCTTTGACTGGTAAACTGTGACTGTTATTGTCACTTCGATTGTCGCTTCCTTTCAAAGTATTACCACTGGTTTTAATATAATCATCTTTTTTTGTAAAAAATAGGATTTCATGTTGTGTTTGTGAATTGTTATTTATATTACCATTACATTTATCTGCAACATCCTGTTCAGTTACAATTATATTATTTATATTCAAGTCTTCGTTACTCGGATTTTTTTCTATTGTAGAGGACAGTTTGGTTTCAGACAGACTCAATGTTTTCATGTCAAGTTTTTCATTTTTAGAAGTTAATATATATACACTTTCAATATTATTCGTATCGTGATTCTGTGTGATTTTTGTAGAATCGGAAACTGGTGCAGATTTAGTATCCCATTTAATTTCTGTGACTCCGATTTCCAGAGACAGATATTTTCTAGCTTCCTTGATAAGATTCTCAGCAGCTTCCTTGGTGGTGATACCACAATAACCTGTTATCCAAATGCTTTTTATTTTATTACATTTTCTTATATCATCACTATCATCATCTTCCCTCACCTTTTCACTTTGAAACGGTACAGACTTGTGAAGAACATTTTCAATAGTATTGACATCTGCCAATGCAATACTGGAAATTGATTCGAAACCTGAATCAAAAAGTCTTCTAGCTCTCATACCATTAAGAGATGACAATTTCATTAATTCTAGCAGTTCTGAATGAATCCCAAAATGTAAACGGTCTTGGAATTGTGATATTAACATTTCCATGTTTTTCCATCCTAACTGACCACAAAATGCTGTGACCATCCCTAAAAATTAACAATCCAAATGTTTCAATTTCATAGTGAATCGTAACTAATATTATAAATGTGAAAGTGACTCGCCCGTCTGTTTACGTTTACGTTTTGCACGGCTAAACCACTGAACCAATTTGAATTTTCGTAAAACTACAGATGGATTAAACCTTTGAAAGGAACAAAAGCTAACTTTGTCCAAAGAAGCCTTTTGGGATGCAACGGAGACCGTGGACAAAACCTAGTATTTAATTATTAAAGTCTAATGATTTTAAAAACTAGTCTTATACATACCAGCAAACGTCGCCGCTCCTTGTTGGAGGCTCTGCAAAAAGCCACGAGCACACTGAAATTTCATTGCTACTTCTGCTAAAGGAACTTCATTTACTAAATCCTGTAAAGCCAGTGCAGTGTAAAACCTTGAAAACAAAATGAAAATTATTTAAAACAAACACTTAAGGCTGATTGTCTCGTCTTAGGAGTCATATTGCATTTTAATGGAAACAAAACATTCTGGATTCAAAATAGAAAGAATTGTTCTAAAATCATTAGCAAAAGTTTTAGTACTCAGTTATAAATGATCCTAGAATATGTTATGAACATACAATTTGCAAAAAACCATATAAAATTAATTTAGACTGCGCCCTAGGAGATACAATTGGCCTTAAATACACAGATTGTTGCCAATAATCAATTATAAGTGATTTATCATGCACACCTTTTATGTATGTTTACTTTGCTTTGTACATTGCTTGCCTTATTACCACCTCTGAGGCATCTTATTATAAAACTTTCTTGTACACCAACAAGCTCTCCCACTCTCTTCATTGCTCTAGTTAGAGACTCCCAGAGTGTCAGCATATGTATCCAATCTATGTTGCCCCATTGACTACTTACACTGTAAGGAGTTACTAAATATATAAGATGCAAATCTGTCTCCAGAACTAGACACTGGCGGGCTTTTTGCAACTCACAAAATAAAGACAGTCCATCATTTGGTGCCATGGATGATGAAAGACAAGCCTTCCCTAAGGGTGTGGCAATGTAATGTTCCTCATCACCTTCTGTTTGAATTCTTATCAACTCAAAGTTTTTTAAATCTTTCAATGTGTTGTCTAAAAGGCAGTTTGAAGTATTCTGCTGATTGTACAGCAATGTGCATTTAGAATATAAATCTAATTGTTCTTTTGTAGACAATACTTGGCTTGCTATCATTTCCAGTACTGCCCTCATATATTTATCCTCACTCTCAATACAACTCTTGACTGGATCTAAAGTACCCATCATCAAGTCAAAGCCAATTTTCTTCTCTGCCTCTGTGCAAATTAAAACACTCTCACCTTTTGTATCTTTTCCCATTCTTCCAGCTCTACCAATCATTTGTTTGTATGTTAAAATATTTATTGGTTGTCTTTGAAACACAGGTGACCGAATTATTACTTTCCTTGCAGGCAAATTCACCCCAGAACTGAGTGTAGATGTGGCTACTAACACTCTTATCGCCCCAGATTTAAAACCACCTTCAACAATGTCCCTCTCATCAAACGTGAGCCCGGCATGATGATAAGCAACACCAAATGAAATTGTTTTTTGTAAAACTTGATCTAATCCTACAGGACAATTCTTCAATTGTTCTAGAACTTCTAGGATACCATCAGATTTCAACTGGGTTCTCAAAATACATCCTGCGTCACTGGTCTCACAACCCAATTTATAAAATGATGATGCTAGAGACTGTGCTAAACTTTCACACCAGTTTTTTGTCATACAAAATATGAGTATGGAACATCCATCTTTAATGGTTTCCAAACAAATTTTCAAAACATTGTCTCCTTCAGCAGTCATACTCGGATTTACAGAATTAACACATTCTCCTTGTTTATCATAATATCTATTTCCCACCAAGCAGTATTCATCTAAAGGTATTGGTCTAAACTGTGTGATAAATAACTCTGCATTTAACCAGGTTGCAAGCGTTTCTAAATTAGGTAGTGTAGCTGACATTCCAATTATTTGTATCTGTACATCTGAATTGGATGAAACATATTTAATTTTTGTTAAAAGAAGTTCCAGTATATATCCACGGCTAGGGTCACCCAAAAGATGTAATTCATCAACAATAATAGCTCCTAATTCTGTTATATTACCTTCATCTAGAAGTTTGTTAACTAAACTATTTGCTTTTTCAATTGTGCATATAGCAACATGAACAGCTGCCAAGCCCCCAGGTGGTGACTGAGAACCCATAAAACCCTCAACTCTTATCCCTGAGCTTGACAATATATCTTGGAGATAATGCATTTTCTCTCTCACTATTGACACAAATGGTAGGATAATAATTACCTTCTTCTGGCGTTCTAATATAGTTTTTATAGTTAATATTTCTGCAACAAGAGTTTTTCCAGCAGAAGTTGGGGCTGAGTACACCAAGTTGCAACAGTCAAAGAGAACCTTTGAGTTGCCCAAACAAGTAACCTGCCAGTCAAACATTTCTTTAATTCCTCTTTCTTCATATTTCTTAGCAATTTCAGCAGGTAATCCCCAGTCCCTTAACCTTTTATTATTATTATGTTCTGTTTGAGGTATCATGCGAATATTTTGTGTAGAATCTAAGGATACTGTGGAACTCTGTAAAATACTGTTCGGTGTTCTACCTGTTTTTGCATTCCTTGATTCAACATAATTTTGTTGCGAAGCAAAATCTCTTACAATTTGCAGAGAACTTTGTAACACAAAAGAATTATCGAAACAATTATCTAGGAAGCCAATATTTTCTGCAATGAATTGTGTATCTATATTTTCGGCGTCAGTAAACATTGTGACTGCCTTATCATAGCTAATGGACTCACTAAATTAATTAAAACACAACAACAGAACAAAACCGATCGAGCGTCAAATTCAAAACTTTTGACTGTTGTAGTGTGTGTTAGTGTTGCCTATCGATAGTCGACTATCGCTAAACTATCGATAGTTATCGATAGTTGACTTCATATCAATAGTATCGAGTCTATCGATAGTATCGATATTATCAATAGTATCGGTACTATTGATGGTATGATACAGTGCAATAGTATTGCTATACAAAAATAGTATCGATACTATCGAAGACCAACAAATGTTTAGGAGCAATACTATCGATAGTATCGTCGTAGTCTCTCATGTGCAATAGTATTGCTATACAAAAATAGTATCGATACTATCGAAGACCAACAAATGTTTAGGAGCAATACTATCGATAGTATCGTCGTAGTCTCTCATGTTACCTCCATGTTACACGACTGTAAATATTACTTTTACGTTACTTCTAGGACTTCATAAAAAATATTAAAATATTTACCAAAACCAAAAAATTGTCGTAAAACGGAAAGCATATATGAAAGTTTCGTGTCCTTTAGTCCGTTTCAAAATCTCGGTGACTGATTGACACATGCTAAATGTCAAATTTACAAATTATTATTTATTTATAAATTTGACATTTAGCATGTGTCAATTCAGTCGCCGAGATTTTGAAACGGACTATAGATTTGTGCTGATAGCGCACTTGATTTTGTTTTTGTCTTATCGCTTATTCACTCACTCGCGTTAGTTTTTAATTCACCCATCCCGCTTACCTAAGGCTAAACGTTCGGCACTGGGCACGAAATTTATTTTTTTCTTGATTTTTCGCTATTATTCGGCTATATCACATTCTAGATACGCACGGCTACGCATCAAGCTATACAAAACCAGTTTACACTGACCTCTTACTTTATAGGAAGCATAAATAATTCCAAATCAGCTGAAACTTGATTCGCATAGGTTGACCTGTGTCTACAGTCGCCAGCACAGCAGGTTATACAAATCTGTCAAATTACTCCAAATGATTTTAAACCTTAAATTGTTGAAGATAAAGTTCAAAATCAACTGAGAAAATTTGACATTTTGTGGTAACTTGATGTGCTGGCCACCGTACATTAGTACACCTCTGCCACCTTTCGCGGAATACAGTATGTAAAAAAGTACCATAATAGACGCGTTTTACCTGAAATAAAACGCATATTAAACTACTTACCTTATTAGAAGCTTATAATATTGAGATAGGCACATCCGTTTTCCGTCGTATTTTACCTCTCTTTCTACCTCATATATATATCTCTTTCGCACGTTTCCCTCCTTTCACCAGGCAGGGAGCGCTGTTGAGTTTAGAACTCGGCGCGCCTTGGTTCGACATTGCGTCGAAATATAATATATTATATATATTATATTTCGACCCTAGTATATATATATATATACACCCTCTACCGCTACTACGATTAAATAAATCCCTGTGGCTTGATTTAGGTGCATTAGCACTCGAGGGATAAGAAACGGTGGTGGGAAGACCCATGCCAGAGGAAAATTCCACTGTATGCTGAATGCATCGTGATACATCGCCTCGTGATCGCTCAAATCTAGAGTCACGTAGTTCGTCAATACTCGAGCAGTTTTCGATGCAAATAGGTCGATCACCGGCGTTCCCATCTTTGTAAAAATCAATTCCATAGCATTCGGAAGTAAATGCCATTCGGGAGGTTGACGGCGTCTGGAGAGGCAATCCGCGTGACTGTTGAATCTCCCGGGGAATGGTAGATTTTGAATTGAATCTGATTTTGGTCCAATAAGCATAGTATTTGATGTGTCAGGTCCAAGAGTGCTTGAGACTTGGTCCCCCCCTCGTTGCAAAGATAAGCTACTGCAGATTGGTTGTCGGTCTGTATCAGGATAGAGCTTTGTATCATATTCGAGGCGCTGACCTCTAGAGCTTTTAATATTGTTAACATCTCTTTCAGATTGCAGTGTAAAATCTGTTCGTCTGGGGCCCAAGTTCCGGATAGTGTCTGGTTGTTGAGCTGGACTCCCCATGCTATATCCGAGGCATCGGTGGTCAGAAAAAACTTTGCTGGTGGTGCGTGAATCAGACTTGGGAGATGACAATTCTGGAGCCACCATTGCATTTCTACTCGAACGTTCGGGGGCAAGTTGTATCTTGTAGAGGTTTTTACTTTCGGTAGGGAATTTAAGTGACCGAGGGCTGCCCGGTGATTCAACCTGCCGCGCGGTACAACAAAGCTGGCGAAACTTAACAGTCGTAGGCTCTGAAGTTCTTTCATTGTAGTCTTGCCCGATTGTAAAATCTTGGAGACTTTTTTGACAACCGCAGTAGATTTTTCTGCTGGCAGATATTTCTGGTTCATCCATGGGTCCCAAACTACGCCGAGGAAGGTAATATGTTTTTGTGGCACAAGAAGGGACTTTTTGTAGTTTAATATTTGAGTATGTTTAGAAGAAGACTCACGTGCTCGCTTAGAACACATTGATCTTGGTGTGCCAGAAGAAAATCGTCCAAGTAGACAATGATTCTTACACCTTTTTTGCGAAGAACTTGGGCTATCCAATTCGTGAGGCACGCAAAAATCTTGGGTGCGGTGCTTAAACCGAACGGGAGGCACGTCATTTCTAGTAGTTCGTTTTTGTAGATAAGACGTAGGAATCGTCTGTGCGATTGGCTAATTGGGACGTGGAAATAAGCCTGAGATAGGTCTGCCTTGCACATCCAATCCATGGGTTGAAGAAAATCCGGGATACGGTACATGTTGATTAACCGAAACCGGTCTGTCAGAACGAAGTAATTTAAAGATTTCAGGTTGAAAACTGGACGATTCGCGGAATCTGTCTTTGGTACTAGAAAAAGGGAGGAAATGAAGCTCGGCGAGAGATTTGCTACTCTTAAGACGCCTTGTTTCTTCATTTGACAAATTATTGCAGACATTTCGAAGGATTCTATCGTGCGATGACGATCCATTTTTATGTCTGGTGTTCTTAGCGGTGGCTTTTCTCGAAAGGGTATGCGATACCCTGTTACTATTTTATAACAAAATCCGGGGCTCCCATTCTCCTCCAATGATTGACATATTGAGCCAACTGTCCCGCTTGAAATTGAGAGTCATTGTCTATGCCTTTTGTTGCCCGCATTATGAGAGGGTGAAAAGGATCGTTTTTGACCTCTTTGATTTTGGGTTCTTGCCCTGGATCCACGAGATCGAAAGGAATTACCTCTATTGTTATAGTTGTAGCTACGGTGCTGCTCGTTATGTTCTTTTGGGAAGTGTTGGTACGAATGACCAGAACCACCCTGCGAGGGTTGGTTTCGATGGTAATGCATGTAAGTGCTTGGAGCTGGCTCAAAGCATGCATAGGTACCACGCGATGGTATATTATGATAGGCATGCCCTTGCGGAGGGAGCCGTACAGCATTAGAGGGTTTTGCTCGCGAAGCATTACCACTACTAGTTTGCTTAACAGGCCAAAAAGCCTTTCTTACACCGCCTGCTTTTTCTAATGCAGCTGTTAAGGTTTCATGGTTGAAAATATGAGTATTGGATGGCGGGATTTTGTTTAATGCACATTTTAAAAGTGGGTTTCGAACGCACTTCAATATCCCGTCCCTTCTCATTTCTATTGTTTCGGCTCTATGACCGCAGACCATTTGCAATAAATCATTAGAAACCTTATGAAAGTCACCTTTTACAAATATTTCTTCTATTTTCTCATTAAGATTAACAAGCGTTTGATGTTGCAGACCAAGCTAACAAACTACGTAAACTATTGAGAAAAACTTCTTTTTGTTTTAAGATACAATAGGTTATAGCTGCGTAGGATTTGTCAGAATAGGTTACATGGCGTGTATTGTCAAACGCCTTCACCTCTTCGTTCGTATCTAGATCTGTAAACCCCGGTGTATGATTATATAGTTTTTGTGTCTCGGCGTAACGTACATCGGACCACGTACTATTACCAAACCGTTGAATATCATTCAACATTTTTAAATATTCCAGGGGAGTTGGAGGGACTGCAGGGTCTTTAAGCTTAGTTTCAATTTCGTAGGTAATGTTTGATACTAAGTTGGTATCTAAATTACCAGAAGGCTGAGTTTGTAATGTATTTTCGCAACTATCATCATCATAAAGGTTACGACTAACATCAGATAAGTAGGATTCATTATCATTTTGAGGGTAATTTCTGATATCGTAGCTAACAATGTTCCTTCTTAATTCACCTACTTCTTTCGATAATTTTTCTAACAGACGTCGATCTTTCTTTTGTTTCTTGCCGTGGCGACGGCGCGTCTTTCTTTTCTTTTTCTTTGAATCATGCGATGATCCTGAAGAACTAGATGAGTTGGATGAACTCAAGCTACTACTACTATTACTTGAATTTCGTTTATTATGCCGTTTAAGGCCAGAGGAACCGGCTGTAGGTACCTCGTTAGTATTTGCAATATCGTTATCCATTATATCAGCCTTAAACGAAAAATTTTTTGTAAAAATTCGTGTCAGACACACGAAATAAAAATACTTATCAAAATATGAGGGTAGAAAAATAACTGGTTTCTAAAAAAAACTGTTAGAAAAAAAAATAAGTTTTAAAACATATTATTATAGTGACCGTCAGTAAGGAAAAGAACATCAGAATACACGGTAGAAAGACATGAATAATTAACAAATATCGAACGGTAAAACCGTTAGCAATTAGAAATATAATTGTGCAACTTACGTGTTATAAAACTTAACACTTAGGATAATACAAGTATAACCACCAAAATTAAAAAAAATACAATAAGTATGTAAGTACTATTGAAGCACTTATCGCGACGGAAAACTTCAAGCCAATGTCGAACCAAGGCGCGCCGAGTTCTAAACTCAACAGCGCTCCCTGCCTGGTGAAAGGAGGGAAACGTTCGAAAGAGATATATATATAAGGTAGAAAGAGAGGTAAAATACGACGGAAAACGGATGTGCCTATCTCAATATTATAAGCTTCTAATAACGGTCAAGTGGTTTAATATAGTATTACAGTCATTTCCACATAAAATTAGGTAATGTTACTTTTTTCGTGAAAATGTTACTTTTTGAACCGACCCATGTTATATATTTGACTATCTGTCACTGGCAACGCTGCAGCTGAGTGCAGCTGGCTGAGTTACACACACACTAGAGTTGCAAAACTATCGATAGTGAAACTATGAGATGACCTCGAAAACTAGTAACAATATCGATAGTGCTATCGATTGTATCGATACTATCGATATCACAAATTCACTAATACTATTGATTAAAAACTAACGCGAGTGAGTGAATAAGCGATAAGACAAAAACAAAATCAAGTGCGCTATCAGCACAAATCTATAATCCGTTTCAAAATCTCGGCGACTGAATTGACACATGCTAAATGTCAAATTTATAAATAAATAATAATTTGTAAATTTGACTTTTACCATGTGTTGTCAAATTTACAAATAAATATTTTTTGTAAATTTGACATTTAGCATGTGTCAATCAGTCGCTAAGATTTTGAAACGGACTAGACACGAAACTTTCATAAATGCTTTCCGTTTTACGACAATTTTTTGTTTTTGGTAAATATTTTTATGAAGTCCTAGAAGTAACGTAAAAGTAATATTTACAGTCGTGTAACATGGAGGTAACATGAGAGGGTCAAAAGTAACGTAAAATGTTACAAAAGTAACATTCTCGCAACGCTGCTGAGCTGTTCAACTCGCGGACCACGGAATCAAGGAACCGGCTCAAAGTGACACTAGTGGCAGATTATAAAAGTTTGAGCTGTTGAGCTACGGCTCACAGACAAACACGCAGCTCACAGCTCAATGAAAAGTATTGTACACACGGCTACAGGTCAACCTATACAAATCCAATTTAAACTGATCTCGCATTTCATATGCTCCCAAAACAATAAGAGGCCAGCGTAAACTCATTTAGTATAGCTTGATGTGTAGCCGTTTATAGTGCTTTTATCTAATAAAAAAAACTAAATTAGAAGCGGCGGCAGCCTAATGGCTAGGGCGTCAGACTTGCGATCATGCGGTTGCCGGTTCGAACCCCACCCATTGCACTACCAACGTGAACCCACTCGTAACACAAGCATTTCGCTTAGTACGAGGGACTACGTTCACGTTGGTAGTGCAATGGGTGGGGTTCGAACCGGCAACCGCATGATCGCAAGTCTGACGCCCTAGCCATTAGGCTGCCGCCGCTTCAATTGTTAACAAGATTACTAGTAATGTGTGACCCACATTGCTCGTTAGTAGTAGTGTCTTTGTGATTATTTCCTTTGCTAATTTCGATTTATAAGTATACGAGTATAAGCGAAATTACCAGTGCTGCAATTCAGAACGGCGGTTCAGACGCGCGCGGTATTTCGAAAAAACTGCTACTCGCAGCGCACGCGAGAATCCCGGGCCCGCGATGCGTGCCACGCATGGCTCGCCCTAGTAAATTATTCTCTTTGGGCTTGTCCCTCATGGGTATAATGTCGCGGGTTTTGATAAATGATGGTCATGGTTGTGACTGCCTCGTTAGTCTAGTCGTCCCAAGCGCGACTGCTATGCTAGAGGTCTTGGGTTCGATTCCCAGGTCAAGCAGTGTCATTGAGTTTTTCTATTTAATGAAATTCTCTGTAGCAGCTCAGTCTGGATTTGTGCCCGGTTAATGGCAATAGGCTCGCCCCCTATTAAATGGGACCTAAACATACCGGCGAAGCGTGGGTGTACAGTCGCCAGCAGGTCAACGTATACAAAACTGACAAATTTCTCCAAATTATTTTAAACTTTAAAGTGTTGAAATTTAATTCAAAATGAACTGAGAAAATTTGACATTTTGTGGTAACTTGATGTGCTGGCCACCGTACATTAGTAGGTACACCTATGCCGACCCTATGATGGTATCCTATGATATATAATTATTTTACCCCTATCATCATCATCATATCTATTGCCGTCCACTGCTGAACGTAGGCCTCCCCCAAAGAGCGCCAACCATACTTTTACCCCCATGCCCCATAAATCGTAATCATCCCTTCAATATATGTACGTACGGCTACATACGGTTTTGTATAACTAGATGTGGAGCAGGCTTACCCTGCGTTTCCACTGACGACAAAATATGTTGCAAACATCTATTTAACTCGCAAAGAGTGAGTGGGATAGGTAGCTGTTTGGGTTTAGTCTGAAAAAATTGCCACTCAGAATTAGAAATCAAATCAGTATCCAACACAGTTATGTGTGTATATAAAATGTGTGACTTTTAAAATAATAACACATTTACACATCCACTCATACAAAACACTGAATATTATGAGACATGGATGTTTTGAGACTTGATTATTTTGCTACTTGAACTTTTTGAGATATAGTTATTTTGCAACTTGGAGTTTTCCAGATATGGATCTTATGAGCTATGAACGTTTTGCAACCATATTATGTTATTTTGCATGTTTTGTTGTCGGTGGAAACGCGGGGTTATACTCATAAAATATTTTATTATTGACTAGGAAGGAAAATTTGCAAATATACAATGGAATAAGTATAATTAGAATCACAGAATGTACTAAAGTAGTAAAGTGATAATAGTCTTCTTAGCACTTGGTTGAAAATATCTTAATTAGTAAAATAAAAAACATTTACATCATCTACTATTTTAAAAATATGTGTTGGCAGAACTGCAATCGAACAACTTTTTGTAAGGTTAGACAAAATAAGTAATTTTATAAAAATAATAATGTCTGTATGAAGTCCAAATTGCAATACAATTATGCTGTCTATTGAGCATTAAGAAATATCATAATGAGATAGCTGTTGCCTCTTTGCCTTCTGTTAAGGCTCTTGATTCGTGAACAAATGCTGCATATGTTATACCCTGAAAAAAAAAACATTAGGTTTATCACAAAAAAATGCTCTATAAAAATTTAATTGAAGTAAGACTCTGTTTGTAAGTAATATCAAAATAACAGGTTTTGTACAAATTGCTTATAAAGGTATCATTATCATTAGCCTGTATCAGTCCACTGCTGACATAGGTTTCCCTAGCCATAGTGTGCACCATTTCACCTTGTCCTCAGCTTTTCGCAAAAGGTATGAATAAATTATTATTTTTTGGTTGTTACTGTTTGTTCTGACTACTCTCTAAAATGGCTAGACTTATTTTGAGGGGACTTTCACTGGCAGATAGCTAATACTCCTTATAAAGAAGTGACTTAGGCTACTTTTATAGTAAGTAAATCTTTTTGGGGCACAAGAAATATCTACTGCTACTTAGTAATAAATTTGAATATTGTTGAGTATGGCTGTTATCATTACCTGTTGTCTAGCAGCTCTAACAAAGCCTTCATTCGCTGAAACAGTTAGAGCCTTAATTCTATGTCCAAAATTGAAAATAATTTTAGATCTTAATCTGACATGGCCTCTAACTTTTAAATTCTTTCTTGGATAGTCATCTTCCCCTAAAAATTATTCAAACCATGATTAAATCCACATAATGAAAAAATATGAAAAACTTAAAATATACTTAATCACAGGTCAACCACCTGTGATTAAGTATATTTTATTGTCTTACCACCAAAATCATCAGGGTACACTCTGATCATATGTTTTAGTTCCTCTGTCCTTTTAGTCTCCATTGGCCCTCCCAATGTATTTACAATTTTCTCAAAGTCATCCCAGGCAGTTCTGCAGCAAACTAGTGATTTATCTAAAGTAACACAAATCAATTAGTGACTTTAATCCTTGTTATTATAATAATACCTGGATTATTCTTATTGACATTGTCTTTGGACAATATTACTATTGCATTGTTTTTAAATTTATTTACACATGTATTAATCTCAAATTCGAATAAAAATAACATGCCAAGGATAAGTTAGCTAATCTATGTTATAGTTGCATACCACCTTTAAATAATCTTTCCAGAACTGGTTTGACAGGTCTCTCAGTCTCCCAAGCAGACTGCTGGGTCAGCACTTCTTGTTTAAAAACATAATTGCAGTGTCCATTTGTCATATTGCTCACATATGCCATCATAGCTGTTACATCTAGGTTCAGTATTTTTATTTCTGGATGCTCATCAATGCACTGTGATACTTCTTCAAGAGGAGATTCTTGACTAGAAGTAAAATTTAAATTCTATCAACAGTAGTTAAATGTGGTTTATTGTCAAAATGTTTATTTTGTTTATAAAAATAATAAATCAACAATTTTTAGATCTCCATAAAAACAATAAATGTTGAGAAATGAGTTTAGTAGAACAAAACTTTACTGCACTCAGGAACCTGTATCTTGGAACAACAGTCTGAATAAATTAATGATAACATAAGTAGACATGTGTGATATTTGAAACAATTATTACCTGCTACGAAGGCACTGTTCATCACTGGACTCTTCACTCCAAGAGTCATCATTATCATCAATAGGATTAGAATTGGGCAATATTTCACCCTTCACTATTACACCTACAGCTTTCAATTTATTAGCCAAATTTTCTTCTATACCACTCATAAATTCAAAAATAACCTGAAATAATGCAATATAGAATAACAAATGCCGGTTAGGATCTCAATGGAGAAAGTCAATTCAGCTTTATTATACAAAAGTTATGTAGTGTACAAAAATATTATACAGAATTGAATACATTATAAGCAATATAAAAATTGATGGTAGTCTACTTTGCTATCAATCTGCTATCCCATAGTGTAGTTAGTGTAGGTCATGTCAACATGAGCAAAAAGGTTGTAATAAATTTCAATGTTACCTTAGGTGGTTGATACATGCATGGATACAATTTAGCACACTCGAGGTAATCCTCAGCTTGATCTAGTATTGATCTAGCACCATATGAAGCCTTGCCGGCACTTAAGGCAGAGAGGGACTTTGGATTTCTGGCTACAACTGAAATACATAATTATTAGTACCTATAGATTCTAATTACAACTTAGGCCAGCAGGTAACATCTTTTACCCTTGGTCCACACTCTGCCAGAGTCACTGATAATGTCAATAACTAGTTTAGTTGTGTCGTTAATGTGAAAAATTTTACAGACGGCTATGACATCAGACCTCAGAGCACACTCGACCATCGCGCCTAGGTGACGAAGATTTGAACATGATAGTTGTTCAATTTTTACTTTTTTGGACTTTTGTAACTAAAACAAAGAAGCTAAGGTTAGATTATGATAAAGACAATGTCTTGAAAACACATTACTAAATGGCCTCTGAATTACCTTTCTCAAAAACTCTATTTCTTGTTTGATTTTTCTTTGTAATTTCATCACTCCATCAATTTCATTAATTGATTCTAATTTAACCACAAGATTTTCACCGCAGTCGACTTTTTCATTTAGTAAGGACAATAACTCCTCAGAAGTTTCCATTTTCATAGAAAAAAATATAGGATTTTAATTTATTTTATTTACAAAATGTAAGTAAAATGAAGTAAAACAACTTGCCATGACATATGTGAAAATGTCAAGTGTCACAGTGTCAAAACTGTCAGAGTACCCAGCTGTGGTGTGCAGTGCAGGTGCAGCATTTTTTTGTAATATTTTTGCTATGGCTTCAGAGGCCTTTGTGCCATTGCCAAGCCACTCGGACAGTAAAACCACAGGCTAATGATCTTACGAGTTGCTTACAATAAAGAATGAGTATGTATGCAAGAATTTACAATCAATCACTTCATCTATAAACGCAATGCAAAATTCGGATACGCCCAGCGGACCAATAGGTACCGTTAAGGCATATTATTTGAATCATCGTAGCCAAGGAATGCGATTCGACATTACAGGCAGTGCCCTTGTTGCCCCGTTTGCAAAAGCGTCCATAGTACTTAGCCGGAGGGACGCAGGTTCGAACCAGTCGTTACAATATTTTCTCCCTAGTCTGTGCATTGCTGTTGTTTGTTTGTAGTATGGAGTGTAGAAAGAAAGGAGGACCATTTCAGTGTATTAAAAAGTGTCCATTGAAAGGGAGCAAATTAAGGTGGCGCTGTAGTAGCAAGTGGAAGAATTTTAAAAAGAGCGCCACAAATTATTATAGTAGGTTACTAAATTAAAAAAGGAAACAAAATCTAAATAGTTAATAAAAATTGATTATACATACTGTTGGTCGAAAAAAAGATCTAGGTTGAGACGTACCCGATATATTACATTCCTCTATGTTGAAACGTATCAATTCCTTTACTTTTCAATTTTCGTCCACTTGGACAACTTTTCACTGAACAAAATTTTCCCATTGCGTCTATATTTGTTCTTTTTGTATTAACAACAATAAAATCATTAAAATAACAAAAATGTATCAACGAAATTGCATAAAAAAAAATTTTTCAACTCAGCACACTTCACTCTGCTGCTACATTCGTATCATTTCCACTTGCTACACTAGCGCTAGTTCGGTGACTTTTCGAACCATAATTTGCTGTATACAAGTGGACACTTTTTCGACTTATCCCCCATACAAGATGGTCCTCCTTTCTTTCTACACTCCATAGTTTGTAGATATCAGGTATGGAGGGTAGAAGTAAGGAGGACCATCTCAGTGTATTAAAAAGTGTCCATTGAAAGGGAGCAAATTAAGGTGGCGCTATAGTAGCAAGTGGAAGAATTTTAAAAATTTATTTATTTTTATTTCAGGAGTTTCATAGGTTATTATTTACTAAATTACAGTTGACTACGTAAATAGTTGAGATTTTAAATACTGCATATTTCCTAACTACATAAGTCAAGAGAAATGTTAAATTTTTCAACTCAGCACACTTCACTCTGCTTATAACTGCTACATTCATATCATTTCCACTTGCTACACTAGCGCTAGTTCGGTGAGTGTTCGAACAATAATTTGCTGTATACAAGTGGACACTTTTTCAACTAATCCCCCATACAAGACGGTCCTCCTTTCTTCTACCCTCCATAGTACCAGGTATGTACAAACCAAAGACTACAATATAATATCGGAGACAAACTTTGTACATTAGTTAGTTCGAAATAAGTAAGCCGATCGGAAGTTGTCTGCAAGTGGTTTAGAAGTGGTAAATTTTAATAGAAAGAGTCGGTCATAGAGGAATGTAATATATTGGAGTCGGTGTAAAGATAATTAGAGTGTGTATGTTTCACATTTCTAATTATTTTGTTTACTAATTTCGATATTTGTGTATTAAAACACTTAATTAAACGATTTTATCACCGCGGTAGTTCGGAACGGCTTACTTCCGATCGGCTTACTTATTTCGAACAAACTGTACCTGGTTTGAGCTTGAGCTAGTTACCCTTCAGCAGTTACCCCCTAATCTGAAATAATCTGAATCAGGCAAATAGTAATTGCTTCAACTGACATAGTGAAACAAAATAATTTATTTAATAAAAATACTTTTTCAATTTTGTTAAAAATAATACTGAAACGTAACATAATAATAATTGAATAATCTGATTTTACCGCCATAACAGTGATTCGTTGTGGCTGTCACGTGACCATAACCCTAAAGCAGCCAATCAAACAAAGCCCAACGACAGCCCGACAACCACAATTTTGAGAAATGGCTGACGACAAAGAAGTAGAGAAAACTATTGCAGAAGACTTGGTAGTAACCAAGTACAAATTAGCCGGACAAATTGTTAATCGTAAGTTCATGTTAAACTAGTGATTGATGATATAAACATACGAGCCATTATAAGAATTTATGGTCTACCGTAGGTTGGTTGGACCGATGGACGCGTGTCATCGCCATGCGGACAATGTGGTGCCGCTATCGGATATTCGTGCCATTCGTGGGTGAATCTTTAATGCATTCCGTGAATTTACAGGTGTCCTGGAACAAGTCATCGCAAAATGTGTGCCTGAAGCGTCTGCCAGGGAAATCTGCGAATTTGGCGACAAACTTATAATAGACGAAACTTCAAAGGTTTTTAAAAAAGAGAAAGATTCTAAAAAGGGTATAGCGTTTTCAACATGCGTGTCGGTGAACAATTGTATATGTCACTTCTCGCCGATACCTAGCGAAAATGATTACATCCTCAAGGAGGGAGACCTGGCTAAGATGTAAGTAATTATTGTGAACTATATAACCTGGTGAACTTTGTTCTGAACTCGTACATTGCCCTCTTTTTGAAGTATTCAGTATCAGTTTGTTATGATGAAAATAAACTTTCTATTCTGTTACTTTATGTAACAGAATAGAAAGTTCCGCAATATACTGTGAATGCCAATTTAGTTTATTTACAAAAAACTAATTTAATTATAAAATTAGCATTACATAGAACCTATAAGAATATTATAACCTCAATAAAATATGGTTTCTATAATTAGGTCATTTGTATTACTTGTAACTTTGTAAGTTGTATGAGAGTGATCTTGATAAACTTAGTACATATATGTATGTAATATCATATTAGTTCATTTTCATTCATTGTAATAATAATAATATATTTATTTTATAAAATTTAGAAAAGTAGTATATTATCACCTTTTGTTTTTTTAGTGATCTTGGTGCACATATAGATGGGTTCATAGCAGTGGTGGCCCACACTGTCATTATTGGAGGTGTTGAGGTTACGGGACGTGCTGCTGATGTGGTCCTTGCTGCTCATTATGCAAGTGAAGCCGCCTTGAGGCTGTTGCGGCCTGGTAATGAGGTATACTTTAGTGTTTAGATGTTTTAGTTAGTTTGTATTCAACTAATCCAATAGTGTGTTGTGTATCGTAGATTATTATTTTGTACTGAGTTTATCTAAAGCATATTCAATTTTAATTAAGTCAATTTCTTTACAAAAGTAAAGACATTGACTGATTGGGTTTTATTTATATGTGCATAGGTTCATATTATACTTAACAAATTTTCCATGTGTTTTAGAACTATGCAATAACAGATGCAGTGCAGAAAATCACTTCAGAGTATGGCTGCAAGCCTGTAGAGGGTATGCTCTCACACCAACTAAAGCAATTCCGTATTGACGGTGAGAAAAGCATAATTCAGAACCCTTCAGAAGCACAGCGTAAAGAACATGAGAAAACCACATTGGAGACGTATGAAGTGTATGCAATGGATGTACTTGTTTCAACTGGAGAAGGTGTTGTAAGTATCCTAATATCGCAATTAATTGATGTTAATAAGAAGAACTTAAGAAGCTTGATACATGATGAAAAATATTGTGTTTGTAAAGCCCTGAATTCTTTCCAGACTTAGTCTAATACTTTTTCTGGCAGTACTCAGGGAAAAGAAATAGTATAATTCTAACTGAAATGATTTACATTGCATTTTGGTTTTATCTTACTGACAAAAAAAAATAACTAAAAGAAACCATAGCCCTTAAAATATCAGGTACTAAATTTCATTGTCTTGTTCAGGGTCGAGAAATGGATACTCGGTGTACAATCTACAAGAAAACTGATGAGGTTTATCAATTGAAACTGAAAGCTTCAAGAATGTTCTATAGTGAGGTTAGTACATGTTTTTTTTTTCTGGTAAATAGACCAACTAGACCAGGATCTAAAATTATTTTTGTAAGTATTTATGTAATTAATTAAAATGATAATAACTTATTACCATTTGTGTGACAGGTCCGCAATAAACATGGATCAATGCCTTTTAACCTGCGAAGCTTCGACAAAGAGACCAGTGCGAGATTGGGTGTTGTTGAGTGTGTCAACCACAAGCTCATTGAGCCCTTCCAGGTAATTTGTGCTTAATTTGAAGCCAAGTCCATGCCCTTGTGTGTTTACTATTAAATAAATACTAAATATTCTATGAAGCAACAACAAGCTACTATTGCTCCTGCCATAGGTAGCTAGACTTTGAACACCCATTTTCATAATATCAATCAGAGATTAGATAGCTGATTTCATAAAATATTAAATGTTGTCTAAGATTTGTAAGAAATATTACAAACATTACATTTCTACAGGTACTATATGAACGACCAGGTGAACTGGTGGCACAATTCAAGTTTACAGCTCTGTTGTTGCCTAGCGGTACACACCGTATCACCGGCCTGCCTTTCGAAAAGAGTCAATGTAAGAGTGAACGCACCATCAAGGACCCTGAACTCAATGTAAGTATAACATACATATATATATATGTTTATGATTTTATTATATTATTATATGATTGATTTCTTTGTAAAATAGCAATAGAATGGTATCAAATCAACAGTCAAATATAAAAAGCTTTTCCTCACACTTAAGGCCCACTGGATTTGGACAATTGCTTTCCTACACTTCTTATTATGCAAATTCTTTTATAAGTCAAGTGTAAATAGCCAAACAAAAAACCTACAAGATTTTATAAGATTCATTAATTTGTTATTCCATATTATTTTATTATTGTACAAAAATAAATTTAACCACTAGTTGATGGTGCTAATCGTCATATTATACCCACCACCATATTAATGTATTTGATCAAGTTCTGCATCACCTATCTTCTATTAAATTACAACTCACTATCACTACATAGTGTATAAAACAAACTCGTTTCCTGCTGTCTGTCTGTTCCTATGTATGCTCAGATCTTTAAAACTACGCAACAGATTTTGATGCGGTTTTTTTTAATAGATTCAAGAGGACGGTTTATATGTATAATACAATTAATACAAACATATTATAGTACAGGAAAAGTCTAGAAAACGCGGGCGAAACCGTGGGCGGAAAGTAGTCTATGATAATGAACTCTCAGTTCATAATACTTTCATACAAATTTTCAATCAACTTTTTACTAAGACCAGCAACCATGATGTCATATGTATGGGCCTGCACAATATGAAGTCTTTGTAGTATACATACTGTTTTTAAGCTACATTATTTACTAAATAACTTACCTTTTTGTATTTTTCATCCATTTGCCATTCTAACATTGTATCATAACATACCATCACGCCTGTATTCCCCGAAGGGTTAGGCAGAGGAGTACTAATGTAAACCCACATTTCGCCAGTTTAGGTGTAGGTTATGTAATAGAGCCGAGCCGCTATTGCCACTAACCGGGTACAAATCCAGACTGAATTGCTACTAATAATTTCATAGAAAAGCCCAATAACACTGCTCGACCTGGGGATCGAACCCAGGATCTCTAGCGTAGCAGTAATGATGACTAACCCCAGCACCATGGCAGGTTAAAACTTATTATAGTAAAGACTGATTCAATAACATTTCAGTTCAAATCCCTGTTATCTTTCAAAGCATGTTTCAACAAGATGTGATTTGAACAAGCACAGGGTATAGAAAATGCAATGTTTTTGAGCCGATTTGCGTATCATTCGCATTTCTGTTTGAACCATTGCTACATTGATATGGTAAAAATGTTGAAACGCGTAAGAAGAAACTGAAACAGTCAGATAAATAATTATTATGTTTGTTATTACAGGCACTCCTTAACTCATCTGCGAAATCGAACAAGAAGAAGAAAAAGAAAACTGGTGCTGAAGAGCCAATGGAAGTTGAAACTGTTGCCTAGCAACCGGATTATTTGCCCAGCACTTCAACATAATGAACACCATAGCTTCCTTCAACATACTCTAATGGACAACTATCTCTTAGCCTTCAATATCAACATCTTTAAAATACTATACAATATCATTATTTTCTACTTTTCGGGAATGGTTTGGCCTTTTTAAATCCGAAATGAAAGTGGAGTTTAACTCTATAAAAACTTATGTGGGACTTGCAATAGTGATGTGAATTGCAATTTATGTGTGCTATTGTAATGTATTAGGCAATAACTATATATTTTTAATTTTTTTTTTTTTGCTTTCAATACGTAACTGCTCAATGACTTCCACATTATTGAAATTATATGAAATAATTTAATACTTGTACATAAGATGACCCCATCCCACTTGACTGAGGTATTGATTTCGTACTCCTGAATGTTTCATCGCCAGACTAAATAAGACCATTCCGTTTTAATTACAATGTAGTTCCTTATAGTACACAAAATTTAAAATCCTATCAGATGAAAAAAAAAATGGTACATTGATGTATCACTTTCAACAACATATTTCGAGCATAAATTTCATTTATAAGTTTTATAATATTTGAGAAGTTAAATTGTTTCTCGTATAATATGATTTGTCACATTTCTTGTTATAATGATTTTGCTGTCAGCTACCTATTACGTGTAACAACAACCAAGCTTTCTATATTTCATTTTTAATAAGTAGATATTGGTAACTTCTCCTAACACATTGCTATTTCAATACATATAAAAATAAAGTTATAAAAGTCTATAATTTGCTATAAATCAAAAACAGAATTGGTGAAACGATTGTTTTATATGATTAAAATTGAGAATTGAAATGGGCATTCATTTTTTGTGGTAGCCCTGTCTGTGTTGTATAAACTGCTATATTTGTTGAAGCTTGGAAATGTTTGCATGTTTGTGGAGCAGACCCTATTGTTAGGTAAAGTTGTAAAATATGTGACACTGAGGAAAGAATAAATCAAACTGTGCCACAGTTGTGGGCTGTTTTTGTAAAACGCATTTTTTTTTATGTCCCCTTATATGTGTACCTGGAGGATACTACATATAATATGGTAGGGTAAGCCCCGGGAAAGTTGCAGGAGAATGAAGAGGCCTATTTTAATGATCATTTAGAACTACATAATATATTACAATAATTGAGATGTGCTGACAGAACCTTTAATGATTTGTACAATATTTCAACATTTGGGTTGATACTCTAGAAGAGATTTTGCTTTCGAATTTCAGTGGATGTATACATATATTTTTGCTCATAACTACATTGCACAGATATATAATTTGACTCGAGTTATCAGTGTCAGTACAATATATATTAAAACTAGTTTGTTCAGTACCAATAATTGAATCGATCAAGTTCTTTGTCCGAAGATATCGTACGTGCAATCGATGGCAACAATTTGAACACAATTTGAATTTATGTGCTTATTAATTATTGTTTTATTTCATGTTCCAGGATAGTTAGTTCCATAAGTAAGAAAGATATAAGAGACTGCGTAAGAATCAGATAACACTATCTATCTACTTAAAGCATGTTACTGTAATATCAAATATTAGCCTGATGTGTCTCGATTACACATTTAGTGAATTAGTACAGTTAATAAAAGTTTTTTTTTGGCATATAGCATACCATTGGAAAGGGGACAGACTAGAAAACATTTTAAAAGCATTCGAAGATCCCAATCGCCTTTATTTATTTTTTTACAGCAATTTTAAGCTGAGTTTTAATTGAATTTTCCGTTTTCAAAAATCTTTGTGAGGTTTTTAAAAAGGATCTAGATGTTATTAGCAAGTAATTTCATAGAAACATACAAGAGTAGACATCACAATTAAAATGAAATTTAAACGCTCTACTAATTAGATTTTTTAAATTGGCTTTATATTTTCTCGAATATTTCCCAACAAAGTTTCAAAAGTTGTTATAAAACCGGTGTGACAAGGAATGAGTTATTGAGCCTGAAGAGATAGCTAATGACCTCTTCCATCGGCCAATTCCATTTGGCAAATGATGCACCAAACACCTTATATAAATAAACTGGATGACTACTTTTATTCTAATAAAAGTTATCTGTTACACATTTCAACAGCTCACAGTTGAATCTAAAGAAAAATAGAATAATTTTAATAATCACTTTTAAAATAAATAAATAAATTGGCTGTTAATTTTCTTGTTTAGTAGTTGTGCTTGGTTCTGCTACATCCAGAGCTGAGGAAATGAATTCATAGGTCTTGCTTGCAGCATTGCTAGTATGTGTCGGTAGATCAATCAAAAAGTTGAATGTTGCTTTGACTCCACTATTCCAGTAATATTTGAATAAGTATGAAATTTTGTCATTTGATGGTAGTGGAGGCAGCTGCAATTAAAAGAATAAAGATGCAATTATCAATCACAAAAAAAAACGAGCTGTACAGTTTGTTCGAAATAAGTAAGCTGATTAGAAGTTGTCTGCAAGTGCTTTAGAAGTAGTAAATTTTAATAGAAAGCATCGGTGTAAAGATAATTAGAGTCGTATATCGATGGTCATACGTTGACAACTCGTAACCCACATTTTTTCGCAAAATGAGTTATGCACATCAAAAAATTTGAAATTAAGCGCCGAATCTTCCCATTGATAACTCGTAATGCACAAAATATGTCATTCAAACAATTTATGCCACAGCTGACAACTCACTATTAACAGGTACCAATTTGAACTCACTAGTGAGCGAGTTACGAGGTATCAACGCAAATGTAGTTCGCAATATTCACTGACATAATAAGATTACGGCGCTTTTTCCAACTTTAAATAGTCTATTTCTTAACGAAATAAGGTCCTTGAAGGTATATTGATAAGTTTATTTTTTTATTTTATCTAAAACACTCAATAAAACCTCACTATTTAAATTTTAAGCCATCCTATTATTATCAATACCTTTAATGTAATACAAATTAATGAGAACTATTGAGTTATTCAATAATGTTTTGGTAATAATCATAATAAAATAGCTATTAACTATTATAGCTGTTACCTGACCCACCGAGACCCCGCCGTGCCACCTAGGGTGGGTCAGGTAACAGCTATAACCCACTGTACACGCTTCATACAGCTACATGTCGAGCTATACAAATCCAAATCCATTTTACGCTAAACAAATATTGGAACAACAATATAAAGATCGTCAACTGTGGAAACAAAATGCAAGAGAAGAAAGAGAAAAGGAGGCAGGTGAAGGAAAATTTATTGTCTCAAAACAGGACGTTTAGGCTGTGATCGATGTCCATCCAAGAAAGTAAGGTGTCATTATTGGCTTTCAGAGGTCAACTGTGATAATCAAGCATCAGCTTTTGTTATCACGCAAAGATCCAGACGACGTCAAAGGGTTCAAATTTGACTTTTTCGAAAAAGTTTGATGATTCAAAAGTCATGCTTTATGAAAGTATCAGGCATGGAAAGAAAAACATGGTACATTCGCATCGAAAACTATTCTTTGTTGCCGAGTAGGCTAAAATATTAATTTTCCCGTAACAACCTACGAGCATCTTTTTAAGGAGTTGTCTAAACTTCATCATGATCATATCTTCCAAATGAGGTCCACTGCTGAACGAAGGTCTCTCCCTAGACTTCCACAACGATACCGGTTCTATACCGCCTGCATCCAATGACTCCCAGCTACCTTTACCAGGTCGTCTGTCCATTTCGTTTGGAGGTCGTCCCACACTACGTTTTTCGGGGGGTGATCTCCACTCCAGAACCTTTTTGCCCTAGTGGTCATCAGTTCTACGAGCTATGTGCCCCGCCCACTGCCACTTAAACTTGCTAATCCCTTGAGCTATGTCGACAACTTAGTTTCTTCTGTGGATCTCCTGATTTCTGATTTGGTCGCGTAGAGGAGTGCCAGGCATAGCTCTCTCCATAGCTCGCTGAATGACCTAGAATCTAGGTCATTACGCTCACTATGGGTCTTATAAGAAAGCTCTAGGTCTTAGAGCTTTCTTATAAGACCCATAGTGAGCGACCACGTTTCTGTGCCATACATCATCTATGGTAACACCTGGTCGCCTAAACTTATTTCATTCAAATTAAATTACTTGCAAGCTCTTAAAACTGTAATACCTTCAGATTTTTACACTTTTTATGGTAATTTGCCGCACATGTACTTGGTTTAATCTCATAAAACAGTGATTTTTTTAAAATTGACACCTCTTAAGTCATTGTTGACTTCTCGTAACACGTAAGTAGTGAGGATTTTTGAAAATTGTTTACTCGTAACTATTTGTGTATTAATTATTTATTGAATTATCTATGTGGGCAGGTATTTTTTTTAAATTATATGAATAAATAATTCGATTATCTACCAACTACTTTTTTATTTTATTTATTTATTTTCAAAATTATACAGTTTTTTCTCTCTCTTGTAAAATTTGACAATTTGCAGTTACGTGTTGTCAACCTTTGACCATCGATATGTTTCACATTTCTAATTATTTTGTTTACTAATTTCGATATTTATGTATTAAAATTAAACGATTTTATCACCGCGGTAGTTCGGAACGGCTAACTTCCGATCGGCTTACTTATTTCGAACAAACTGTAATTAATGATTATAGCTAATGTATTAAAAATTGTTTACCTCATATGGTATCTGTTTTTTAAGTTCGCCAACATATGGTGAAACTCCTTTTTCTAACTCCTCGTATAAAGCACTTGTGGTAGCACTGTCTTTCCAAACGCCTTTATCAATGGTGTAATATACAGCAGAGCCAAATACGGCCGATTTTATACCAAACCTAGAAATAAAATAAAAATAATACATTTCTAAAAACTACACACAATACCAATGTTTTAAGTAAAAATTATATAAAATATAAATAATGGGCTTACTTCAGCATTTTATAGGTTTATTGATCATTAAAATAAAAGTTAATGTTTGTTTACTACGAAAATTATATAATTTTCGAAGCACCTAACCTTAATTTTTTTTTCGTGACTGTATCTGACAGATTGGCGCTGACGGACGGATGGAATGTAAATGTGACGTCAACGTCAAGTTAGAAAACATATTTTTGAAAATTACTAATCTGTAGACGTGAATGTATTTTTTTTTGTGAAATTAGTCGTTGATGAAATCAATCTAGCCTTATTAACGGCCCGTTCACGACTTTGATCTTAGCGGTGAGCGGCGCGGCGGGCTAGGTGGTGGAGCGTTGTGCACGCCACGTACCCTCAGTAGTGGCGAGCGGCAGCGGCCGTGGTGGACGTACTTGGATAGTCGAAACGTATCCAAAATTATGACGTTATCTTCCCTTTCCTTTCCTTTTGAAAACATTTCATTTTTTAAATAAGACATTCTCAATATGAGGGAATGAGTGCACGAACTGAATAAATATAGCTATTTAAATGGTGAATTTATTTCTTCCCACAACTCTCTAATTACGTTTTATATTTATTTTGAGGATATTTTGACATCCGTATATGTGGTCGATTTAAAATTTCAGTGATGAACGTCTCTGTATTAATTACCACCACAAAATCGTTTAAAATATTTTGTTTTACATTTCGCCGCTGAGTCCGTCCCTCCTACACCGCTGTCTGTGCCGCTTTGTGTCGTGCTGTCGCACTCAGTCGCTAGTACTTTAGTTCCCACCGCTCGCCGCACCGCGCGCCGCTGCAGCATTTCGTTTAAAGAAAACCGCGGGCTTTTTCGCTGTCATGTGAGCGGGGCATCACGTGGCGTGCTTGAAAACATTTCTATACATTTTAATCTTACCGCTCGCCGCGCCGCGCTAAGCCACCGCTCACAGCGGCAAGGTCATGAACAAAATGTTACGCATGAATGCAATAAAGAACTTAAAACTTGAAATCATAAAAATAATCATAATCACGGGCACAAAAGCCTCTGAAGCCATGCCAAATACATTAGTCTGTGCACAAAACTCTGTCAATGTCAATACTCAATTGTGATTTCTGTCAATACATAAAAAATTGATGTTGATTGATGGTTTTTTATTTGAATTTGACAAAAAGACGAGTGGAAAGGAGCTCTTCTGTAGATAAAAGTAATAAAAATTAATTTAACTTGCTAGTTGAGTGATATCTTGCTCAGTCATAAGGTCTGTAAGGTCATATGCTACAGAAGTTATACATTATTAATAATAATGTTACAATAGACGTCTACTGTACTAATTTTCATCCACTTCCACAGTAACCAAGTCGAAACAATGATAGATACCTTTGTGAAGTTAGAGGACTGTATTAATAATTGTTTAATACGTAAACTTTCCAAACCTTGTCATGGAAAAGAATACTATACTGAGTATCAAGTAAGAACTAATAAGTTAGAACAGTATTTTACTAAATTAATACAGATAATAGAAAATGTAGACTTCAGGCAGCAACTGGAGATAGTTTCAAGTACCTTGTATTCTTTGTTTATTTTATATTTGGAACTAAAAACCGATGGACCATGGAATACTGATGATATTGTATCTAAAGATTATCCTGCAATTTTAAACCACATATTTGAAAGTAAATATGGCATTGCATTTGATGAACTGTTACTGAAGGATGATTTTTACCGTGCACAAGAAGTTTTTGATAAGTGCATCAAAGAATTACACCAGAAAATGACTTTAGATGATTTTAAAAAGTATCCTGGCCTTATTGAAGTATATGTTTTACTTATTGAGAACATACAGGTAAGTTTAATATAATCTTAAATATGTAGTTTAGTTAGCAGTATGTACCTATGTAGAAGCAATATTATGTATTTTTTATTTTCAGGAATATAATGTGACTGTTAACCCAGTAGCTGTTTTGCCGGTTGCTTTGCTTTTGGTTGATGACTACATCGTCCCTAATAAAGTGAAAGGCTTGAAATGCTGTGCATTCATATTACAATGCTTGGTCAGTATATAATTGTTATACATTAAGTACACAAGATAATTTTAAAGTTATTTAAAAGATAGGATGTGTAATATTTAGTGTAATATAAGTTTATTCTATAATTATTTTGTTATTTTTTGCAGAATGCTAATGCTTTTATATCAGGTAATTACTATGAAGTTGTGTACAGAAGCCTTATAAAGAACATCTATGAAAAAGACATAGAAGTTACACAGTCACTATTTAAATGTTTTCCAGATTTTTTAAAAATACTGCCATCAGAAGTGAAGGTAGGTTTGTCGAAACTGTCACATTTTTTCTAAGAAAATTGGGGGCATTGATTTAATCTCAAATAACTGTTTTTTTTTTTCAGAAAACCAAGTTAGACAATGTATTTTCAAGTGTCATAGAACAATTGAGCCTAGAAACCAATTTATACAGAAAGGCGGTTTGTTTTGACTTTACTACTAAACTAATAGAAATGCATGGTATCCACTGTGTTAAGAAGAAAATATTTAAAGACATCATCTGTGATAACCTAGACATGTGTTGCAATGAAGGGGTTTATGAAGTTTTAATACAACAGGTCTTAGAGGTGATACAATAACTATTTATTAGATTCTAGTTGTTCCCTCCTGGTTTACTTATATTGATTCCATTTTTCCCAATCCTGGGTGACTGACTGATTTTCTATACCTTCATTCTTAAGAATTTAATTTTATTGGCCTAATAAATTATCTTTATGATTAGCTGTTAAAAAAACATCATTGAAATCATTGAACTGTGTGATTTGTATCAGGCTACACAAGAAATAGCAGTGTCATAATATTCTTTCACCTGGTATCTATGAAGCTTGGTCCAAAGTTGTTAAGTAACCAATATACATGAATATAAACTTGCAATTATAATATTTTATTTCAGTGCCTATTAATGTGGATTAGGCATTGCTGGTGTATCTGGAAGCTACCAACTAACCAAAGGATTCTGTCTTCTCTTATCAAGACTCTTTATGTGGCCAAAGAAGAAGTCACTATATCCAAAATTCAGAATTTGATTCTAACATTAATTCACTTATGTACAATAGAAGAACAGAAGCAAATATGTTATGATTTAGAAGCAGTGTCTAAAAATACGACTTTTAATGATGATTTCTTTAAAAGGATAAATAAAATAAAAGAGGGTATTAATGCTTAGTAGTAGTTGTTTTATTTTAGAATGCATTACTTACATAGGATTCATAAAATCACAATAGATTAATATCCCAATTATTAAAAAATGAATTATCATGAGAATGGTCCACTATCTAGGTGATAGGCCACGCGAATATATAAAAGTTATTTTGAATAAATTTTACAATTTATAACTTAACATACCGCCTTAATCCTTTATGGAAAACTACTAGGTCCAAATCTAATTTGGCCCATTATTTATCACATATATTTTCCCACTAGTGCTATTTACATATGAGCACCATACTTAATTGTATTAACAAAAATAATAAGACTGATCCTACTTCACTATTTACTATAGTACAATCATGGTTAGACCTTATCACTAATGTTGAGCTAGGCTGCTAAGGCAATATTATTCCATTTAAAATATCACACACTCTATCTATGGAGGGCCTATCATTCTTATGATGCTCTAAACATTGTTGAGCTAGTTTAAATACATCCTGAGCTATTGTCCAATGTTCAACAACACGATCCAAAAGGCTAGTGATATCTCCATTTTCGCAATTATCTTCAACATAATTCTTTATATTATTATTTTCACCATTAGCTGTTATAATTGGTTTCAAACCAGTTAGCAATTCAAGCAGGACTATTCCAAAACTAAAGATATCGTTTTTCTGTGTGACTGTACCAGAGAAGCCTTCTGGCGCCATGTATGCTGAAGTTCCCATCATAGATTTTGTTGTAATAAAAGTTGTTTCCAATTGTTTAGCCAAGCCAAAGTCACATAGCTGCAACATAAGAAAAAAAAGAATTTTGGTCATTTAAACAGGTGTAAAAAAAATAACTACAGAAGGCAGATAGGGAAGACCCCCATTACATGGGGCCTAAACATACTGGCGAACTGTGGGTGTAGATTAGTGAAAACTCTAACCCTTCGTTCGGGGAGAAAACGGGCGTGAAGGTATGATGTTAAAAAAATAATAATAATAAAATGTAATGTTGTTGTGTTAATTAATAGTTGTCGACATGTGGGGGGTGGATTCAGCAATTATTGTACCAATCATTGTGTCAGCGAATGGCCTAATAGCCAAGAGCCTCGACCAACACCTAAGGAGGCTCTCGTTGAGTGGCTGGAGTAAGGGCTTGATACAGAAAGCAGTACTCCTAGATACGGCGCGTATTGTTAGGAGGTTCCTCTCTCTGGGGCCCTGATCACCGGTGGCTTGGACTCTGTTCCCGACACCGGTGGACTACTATTTTTATATTTTTAAATGTTTTTTATTTTCGTCTGTTTTATAAAAATATTTAAAAATTTTAAAAATATGGGTAAACTTTAAATAAATGGAATAATAATAAACATTATTAACATACCATCACGCCTGTATTCCCCGAAGGGTTAGGCAGAGGTGTACTTAATGTACACCCACAGTTCGCCGGTATGTTTGGGTCCCATGTAATAGGGGGCGAGCCTATTGCCATTCACCGGGCACAAATCCAGACTCCGAGCTGCTACTGAGAATTTCATAGAAAAACTCAATAACACTTACTAACACTGACCTGGGGATCGAACCCAAGACCTCTAGCGTAGCAGTCGCGATTGGGACCACTAGACCAACGAGGCAGTCAATAATAATAAAATAAGTTTTTTTTTTCAATTTTAGTATATAAATAAAGGATGTATTAAATATTTGTAATGAATGACTGTGAACGACTGTGAATGACTGTGTCGGTGTGATCACCGACTGGTGAGAGGCACTCTGGATATTAATGTTAAAATCGAACGAGAGCGCTTAATGAAGTCGACTCTTAGACTAACACTGTCCCAGGTCGAAGCTGGCTGCGAAAGCTTCCAGTTGGAACTACAGAACCGATTCGCCGTGTTGGAAACCACAGAGGACATAAGCGACGCCACCGATAGCCTGGTGTGTGTCATCCGCGAGGTGGGCAGTAAATACTTTCGACCTAAGAGCAATGGGCGTAGGTCGATACTCACCAGCGAGACTCTGGAATTGATGAGGAAACGACGAGAACTCACGAATGCCACACCGTCTGAGCGTCAGGTACTTAACAGGGAGGTCAAAGTTGATAAGACGCGACAATCGGCGCGCGAATACCGAAGCTATTGAGCAAGCGATAGCGCAGAACAAAGGCTCGAAGGTATTCGCGAAGCCGCATACCTCCCGCTGTCATCTGACAAAACTCAGAACGTCACAGGGCACCACCGTCACCTCGAAGCCAGAAATACTCGCTGAAGTCGAAAAGTTCTACGGAGACCTATACTCTCCAAAAACATACCCACCACAAGCCCACGACGCGGATGATCCACGGGCCAGACTTACACGCCACCTCACAGATGAGCTTCCCGACATTGACATGGGTGAGATTAGAATAGCTCTCGGACAGCTTCATAACAACAAAGCTCGTCAAGGAGGATGACGGGATAACCACGGAGCTGCTCAAGGCAGGAGGAACACCTGTCTTGAAAGAGCTTGTTAAGCTCTTCAATTCCGTCATTCACGCTGGCATGACAACGGAGGCATGGAGCAGGAGCGTGGTAGTACTATTTTTCAAAAAGGGTGTCACCTGAGACCCATACACGTAAATGGCGCTGCCCTCGAGGTTGTGCAAGAATACATATATCTTGGCCAAACTATACAACTGGGGCGGCACAACTTTGACAAGGAGGCGACCAGAAGAATACGCTTAGGCTGGGCGGCATTTGGGAAGCCACGTGATATCTTTAAATCGTCGATCCCACAATCCTTAAAGACCAGGGTCTATAACCAGTGCGTCCTACCCGTGATGACATACGGATCTGAAACGTGGACACTCACCGTTGGCCTGGTCCACAAATTCAAGGTTGCTCAGCGTGCAATGGAGAGAGCAATGCTTGGAGTTTCTTTGGTGGATAGAATTCGCAACGAAGTCATCCGCCAAAGAACTAAAGTCACCGACATTGCACGAAGAATAAGCACGCTGAAGTGGAAGTGGGCCGGCCATGTCTGCAGACGGACAGACGATCATTGGCGCAGACAAGTGTTGGAGTGGAGACCGCGTTTGGGCAAGCGTAGTGTGGGACGCCCTGCGATGCGATGGACCGACGATTTGAAGAAGGTGGCTGGCAGCGGATCGATGCGAGCTGCCCAGGACCGGGATGGTTGGCGCTCTTTGGGGGAGGCCTACGTTCAGCAGTTGACGGCGATAGGCTGATATGATGAATGAATGACTGGACAGCCTGCTAACTGCCAATTAATGGTCTAATTTATGACAAATTTCTTAAATTTTTTTGAATCTAACTTGCATTGAAATACACATCATCAACTAAATGCTTTTTACCTTTGGCACAAAATCATTTGTAAGCAAAATATTTGCACTCTTGACATCTCCATGGAGAAAATAGCTTTTTCTTGTAGATAGGGAATCTGATTGAGTTACACTATCATCAAATTGTGGTGGTCTTTCACTGTGGTGAATGTATTTCAATCCTTCAGCTGTGCCTCTCATGATGTTCATTCTCTGTATCTCTGTTAATATTTTAGCAGCTATTTTTTGTTGCAATGATCCACCATCAATATATTTACAAACTATACATGGTGCAGGCCCATCTATAGAGTACCCATATATAGGGACAATGTTTTCATGTCTAAGATGAGAAAGTGATTTCACTTCAGTATTAAAAACTTTCATGGCTACTTCAGAGCTTATTTGAAAATGAATTCTTACTCTCTTCACAGCTAATGCTCCATGTTTCCTGTGTGTACCAACATACACTTCCCCAAAACCTCCACTACCTATTTTTCCAACAGGTCCAGTTGGTTTCTCAATGAAGGTTTCACAAAACTTATTTGTCAAGGCTTCCAATTCTTTATAATCAAATTGAACCAGCTTCTTATCTTCTAATATAGCATTATCTATTATGCTAAATATGTTTGGTACAGATTTTATGTTGCCATTAGTACCACACTGAGAAAGTTCAGTTTGTGGGGTCATGTCTATCTGAGAAGATTCATTTTCAGTAGTACTAAGTGAAGCAGTAGTTACGGTATTTGTTGTTATAGGATCAAATTCATTAGATCTGGGTATCAAAGCACTAAAGTCAGGTAAATCCCCTGAAGTTATAACTTTAGAATTGGAAAAATCAATAAAGTCCAACTGTTTCATAAGGGCTGTACTTTTGTTACCCAAAGTATGCAATGCACTGATATTAGGTATATCTGTACTATGTATAGTATCAGGAAATTTAATAAAGTCACTTATTCCCTTCAGTTGTCTAGTAGTGTGGTTACACACTGCCTGATCATGGCTGGAGTTATGAAGATTATCACTGTCTATAGAGGCCATTGAGTTTAATATTTGTTCTACACTTTCATCATTTTGAAGATCAGTTAAGTTGATTGGCACAGCCGCTGCTGGGCCATGATCTGGTCTAGGTGGTGGTGACTCTGTAACATTTAAATGAATAAGCCAGGCCTAAAACACTCATTTGATATTCACAATCCAGAAATGATTGATGTGATAAGCAATAATTGAGAATAGCATTACTTTACTTTTAAACATTCAATTATTTTAATCTTAGACACAATGCAAAATCTATTGGTTTGTCTCATCTCAAAGTGAAATTCTAAATTTCTAGTACACTGAAGTAAAACTAAATTTGATGTAATTGGTTGCATTAAATAATTATATATTAGTGTAAAAATTCAAGTACCTCCCAACATGTGTGCAATTTCATCAACTGCTCTGAATATTTGGGCTTGGTATAAGATCTCCATGAGTGTTTCTAAGGTTGGTCTGACTTTACCAGAGGTCCCCCATTCATCAAACAATACTTCAGCACACTTCCTGTTTGTCTTTTGGGCATGATCTGCAAATAATCTATGGCAATCAAAATATAAAGTTAAAGACAAATTTCTTGTATTCAGTCTAAACTATTATGAGAAAAAATAACTTTAAAAAAATCTTAGATGAAACATCCTTACCATGACAACTTGTAAGTGAAGCAACACTCAGCAGATAATTATTGTAAAACATGTTTGTTAATTTTGAATTAGTGTATGGTTTGAAAGTATCGTCCTAAATAAATAAGAGGAATCACAAAAAACTACAAAATACCACCACCATAGGTAAGTACTATGTATAAAATACTGGTCAAAGAGAGATAGCCTTAGGGACTTACATTTATAATAAATAAATAAAGATAAATATGTTCAATAAATTATAGTTTTACCTCATATGTTCATTGTTATATTTTTGTTCAAAGTGATCACTTTGCAAGTCCTTTGGTATAAGAGGAACAACTTTTTGCCAATCATTGTTGGTCTCTAAGATAGATGCCAAGTTACACAGAGAGCCTGCGGGTAATTTCCGTAGTTCTACTTGCCGTTGCATTGTATGCATTTGTGACTCAAGTTTTTTTGGAACTTCCAAGGAAACACAATATTAGACAATTCTTTCCCCTGTGGCAATTGGAATTATTGGATACAAATAGGGATGTTAAAAAATAATCGATTATTAAAAAGAATCGATGATTATTTTATAAAAATCGATTTTTTATGAGCGATTATTATGTGTAAAAAAATCGATTATTTATTAATCGATTCTTTTATTTTAAGCGTCCCCTTTTTCGATTTTTTTCTACTGGCGGCCATTAAAATATAACAATGCAACACCGCTACCCAGTCCATTTGATGGGGGAGAGTGTGTTTCGATATTATTTTGCAAATTTTTCGTATACAAGAGGTGTTACTATTATTGAATATACAGGCTGTAAGGAGAACGCTTCCGAAGCCAGAACGTAGATTATATACAACCTAAATGCAAACGGATACCAAAAACATTTCGCTTTAAATTGGTTATTTTCAAGACTCCGTATTTCGTAAGCACGCAATGGAAACCGTACAAAACGTGAGGTCACTGACACGCGAGGCAACACGCCCCACAGCGGCGGCGCGTCCGCGCATGGCTGGCGCCGGCGCAGCGCTAAGCTTATGCGCCGAGCGCTCCGACGGCCGACTTACGGGATTTATACGGAATTTACAAAAACTTTCTTTCTTTTTACTTTCAAAATGCCTGCCTACAACACTTCACAAAATAATGAATTTTAATCGCATTCGTAGCCCACTGTTTAACATTAAAGCTGACAGAGGCGTTTTACGTACCTGTCTAAATCCTTTGCGACCTTATGAGGTTTGGCTCGAACTGCGCTCCATCCATTTCGATACAAAGCCGGGCCCGTCGCTGTGTCGACCCGTGAACACGAGGCATTAGTGTAGGATCCTCAACACATTCTGCACGTAGTCTATCAAAAACGCTCACTATTCTACCCCGCATTTCATCAGCACTGCCACATTCCCGATCAAACACTCTTTCTTTCACATACCCCCACAAAAAGAAGTCCAAAGGCGTTAAGTCGGGTGAACGAGCCAGCCAGGCGTGCGGTCCCAGCCTTCCGATCCAGCGGTCATTAAAAAGCTCAGTGAGACGCTCGCGGACGAGGCGCGTAACATGCGGCGGAGCACCATCATGCTGGAATAGCCCATACGTTGACGGACCATCTGGTCTGATGGCCGGTTTCTTGAGTGGCGGACGGGTTCACGTCTGACCATACATGGGCATTCCTCCTGTTCCACATGCCGTTTCTCGTGAATGTGGACTCATCCGTCCAGATAATGTGCTCAATGAAGCCAGGCGCACGTTGTTGTTGATCTAGCAGCCAACGACAGTACGCACGACGACAAACGTGATCATTGGGTAGCAAAGCTTGTACCTTGTGTATTTTGTAGGGCCGCATTCTGTTGCGGCGCAAGACTTTGTGAACTGTCCAGTGAGAGACTGTCGGTACGCCCCGGCGCCGCAATAATTTCGCTGCACTTCGTGTGCCCAGGCGTGGATTTTGGCGAATCACATTTAAAATACGCTCCTCGATATGAACATTCACTTGTTCTCCACCACCTGCCGCTATCGGAGCAATCGGTCGATTTTCTAAGACTCGCTGAAAAGCTGCCGTTATCATGCGAGAATCAGACGAATGCCGGACATTCGGAAATCTGTCTCGGTAAATTCTCAACGCTAGAGAAGCATTGCCACGGGCTTCTCCTAAACACATCAACATGTTGCCGTATTCACGAGCACTGTACACGTACGCGTCAGGCATTGTGTAATACAACAAAAAATAATAACTAAAAAACAATAAAACAGCACTAAAAACGTAACAATAATAACTAAACACAAATTTAAAACTAACAAAACAGTAAATACGATGCATTAGCTATCGATCGATTAAACGTAACGCACGTTCACTCACGAACCGAGTCGGAAAGGAACTAACAAGTAACTAGATTACTAAAGAAGTACTAAGAAGATCAAACACACCGCCTGCATCGGCGGCCCTTGTCGGCTTGCCTTTGTCGGCCGGCACGTGCCGACAAACGATACCGCCGCTGCCGCAGACAACGCGGCGACGCACTAGGCATAAAGCGGTGTCTTTTAATGTGCAAAGATCAACAAATTACAGAGGCGAAATGTGAAAAGAATTTCAATTGTTAGGAAATTGTACTTATGCTTTATTTTACAAACTGTTCATTTTCTAACTTTTAAATAAGATTTAACGGGTTTCTTAGATTAAATTAATTTAATTAAGCACTTTAAATTGATTGGGTTTACTTATTAAATGAAGGATACAGTAATTGCAATAACGAGCGCGCGTCGTGTGACTCTAATTACATTGACATAAAGCTCAAATTCAATTTATTCACGCGCGCTACTTGCTTCAAACTGAACAAGTGATGACATTTTTTTAGCCAATCACAGCTAAAGTCGGCGATCTTTTACTTTATTTCATTCGCTATCGATTATCGACTTACATACAAAACTGTTATTAAATGCACGACACAGTGCATTAATGTAAAACTGTTGACGCCTCTGTAATGTTTCTTCTTATTTATTTTGGCGGCGATTTACAAAGGATGCCTAAGGTCGCCGCGCCGCGCATAGCCGTGGACGCCTCTCTTTCAAACTAGGTTGCCCGGGTTCAAACCTCGACATAATACCAATGAGTTTTGTGATCATTTACCTTGATTATCAGGATTCGAACGAAAGTTATTAGTACTGAATGACTGCCTCGTTGGTCTAGTGGTCCCAAGCGCGACTGCTACGCTAGAGGTCCTGGGTTCGATCCCCAGGTCGAGCAAAGTGTTATTGAGTTTTTCTATGAAATTCTCAGTAGCATCTCGGAGTCTGGATTTGTGCCCGGTTAATGGCAATAGGCTCGCCCCCTATTACATGGGACCAACATACCGGCGAAATGTAGGTGTAAGTTAGTACACCTCTGCCTAACCCTTCGGGGAATACAGGCGTGATGGTATGTTATTAGTACTAACTTGAGCACGTCGTGCAGAGTGCAGACAGAACAACACGGTCACAATTATCTCTGTACTTCGCTGGAATGTGATGGCCATCTTGCTTGCAGGTCTACAGATAATGTGACCGTGATGTAGGTAGATTAACATTTTAATTTTGTTGCTGTGCAAAATTTTAATGAAAGAATTAACAAAATTGCTTGATAAGTCAATGTCTTTGCATGTACTTAATCATTTTTTTTTACTTTCCTTTCCCAATCACAGTAGGTATCTAAGTACCTCTATTCGATATGGGTCTCAAGGGTAAGCGAAGTAGCTGGATTTTTCTGATTTATAAGCAAAATTTGCGAACATTCGGATCAAAATTGTAACCCTGTTCAAGGGGAAAATCATTCTGATCCTTGCATGAATGGAATCCGAAAGCAGATATCCCACAGGCCCACAACTAGGTAGAAGTGAACTGAAAAGACATTTTTAGGAGGATAGGATCACATGGTACCGCCGCACGACATTTTTGTTAGCCAGCCGCCGCGCGTAGCGTCGCGTGTACTTGGGGTCGTCGACCGCGCGGCTGTCGGTGAGCGCGCTCGGACTTTGAACTCGAGGTCATGCGCGAGCGTCAGATGATTTTATTTACGAATTACATTGCGTGTTAGAGTTGTAAAGAAAAAAAATGTGTTTAATCGCAAATAATGTTTTCATTTAACCGTTCTCACAGCATAGTGTACAAAAAACGCAAAAAAAAAATAGGTAAAAATGTTAACTTTTTTTCTTCAGATTTTTTGATGGTATTGTATCGAGAATCACTAGCCCTATCACCTGTCTTCGTTTTCGGAAGCGTTTCACTAGCTCGTTATAAGCATACCGTACTATTACTGGGTATTAGTCAGCCATTTTGAGATTCCGTATTCGTTACTCTAAGATAATATTATTGTTTACTTAGATACTTATTCTCATTATTCGTTACTCTAACATAATATTGATATCGTACCTATTCTCCGTATTCGTTAGTCGAAGATAAATTTTATCTATTTATTTATTATTGAAATCGTACCTTATTCTCTTTATTATAGAGAATTATATAAAAATCGTTTTTTTTGAAAAATCGATTATTATCTTAATAGAAAATCGATTTTTATATAATTGATTTTATCATCGTAATCACTACATCCCTAGATACAAACAAGTCGATTTGACATTAGACTGACCGACATTGACATAAGTATTTATAGTATAGTCTGTGACTGACAGTGAAACCACAGACTAAACAAACAGTGCTACTTTCAAAGATTGATTGACACATTGAATTTGATACATAACGATAAATGATTATCGATATTTCGTTTCCACAGACCAACTGTTTTTGTACAGTTTTGTAGGACACGGTGCTAGTTTTTATGAAATACTTACTTAATCACTACATAGTATAAAACAAAGTCGCTTTCTCTGTCCCTTTGTATGCTTAAATCTTTGAAACTACGCAACGGATTTTGATTCGGTTTTTTTTTATAGATAGAGTGATTCAAGAGGAAGGTTTATATGTATAATACATACATATTTTAGTATAGAAAAGCCAATAAACCACGCGGGCGAAGCCGTGGGCGGAAAGCTAGTATAAAATAAATTACAGATCTATATTTTGTTACTGTCTTGGTCTTCTGCATCCCAAAACTAAATTCAAACACTGTAGTGTGCTACAGCTGTATGTATGTACAGTCATCAACTGAGAAAATTTGACATTTTGTGGTAACTTGATTTGCTACATACAGAAATCTGTGAACTTGATGTGCTGCATGGTCACCGTACACACGACAAGTCAACGTCAATAAAACACGCCAAGCTATACAGATATACTACAAAAGACACCGTTATTGCGCTGGAATAGGAGAAGTCGAAAGAGAAATTTATTGATTTATTTGATTTGTCATAAATTTCATAGAGGCAGGATATTCACCCGAGCGACGCAGCCGCCGAGCACATATAATTATTAATCATACATATTTAAAAAAGAAGAAATACAATAGGCACATACAAAAAAAAAATTTAATTTTAAATAAGTAATTTAACGTTGATAAATAAATTTACTACTAATATTAAAAATCCAGGCTTTCCCTAGTAAACTTGGGTGGCAGATGACCAACAACCTCCTTGATTTGAGTCAGTTTGTGCTTGGCGGTAATACGTCGCCATAAAACTGCACACTCTGTATTTTCACACTCCGAAGTTAGTGTGTGGCCGCAGCACGACGCGCAAATCTGAAATTATTATTTTTTGTTACTGATCAAAAGTTCGCGCTTGGCGGAATATTTCTAACGCATTTTAACAGCAAAAAAGGAAAGAAAAAATAAAGTGTAAGGATTATTTTCATTTGTTTTTTCTAGTGCTGGGAATTTATTTCACAGTGCTTATAAAACGTTACTTAATTTGGGTGCACGATTCTAGAGAGTTATCTTGTAATCCTGAATCATACAGTTCAACAACTAGTACGGTGACCTCACCGTACCTACGTTGACCATTTTTCGACTGTATCCTCCTTAGTATAAGGGTGAATTGCACTTACAGCGTCACAATACCCAGCATGACTATGTGCCATGGTGAGACGTGCAGTGAGCGTGGCGGCGGCTCGCTGCGCGTGCGCATGGCTGGCGCAGTCGTCACAGAGGGCGCTGCGGGCGCTGCGGCCGCCGCACACCGCGCAGCGCTCGCGCCACATGTAACGCGCGATGCCGCCCGCACGCCGACACTCGCGCTCTTGTCCCTCTCTAGTGTGTCCGACTTCACTCCACCTGGGACGGAGTATTTTTATGATTAGATCGAATGAGCCAAAGACATTCCATGATTCGCATTTTTACTATGACTTAATCACGCAAAAACAAGTGTACGGATACTTATGCATAAAAGGCACACGTTTACGTAGTAGGTATGTATGTGACCGGAAATAACATGTAGAATACTTTTTATACCGAGAACGTACAAGTACTTCAGTTAATCCAGAATTGGTCTTAGGGCTTTACCGCTGCATGAAATTTTAGTAAACCTTTTTCTGAAAACATTGGAATCGTACATAATAATTATTTTTTTAGGATGCACACTTAATATATATGACAACTAAGTATTCCTTACCACTTAAAAACATCGACTCCGAGTAGCGAGAGGCACCGATGCAGCGGCGGCAGCAACACTCTTGCGGCGTAGTAAGTGACGTGCGGCTGCAGGGCGGGCTGGCGCAGCAGGTGGGCGGGCGGGCGGGCCAGCCGCGCTAGCGCCGCGCCCGGTGCGCCTGCGCACACCGCCCACGACACGCGCCAGCCCACCCGCGGCGCCGCGCGACGGTCCACCGCTAACAGCTGTCT